>CM066329.1:367162902-367742902 GCA_033807585.1 Hydrophis major
CCTATATTAAAACATGCGAAATGGGGGAATGGTGGGGGGGGCTTGCCGTTAGGAAGTACTTTTGTTGCACACCCGGATATGGTGCTGCCTGCGTTGACCCCGATATGAAGTGCCCCACCAACGCCGAGGTCAACATCCAAGCCGTCGCCGCCCGCCCGCCTGAAGATGCAAGGGGAGGGAATTAAGTCACCTCTGAAAAGACGACCTAGCCATTTTTGAGGGGCTCAAAAAAAAAAAGACCCAGCCTTATTATATGAGAAACACGGTAATTAACTTTGATAAGCACAAGCCTTGCCAAAATCAGACTGCCAAGAATCACCGATAAGAAATATTTCACAATACAAGAGTCTTCAAATACCAACTTAAGATACTGTAATGTCCACGAGGCTGAGTTTCAAAATGTCTTTGCTTCCTTCAAAGAACGTTAGCTTCATAGCTGGCTTTTATCTTCTTGAAGGAGGGGCCATTACTTTGCAGCCTTACTCCCGAGTCACCTGTGCTGCTGCAGCTGCTCTTTCCTGCAAGCAATCCTGCATGCATACAGACTTGGCACAGGCTCCTCGGGAACCTCCTCATCGCTGCTGCCAGCCGCCACAATCTCTGAAGGCAACAGTCCACTCCCTAATGGTCCTGGCCCCTCATCTGAGTCCTTGCTCTCCTCAGCCGTCTGCACCTGCTGCCGGCTAACCACAACAGACTCACATCCCGGTCAACACTTCTTCACTCTCCTACCATCGGGTAGGAGATAGAGAAGCGTAGCCAGATGCACCAGCAGGCTGAAGAACAGTTTCTACCTATGGGCTGTCAGACTCCTGAACAGAAAATAACTTCCTGTCAACATAGTATGATAGACTTGCAGGTATGGCATATTGTGCAACAGCTAGTGTAATAAGATTGGGTCTGAGTTAGGGACTGTCCTCACTTGTGTTGGGGGGGGGGTGCATGAAAGGAGGGTCAGCCAATCTCATTGTACACATGTTGTAATCTGACAATAAAGGTGATAATAAAACTGACTCACATTTATGACGGTTGCAGTGTGCTGAGATCATTTTGCAACTTTCTGACAAGCAAAGGCAATTAAGCGAACCCAGATTCACTTAATAACCATGTTATGATCTTAACAGTGGCAGCGGTTGACTTAGCAAATGTGGCAGGAAATGCCATAAAATAGAGCAAAACTCATTTAAACAAATGTCTCACTTAGCAACATCAATTTCAGGCTCAAATGGTGGTCGTAAGGTAAGGACCGTCTGTTGTTAATGCTTTAGCAGCCCTATAAAAGAATCTAGAAATTATGTTCTCCTATCTTTGCCTCTTAAGTGGCTGGGGAAAAAACATTTGAAGATGCTTACTCACAGTTTCCAATTTCTATCACAAGACAATGTACTTACTTTACTTGTATAGTTCTCTTTAGGCCACCTGCCAGGTTGAAAACAAGACTTTATAAATCAAGAATTTTTCAGCAGGGGTAGTTTCCCGCGGTTTACGTTTAATGTAGATTCCTCAAACAGTCTTCTATCTGTTCTTATAATTATGGAAACTTTATGAGGAAATTGTGCTGTGTAGTAATCATTCAGCTGCAAAAGCTCATTATGTAAATGTATTCCGTATTGCTTGCTGTGAAATGGGAACATTCCTATTAATAGGATTAGAAGATGTAATTTAACTAAACTCTGCTATAACTTAATAAGCTGGTTATACAAATTAGAAGAATGAAGTAGAATTCCAACTCTTTAACCAAGGTATTTTTTTTACCGGATGTTGTGGCAAGTTGCTTTATCTCCCCAATTGAGATATTTAAATATATATATATGGAAAGGCACTCCCACACACTGCTTTCTAAATACAGAATAACTAATACCAATTCACATTACAGGTAATTCTCAACTTATGACCATAACTGAGCCCAAGTTTGGTCGCAAGTCATAACAGTTGTAAAAATAAGTCACCACGTGACTGTGCCTAATTTTAGGACCTTTATTTGCAATGATTAAGTGAACACAGCAGTTATAAAGCCAGCAAAACAGGCCTTAAGTGAATGTTATGGGTGTTAAACAAACCCATCCTTCAGCAAATGCCATGATTGTTAAGCGAAGTTATTTTTCACTATAAGGTGGCTTTTGCAGGAAACTGGAAATAATGCCCGGTTTGGAGCAAAAATATTGTAAATTGTAGTCACATTACAAATGGTTGTAAATGCAGGCTAATTGCCAAGTGCCCAAAATGTGATCATGCAATATTGGGACTCTGAATACTGTTTTAGGGGTCCGTCATAACTTTGAATAGTTGTTAAACAATCTGTCGTAAGTTGAGGATTACTTTTGGTGTTTTATATCCGGTCCTGGGCAACAGGCTTCCCAAATGCACAGTAGAAGCAATATTCCTACTATTAATTTTGATCTCAATATTGCATTTTCTTAGTTTTCTTATCTGATATTTTTCTTGTGGTTGCCATTTGGAATGTGACAACTGCCTGCAACCAACTGCCCCCCCTACTCACCCTGCCCCCCCCATCCTAGCCAACCTACTGCATATGTTCCTCCCCATCTGCCCTTCCCCCATCACTGCTCCCCCATCTCTCCTCCCGTGTGGCCCCGGGCGATTGGCCAAAAAAGACAAATAATCAGAAACACTCGCAGTGGTTGGCTGGGGCAGGGTGACCAGGGCGATGTAGGCGGGGCCAAGGGGCCACCATCAATTGTCATAGACCCCGGGCCATTCTCATGATAATGCAGTTCAAAGTTAAATGTCAGGATTCCGGTACTTAACCACATTTAAATCATGAGTCTCGAGCCAAACTTCC
This sequence comes from Hydrophis major, assembly GCA_033807585.1. Taxonomy (NCBI): domain Eukaryota; kingdom Metazoa; phylum Chordata; class Lepidosauria; order Squamata; family Elapidae; genus Hydrophis; species Hydrophis major. The sequence continues at coordinate 367,165,706 of CM066329.1, forward strand.
AAAACTTAAAAAGGATTTATTGGGAGTTAAAAGGTCCAGCATTGCCTGGGTGTAGCCGACTCTGAGACACATCATTCATTGTCATCCTTGACCCTGGTTTTCCCCCACCCCGAGTATATTGTAATTCCTATGCTCCAATGGGACACATCCATAGCCAAGAGTCATCAATCATGCTCTCCAGTTAGAATTTTGCAGGGCAGAAACTTTGGTCACCTAGTTACTATCTTTGAAAACATTTATGGAATGCAGTTTCGGTTTTGCAAGCTGCTGCACTGCTCCCCCCTCCCTTTCTGTTGGCAACTCTAAAAAGACCACAGAATTATTTTAAGAGTTGACATTAAACTTTTTTGATTTCAGACAGAAGGAAGATGCAGGTTGGAAGGAAATAGGGGGTTCTTTCATTTGAGCGCTGTGTATGATGGCACATCTAACAACAATCTTTACTCTCAATTCTGCATCCCTGAATTGCTATGTATATAGCTCAGCATAAACCCATTTTTTTTATCTGCAATGAGTATGGAATTAATTCAATTTAAGCACAACCAACAGAGCTTTCAAACCTAATTTTAACAGTAGCATCAGGGCTTCAGGAAAGGAGGAGAAATTCTTAAATGAAAAAAATATTTTGTCCTCTGTAGTAAGAAAAAAAATAAGAGAGATATCTTGGCCTCCAAGGGAGAAGTGAGCAGAGGCATTCCTCGAGTCACGACCATAATTGAACCAGGCCATCATAAAGAAGTGTGTCACCACAATAAGTGACCACTAATAAGTAAAGGACTATCTGTATTGGAAATTCATGGCATGATCCAGGACCGTGATGGCGAACCTATGGCAGCGTGCCACAGGTGGCACTCAGAGACATTTATGCCAACACACGAGCCACAGAAAACTTACCTCACTACGCATGTGTGTGCCTCACAGCTGATTTTCCGCCTGTTTGAGGCCTTTTCCGCTTGTTTGAGGTATTTTCGGAAAAAAAGGAAGTGATGAAACAGGGCTAGTTTTTGGCCTGCAAAGCCTGCAGAAGCCTTCCCTCAAGCCTTTGGAAGGCTAAAAAAGGCCTTAAACCAGCCAAAAATTAGCTGTGAGGTGTGCGCATGCCCAGTGAGGTATCCAATCCAAGCTAAGATGGTTTTTTCCTTGTTAAATTTGCATAAATACCATGTAAAAAAACTAACATAGTGGATGTGATTCTTCTGGACATTTCCATCTCATAGCTGTGATTTAAATTTAACTTGAAAAAGAGAAATAGACATGGAAATTGCAGAACTACTTCATTTAGTTCCTTTAATTGAGGCATCTTTGCACCCTGATGCATTGGCACAGGAGAGGGCAAGCTGTGCCATTACACACCCAGATCGAGTTTGAAGATAAAACAGGGCTGCAATTGTGAAGATCCTCCTTGCACCAGAATGTCAAATTCAGAAGCTTCAAAGGCCTTGTTCCTTCCACAAGCTTTGCTTCAGAAGGTCATAAATCACAGTGAAGATCAGAAGAGAGAATTTTTGACAGCTGCAGCCCTGCTCAACCTTCCTTTTAAGCCTGAACAATTCAAACAGGGTGGGGAAATATTCCATGTTCAGATCTGGCACACTGTTCCTTCAGAACTGATCTGGACCTTCCTCCTTTTAAGCAACCCTTTTCCAATCCTGCCCTGCTGTGGCATCTAGAGAACAAGACCTTCTTTGTAATGCCAGCCTGGCTGGGGAACTTTCAACAGAGAAAGAAGAATGAGAAGATAACAAAGAGGTGGTTGAATAGAAGCAAAGTGTCCCTAATTATGGAAATACAGTTGTGGTTCTACTCCATTCTGCATTTATCAGCCCTGACCTTGATCCATGTCCTGTTTGGAGCTACATAATTTAAGGAGGTCTTAGATAAACTGGAACAGAAGAGGGGAATGAGAGAAACAAGGGCAGGCTGGAAATTGAAAACTGAGAATATTTAGCTTTGAAAAAAGAGGGAACGTGATAGTACTTTTAAATACCCTGAAGCGGTGTCCAGTTACAGAAAAGGTCATTCCCATCAATGACAGAGAAAAATTCAATTCCTTAAGGAGGTAGCATTTGGATGAACAAGAACACTGAACAAGAAACAAACTAGCAAGAGTAGAACTCCATTCTAATTTTGGAGTGGTAGAACATTTATATACCCCCCCAACCACATGTTGTAAGAGAGATCCTCCATAGCTAATGAACACAAACTTTCATTTACACCACAGACTTGTGTTTCTCAGCCTGAACAATTTTAAAATGAGTGGACTTCAACTCCCAGAATTCCCCAGCCAGTATGAATTCTGGGAGCTGATCCATGTATCCAGTCAAGAGCTGAAGAAGCTTCTTGGATGAGAAACAAACAACAATCCTCAAACAAGAAAAAAAAAAAACCCAAGTCCAGTTGCCTCCTGAAAAACATCTTGGGACTATCATGACCTACAGACTTTAAAGATCCATGTATCTTAAAGCTGCCAAGGTTGAGAAACACTGATATAGACAAACAACAGTGACAAGGTTCCTTTTAGTGTCATATAAAAAATACTCCATGCGTGCGTGTCTTAGTAAGTGCAGTGTAAAATCAAGGTGCCCTTGAGTTGAATTCGCAAAGCATGTAGATATCTTATATTTACGAAGGCTGGGAATCACTGTGTCAAGGCTCCGACTAATGAACCCAAGCAGATCAGAACTCCAAAGACTGGGCTCCTTCTCCAAGGTCTTCTTTACTGAGTATATCATATCGCACAGCTTCAGTGGAAAACCAATTCTTTTCAGTATAATTAAACTAGGAAATAGCCTCATCTCCAAGTGCCACAAGGTCATGTTGGCCAATTGAGTTAATTGTCAGGCTTTCCAGGCACTCCTTCCCCAGCCTTATCAGTTACCAGTAGAAGTGACCTTGGTTCTCAGGAGAAAGTTCTCTGTCGTGTCTAGAAGGCACTCCCACCTCCTTCCCCCTCTGTGTGGCAACTGAGGAACAGAAAAATAGTTGCTGCAAGGTTCAAAGTTGACACACAGCTGTAAGGAATACATAAACATCCTGTATGTGAATGTTTGTACAAAAGTTCAGTTTTGAAGCACCTAGCACACTTTTAATGGTTATAAGGTCCAGCAAATATTCCCCCTCCCCCCCTGTGGAGAACTCTACATTTTGTTTTCTCTGCCAAAAAAAAAAAAAAAAACCCCAACCCTTGGCTGGGCATTTGGGGTTACTTCAGGAATCCAGATTTTGAGAAACAGCCCCAATACCTCCAATCCTAATACAGAAGATGTGGCTTTCACCACTGTTGTCCGAGATGATGCAGGTGGTTTGGGAAGCCAGTGTGAAGATGGTGGTTAGTAAGATCAACAACATATGTATCCTGTTTCTCCTTTAAATGTCAAATCATCTTCGATTCATGCTTGATTTCTGCTGACCACACTGACACAATTTTCTTGGTAAGGTGAGGAAGTGCTTTGCCATTGCCTTCTGAGATTTTTTTTTTCAACTTTCCAATTTATAGCTCTGGGATTTCCAACTCCAATCTCAAGAGTTACTGGGTCCAATCTAGTTTTGCTTTTTTGGACCCAGCCAAGGTCAACAGCTTGGCAGAATCAGCAATCCAACAAGCATACCCAAACTGCGATTTCTCTTCAAATGGTATTTTGAGTTCTTCACTCCCATAACTTTCTTTCATTGTACAAGTTTTCCTGCCTCAATTGTGGAAGTCAGGGATATCAACAGAGGCACAAGTTCCTTCTGCAAGCCTTCAATAAGACGGCTTGCAGAAAGAACCTATCCTAGAAGGTTACCTAGCCTGTTTAGAGCTAAATAACTCACTCTTACCCAACCTGCTCGCTGAGAATTTGAAGGGAATTTGTCTCAGGACTTTGGAAAGGGTCAACCAGATTAAAGAAGACTGGCATAGCTGTGTGACATGTTGAACAAATGACAGAATATTTCCATTCATTTATAGGGAAGACAATTATACATATTGTTATCTTAATGCCATTCTGAATAATATTGGCCTTGCTAAATGATACTTCACTTCACTGCCAGGGGACTACTGGAACTCTCTGTGTATCAACATATGGAAGACCATACGTTAGAAACCCTCTTCTCCATTTCTAAAAATTGAAAAACACGAAGCCAAAAGAGCCCTTCCCTTCTTGTGCATCTTCTTTGTATTTTTTAAGTTCCATTTTCAATTCATCCAGAAGTGATGCCATTGTAAAAAAAATTTAAACAACCACCCAATTGATTTTAGTCATTAACCAAAAATCCAAAAGTCACCAGACAATCCAAATACACAGAAGCTGTTTCTTTTTAGACTTTTTTTTCACTTTCTCTTCTTGGGGTTACTATTTAGTTGCAAAATCTCAGTTAAAATGTATCTTTTAGAAGTCTTGTTAAAGGTTTCTCAAGGTTGAGAAACACACTTTAAATCCAACATATCCATCCTTCCCCCTTTAATTCATGGTATTCAGCATCCACACCCCTAATTGAATTGCAATACACTTAATTCAAGAGTTGGACTTGAAACAGAATGTACGAATTCAGCAACTTATAAGATGTGAGGACTTCAACTCCCAGAATTCCCCAGCTACTACCACACTAGCTGCCAAGATTGATAACCAGTACTAATAGATAGATGATTTTCAATAAATCTGCAGCCATTACTAATTTCACTTGTTTCACTATAGCATCCACTTAAGATGCATTCCTAAGACACATAATAGAAAACTTTGGGGGAGAAAACAGGGTAGATGGATGTGGGAAAGGACTCAGTTCTCCAGATTATTTTTGAAACCCAGTTTCTGAGTAACCATTGACTCAAAGTCATTTTTCTTCCTTATTCCCAAAGTCATTTTTTCCACAATCGTGCTGTACAACCTTATATGGTTTACTCCTTAGGACAGGCACTGATTGATTTATCATCACAACTTCTCCCAGAATTCAAGAAAATATACACCACAGGAAGTATTCACTGTATTTTATCCCTACAACATCCCTGTGAAGTATATTTTTGGTCAGGAGATCCTTGCATCAAAAATCCAAAATCACCCAATGTGATGTCCAGTATGGACAAGAATTAGGATTTAATTTGAGATTATTATGTTCAATTCCTGAACAATAACATTGCAGTACAGTGTTTTTCAATATTCTCAAGTCCACAGCAAAGTTGGCTGGGGAATTCTAGGAATTGAAGTTCACCTCTCTTAATGTTGGCTAGGAACTGGAAATTAAAAGCTATCTATCTTAAATTTGGCCAGGAAATTTAAGAGGTGAACTCCACCAATCTTCAAATTGGCTGGGGAATTCTGGAAGTTAAAATTCCAGCTATCTTAGAGTTGACTGGGAACTTGGGGAATTCAAATTCTCCTTTCTTAAAATTGCCACTAAACACTGCTTTAGTGGCTCTTACTCTGTAACTAGAACTTGGGTTTCTAACAACAAAGTATTTCTCTTCTTCACTCAGACTGCTACTTCCTTTTCTGAATGAAGAAGCAATCCTTGATTTCAGACATATATATAAAAATTACTTTATACCCCAGAGATGTCGGACTGCATCTAAAGACTACGTTTAAACAATTGCACAAGGTTATAATTTAACCGCGGAACTGAGTTTACACGAAACTATGGTTTACAAGCCCTAATGGCCGCGTTCAAACAATATACTTAGCCAGAATCACATTAGAAATTAGGAACCGTATGAACTAGAACCAGGCCAGTGCATAAGCCATCTTTTTGGGCTAACCCTCCGAGTTAAAACTCGGCAGAAAAACTGTCTACTTCTGAGCAAAACTTGGGAGTAAATCTTCATTTCTTTCAAGCCGCCATCCTATTTCAGTTTTCTTGCAAAATACGAGCTTGGTGGTTGCGTTAGAAGCCTCAACTATCCTCCGCGCGGTTGTATAAGTTGTACAAGTTCATTTCAGAGGAAGGTTTGAGTAGAAGGATGGAAGCTTTCTCAGAGACTTACCCAAAAGATGAAACTGATAAATAGCAGCACGCTCTTGGAAACAATCACCCCAAAATCCATCTTGCCCTTCGAACTCTTTTTCCAAAAAGGAAGAGAAAAGGGAGGAAATTAGGCAGGCAGCAGCTCGTTCCGGACTGAGAAAGTAAACGACACGCAGTTCTGGCTCGTGTGAAGAACTTTTTCTGAGACGCTGAACTTATTAAGCTCTGCCACTTTATCACATGATCTTCTCGTAACTTGCTATTTCCTGGACAATGAAAACCAACACCTTATTATAACTTCACCTCCCTCCCACCGCCATTATTTTAATTAACAAGGCTACCGCAAACTTGCTAAAATAGCTGCAGAACAAAAAAAGAAAAAGAAAAAAAGCGAGGTACCGGAGTGTTCCTAGTAGTAGGCTCGCCAGGAAAATTATTATTATTATTATTTTCCTAAACAAGATCTTCTTGTCTAACTAAGTCTGGTGCAAACGGCTCTATGTAGTATTGAGAGACTCACAGGGCGGCGCAACGTGCAACATTGTTCACGTTGGTGCAATATAATAGAATGTATTGTCATGCACATATATATGTAGGGTGTGGGATTTTCTTTCTTTCACTGTGAGCTATTGAGATGTGTTGGAGTGGGGTGCACTAAAGGAGGCTCAGCCAATCTCACTGCACACAAGTTGTGCATTGACAATAAAGGTTTGGGGTTGGTTTGTTTTTTTGGACAGGACTGGTTGTGTTCACAAGACAAGGTAGCCTAAAATCCAAGTTCATTGCTGTTTATTAATTAACTCAGGTTCCAGCAATGACAATGCAAATTGATTTATATAGGGGTTCTTGGAGCTCCCTGAACTTGATTGGGGTATTATTATTATTTTTTGGCAAGAAGTTTCATTACCCAAACTAGATAACACCATCAATGCTAGGCCTAGCACTGATAATGTAACCTACTTTGGGTAATGAAACGTTTGCAAGAAAACAGCCAAGCTCAAGAGAGCACCAAGAACCCCTCAGTTCAACTCTAAGCAATAAATATTCTCCTTCACTGAAACTGAATAATTATAAGCTAGTGTGTTAGCTGAAGACTTTTTGCCTTCAAGTCAGGTTGGCAGACAGAGGGATAAGACCCTGCAGTTTTCTTGGCAACATTTTCAGAAATGGTTTAGCCTCATCTTCTTCTTCTTCCTGGGGCTGAGCAGTGGTCAGAAATGGCCGCCTCAAAGAGGCACTCAAAGAGCCAGAAAAGAAAGTGCAGGAGGAAGTTAAGAAGTGAAAGCTTTGGCTGACCGGGATAAGAAGCAACAACTGAGGTATCCTGGAATTTAAATTTTATAAAAGATACATCGCTCCCAAAGAAGATTCGGAAGCAGCGAATGAAAGTGAAAAGGGAAAGGTTTTTTTTCCCCTCACTCTCCTTCCTTACATTGACAGCAGATGAATGAGAAATCTGAAAAATCCACTTTGGCATCAACAGGTAATTAAACTGGAAAATTAAATGCCATGGGGACAATAAAGATTTCTGAACACTTAAAAAACTTTTTTTTTTTTCTTGCTGTAAGTGGAAAGGAAGAGGAAAAGAATAAGAGCAAGATTTGGCTGGAGGAGGCTGCTTGGAATTTAAAAGAATCTGAAGTTAAATCGTAATAAGACTTCTAACAGATACATTTTAACTAGAACTTTGTAACTAAATAGTAATCCCATGAAGAGAAAGTGAAAGAAGAAGAAAGTGTTAAATGAAACAGCTTGTGTGTATTTGGATTGTTTGGTGACTTTGGGACTTCTGGAAATTATATTTGAATGATTTAAAACAATTGGGTGGTTGTTTAAAACATTTCTTACAATGACATCACTTGTGGATTAACTGAAAATGGAATTTAAAAAATATAAAGAAGAGGAACAAGAAGGGAAGGGCTCTTTTGGCTCCATTTTTCATTTCTTAGAAATGGCGATCTGTACCTATGAGAAACTACAAGAAAAGACGGCACAACAAGAAGACTGGGACAAAGAAGAAGCCATCTTTAATGAACAAGTTACTTTATCTGGGGAAGAAAGGGGAAAGAGAATGGAGAATTTAAGACCTAAAAAAAACAACCAAAAAAGGGAAAAATAAGGTGAAAAGTGGATATAATGTCAGAAAGCAACAGAAGAGGGAAATGGAGGTGGAGAAACAAGGGGGTAAAAAAGGTAGAGTGAAGAAGCAAGGGAGGAAGGAAGGAAAGAGAAGCTACAAAGGTGTGGAGCAAGATGTAAAGAAACAGGACTTATTCAGAGATAATGGGTAAAAATATAACTGAAAATGAGATTCTGCAAAGGTACATAAGATTGTATTGTTATATTTGTATAAGAAATAATGTTAGAAAATTGGAACAATATATGATTAAAAAATGGGATAAAATACTCAGTGTAATTCAGTGAAACTTTTTTGAACAAAATAAATGAAATGAAATGAATGAGAGAATTGAATTAGGAAGGAATGGGAACATTTTAATTACACAATGTTTTAAAATATAAGTGAAATGGGGGGAAGTAACTACGTAAAATTTATAAGTGTTCCCATAGAAGCATGATACCTATTTGAAAAGTAACGTGTAAAATGTTTAAGATTTAAATGAATATTAATTTTAACGATAAGAGTTGAATTAGTATGGATTGTTGTTTTAATTATATTATATACTTATAATTTCTTCTTTTCTTAAAATATAGTGTGTAGCTTTAGAATGTACTAAGCAGAATCCGAATGAAAGTTATGTATCATATTAAGTGTTATAAATTTAGGGGAAAGATATAAAGGCATCATACTCCAATCAGTGATTACAGGAGAAATTTTGTTTTAGTGAGAAAAGATAATACATAGCTAAAACAGGACAGACAAAGGATATAAATATAATGATTTAAATTGAGATGAAATAAATTGAGATGAAATAAATAAAATAGAATTAAGAGACTTAAAAGAGGGGAGAAGCTATATAGAAAATGTAGAATGGTAATAAGATATGGAATGGTATATAAAAATAAGCACGAACTTGAATTTGTGTCTGTACGAAGAGATGCAACCGGGGATCAAGCTGCTTTCAAAAAAGATGTTTTAAGTTTTCATATTTTGTGTTTTGTTTGTTTATGTTTGTTTTTTAAAAATCAATAAAATTTTTGAAAAAAAAAAGAAATTTTGGGCTCAGCTGTGATCGTATGTCAAGGACTACCTGAAACATCTTCACTTTTAGCCAGGCTTTTCTTTATTTAGGAAATTATATGGCCACCTTATATACTGTTTAATTATTTGATTTTTATCCTGCCTTTATTACTTTATCAGTAACAAACATACATTATACTCCTTCCTCCTCCTATTTTCCCCACAACAACCCTGTGAGGAGGATTGGACTGAGAGAGAGGGATGGGCCTAAAGTCACCCAGCCAGCTTTTATTCCTAACAGGGTACTACAGAAGTGATTCACTATAATTGTGGGAGACTAGTGATATATATGAAGTCATTTAAAAAATCCATATCCAACAAACAGCACTTGGAGCCCTGTACAGCCACAGTAACAACAGCAGTCCCTTTACTAAGTTGGAGAGAACATCTGGAGGGCTTATTCACCTCCTAGTAGTAAAACAAGGTTTTGTGAATGGTTACTTTTGGCCCTTTTATAAGCACATCTCCCTAGTCCAGCATTCCAAAATGGGCCCACAGCTTTCCTTCAATTTTCAGCTTAGAAATTTATAGAATATAACAACAACTCTTGTGAATTTACAGGATCCTGTGGGTTCCCACATAGCATTAAGCTATGGTTTATTTTAATCATGGTTTGCTAAATAAGCCATCTTGTCTGTATTTATAAACAATGGAAAGTTGTAAACCACGACTGGATTCCCACAAACATTCCCATTCACATTCAGGTTTAAAGACAAGACTGTCCCTAATTTGAATCTTAGTGCAAATTTATTTTCTGTAAGCACTACTAATTTTAAAATAACCAAAGCTGAACACAATTCTATTGCTTTATTTTCCTTGAACCACTCTTATTTTACTTGCCAGCTTTCCTAGAGGTAAAATAAAGAAACTTGATTGCTTTTCATTTAAGTTCACTTTTGAGCTACTTCAGCAACAATTATTGCATTTAATGAAACTAAACAGGCACTAGAGGGCAGAATTGTCCTTTTTAAAAAGAATGATAGAATGGAGAAGAAAAATCATCTCTTCTTTAATAATTAGAAATGTCATGTTTATTTTATTGCGGCCCACCCTACCACTATATCGTTGAAAGGCTACAAGGGGAAACACCATTAAAAATATCCTTAAAATGCTTTCTTCTTTCTCTTTTTTAACATTACCAAAAGATCCTGGAAACAAATAGCTGAAGTCTGAAAGGTGCTTTTTCAAAAGGTAACTGGACTTTGTTTTCCCTTGAAGATGTTTTGCTTCTCATCCAAGAAGCTTCTTCGGTTCAGAACTGAAGAAGCTGTTTGGAGGGGAAGCAAAATGTCTTCAAGGTTAAACAAAGTTCAGTTGCCTTTTGAAAAAGCACTTTAGGGACAACCATGACCTGGAAGAGAATCTCCATACAGACAAACAACTTAAGTCCATCTATTTCTTCTCACCTTGTGAAGCAAACTAACTTCAGTGCCAAACTTCCTTAAAGAGAACTCGATGAGCTGAATAGCTTCTTCTGAAGGCAGTACAACCCAGGGAAGCCCAAAGAGGGGAAGGCAGACTGGGTCTGTCAAATGACCATGACCTAAGTCATACAGGGCTTCATATGTCATAACAACCTCTTTGCATTTTACCTAGAAACAGAGCAGTAGCCAGGACAGTTGTCTGAACAGTCAAACTCCCCTGTTCTGTATAACCAGCGTGTGTCCTGATGTAGGTTTATGTAGCATTTGTAGAGCAGCTGAAACTGCACACATGATGTGTGTTCCAATACTACAAAGGGGGTTTATGAAAACATAAAGATGATTAGGGGACTGGAGGCTAAAACATACAATGAATGGTTACAGCAAGGGTCTTCAAACTTGGCATGTTTAAGACTTGTGGACTTCAACTCCCAGAATTCCTGAGCTAACATGACTAGAGGAGGAATTCTGGGCATTGAAGTCCACGAGTCTTAAAGCTGTCAAGTTTGAAGACCCCTGGGTTATAGGAACTGGGCATGGCTAGTCTAGTAAAGAGAAGGACCTGGAGAGACATGATAGCAGTCTTCCAATATTTGGAGTAAGACAACACCTCGAGTACTCCAGTTTTGGTCACCACACTGTAAAAAAGATGTTGAGACTCTAGAAAAAGTGTAGAGAAGAGCAACCAAGATGATTAGGGGACTAGAAGCAAAAACATAGGATGAACGGTTGCAGGAATCCTGGGCATGGCTAGTCTAGTGAAGAGAAAGATCAGGGGAGACAGGAGAGCAGACTTTCAATATTAGAGGGGCTATCACAGAGAAGAGATTGGGTCAAGCTATTTTCCAAAGCACCAGAAGGCCAGACAAGGAATGGAAATTGAATGGAAACTGAGGAGGAGGAGTGATTCAACCTGGAAATAAGGAGAAACTTTCTGACAAGGGAGAGCAATCAACCCATGGAACAGAAGTTGCCTTCAGAAGTTGTGGGAGCTTTATCCCTGGAAGTTTTCAAGAAGACACTGAGCTGCCATCTGTTAGAAATGGTGTAGGGTCTTCCTTCTTGGGCCGTGGGGGCGTTGGACTAGATGACCTACAAGGTCCCTTCCAACTCTGTGAATCCGCTCTGTGTCACCATGGCTGCTTTTGATGTTGGATATCAATATATTCAGAGGCATGCCCGATGCATACACTGTAGTTCAGTGTGCCCTGCCAATCCAGATATCGTCTCTGCAGGTTGTGAAAACCAGCCTCCAAAGTAGCTTGTAGGGTCGTTGGTGTTCTCTGAATTTAGTTGCTTATAGATAATCCTCAACTTATGACTAGGTAGCTTCTTTGGGACCAACCTTACCATGGACCCAGAAAAAGGGACTTGTGATCTGGCTTCAAAGTTCTGACATCTGTCCCCCCTCCCCCATGGTCACATAATCACATTTCAGATGCCACATTTATAGCCATATTTATCCAGTCCATATTTATAGCTATTTGCAGCAAACCTACAGTCCCATGACTGCAACTAACAATGGAGTTTACTTCTGGCTTTTGGCAAAAACTGTCCCATGATGAACAATGAGTTCACTTTAGAACCGCCATTTTGCTTACCTGCCACCAATGTTGTAAAAATCACATCTGGTCATATGGTGATCTGCTTTGTGACTATCACAATTTACAACTGAGGGCCTCATTTATGGTTGTTACTCGAGGATTAACTGTGTTTGCAAATGTTTCCTTACCTGACTAAGTAACCTGGTAACAAGTGTGAAATTTGTTCTCTGTTTGCTTGTCCTTCTAGTGTGGGTGGGAATGTTGCTTTCTCCTTGATAGTTCCTTGATCAGGGTATTATTTTCTGTTTGCTTGTTTGTCCGGTGTTAATCCCTGATTATCTGGGTGTTGTTGACTGCTACAGAGGATGTGTTCTAATCTTTTCTTTTCCTTCTTAGCTTTTTTATAATCTTTTGAAAGGTGTGTAAAAATAGTGTTGGAAGAAATATCTTTCTGGGTTCAGTTCCAAGTGGGAAGAAAGACACTGGAAACATGATGACTGCTTTGAAAGATGATTTCATGGTGGACAAGATCACATGCCTTGGGTGAAGAAAAAGGGCAGAGATGCTGAGAGCCCCTTGGTTTTATGCCCTGTGTTGGGATTTGAATTTGAGCTTGTGTTCTGATTGGTTGTCAGACTCCCATGGGGCCATGCAGGGGCAACTCTGTAGGCTGTCCTGAGTTCCAGGCTTGGTTGAGCCTTGCTGGATGATGATGTAATGAAAGGGCTTTGGGCAATTCCTATTATAACTCTACTTGGAGTAGATTTTTGTTATGTAAAATAGACCGGCCCAGGCCAGAGTAATAGTCCATTAGCAAAGGTTTCTGCCTCTGAGTTTCTACTTTTCTTTTTAGGAGAAATATTCTGTCTTTTTAGTATATCGTAAAATATTTCATTTTCCTAGGAGAGGGGTGAGTTTTAACTTAACCAACAATAGTTTAAGTCTGTGTATTTAATATTCTCTGTGCACGTCCATTCTCTAATCTGCATGTATCTAATAATACTCTACTGTGATTTCTTTGGGCATAATAGGCTGTGTGAACTCTGAATGTTTCACTAATCTGTGCTGTGTGAACCTGCATAATACTTTGCACAATTCTGCATAATCCTCATCCTTTTCCTTTTCAACCGGCCCATGACTGACACCTGAGATAGTTCTAAAACTTAAACAGATGATGATGGCGATGATATTTTTCCTTACATACAAAACTTCCCTTGAGGATCTTCCACAAGAGGAAAATGAGATGGTCATCTACCTGTTGTTCTGGCCCAGTAATGTCAGAAAAAACAGATGCACCCTCTTGCCACTTCTCTCCCTCTCTGATCTATTTCAATCTTCTCTCTATATAAAAGTGAAATGCCACTCATGCATCATCATGAAATCTCCAGAACCATAAAGCCTACAAAACTTGAAATTTGACACGTATGTTCCCCTTGGCTTCTAGATGCTCACTAAGAAAGGATTTTTTGAAATGACCATCAGAGCATTAGTATTTCCTATAATATTATTATTATTATTATTAACATGCTCTGATGCTTAAGGAGTTCTACTCCCACTCCCCACCTGAAAAGAAATCTGTTCCAAATACAAAACACAAGCAGAGGACTTTCAGTTTCACAGCACCAAGCACCTTTAGTACAGAACAGTTGGGCTAAGCACGCCCAGGCTCCTTGTTGTCTCCTTCTTGCTCACACAGCAAATACTGTTTCAGTTTCCAAACAGCCCTCAACTCTCACACACTGAAAGGACACTAGCCAGATGAATGCCGATGGATGCTGGTAGGCAGAGGCAGAATTTCCCCCCCTTATTTTCCTCCCCAAAAACTAAGCCCGACCACATGGTTTCATAGTGAAGCACGGGTATTGATCTAGTTCAGAATAGAGCTGGAAGGGACCTTGGAAGTCTTCTAATCCAACCTCTGGCTCAAGCAGGAGATCCTACCATTCCAGACATGGCTATCCCATTTGTATTTAAAAGCCTCCACTGATGGGGCCCCTACAACTTCTGGAGGCGAGCCGTTCCACTGGTTAACTATCCTCACTGCCACGAAGTTTCTCCTTAGTTCCAGCTTGCTTCTCTCCATGATTAGTTTCCATCCATTCTTTCTTGTTTTGACTTCTGGGGCTTTTTAAAATTAGTTGACTCCCTCTCCTTTGTGGAAGCCCTTCAAATACTTCAAAAATCGTGGGCGCTTCATCAGTGGAGGTTTTTTAGAAGAGACTGGACAGCCACTTGTCCAAAATGATATATAGGGTCTCCTGCCAGAGCAGAGAGATGGACAAGAAGACCTCCAAGGTCCCTCCCAGCTCTATTCTATTCTATTCTGTTCTGTTATTCTATTCTGTTCTATTCTATTCTATTCCATAATTTTGATTCTGTTCTATTCTATTCTATTTATTCTATTCTATTCCACTCCATTCCATAATTTCTATTCTATTCTATAATTTCTATTCTATTCTAAATTCCATTCTCTTCATTCTGTTCTATTCTATTCTTTCTATATTCTATTCTAATTCTATTTTATTCTATTCTACTCTAATCTACTCTACTAATTCCATTCTCTTCATTCTATTCTATATTCTATTCTTTTCTATATTCTATTCTATTCTATTCTAATCTACTCTAATTCCACTCTCTTCATTCTATTCTATTCTATATTCTATTCTTTTCTTTCTATATTCTATTCTATTCTATTCTATTCTATTCTATTCTATTCTATTCTACTCTATTCCACTCTAATCTACTCTACTCTAATTCCATTCTCTTCATTCTATTCTACATTCTATTCTATTCTTTTTATATTCTATTCTAATTTTATTTTCTTCATTCTATTCTATTTTCTATATTCTATCCTGTTTTGTTCTACTGTTCTAATGATTAGATAGTTGCAGCATGTTCCTGAAAGAAGGAGGGAAGTTAGATTCTAGATTAGATTAGATCCTCCTTCGTTTATGAATTTGCCTCAACTAGGGTTTTTTTTTTTTTTTTGGCATTACAGTTTTTAACAAGGAAACTCACTCCCGATAAGTGAAAAAAGAAAGTTCAGCTTCAACCAGAACAACACAAGAGCAAACAATAGATACAAACTCAAGGTAAACCGCACCAAACTTGACTGCAGAAAATAGGACTTCAGCAACAGAGTGGTCAGTGCTTGAAATACTCTACCTGATTCTGTGGTTTTTTCCCCAAACCCTAAAAACTTTAACCTTAGACTGTCTGCTATTGACCTCACCCTTTTCCTAAGAGGTCTGTATGGCGTGCATAAGCCCACCAAAGTGCCTACCTGTCCTATTGTTTCTTTTATTTTTCTTATATGTACCCATTTCATGTATTTTTAACTATGTTTATACTTATACATGCATCTCGTAAGCGATTGACAAATTAAATAAATACTAAATACTAAAAAGGAAGAGAGGTGGCTGCAAGCGCCTCCCCCCCTCCCCCCTCAGGCAGGAGGATCCCCACGCAAGGCGCCGGCGGGAATCGCCCAGGCGTGATGACGTCACCGCCCCTCGCCCCCTCTCCCACCCCCTCAGCGTTGGTTGCCGCGGCAACCGCAGCGCGTCGGAGTCAGAGGCGAGTCCGAGAGGCAGCCGGCAAGATGATGGACGATCGGGGCCGTGTGCATCGGGAGGTGAAAGGCCACAAGCCGTACGTCGTGGCCTTTGTGAGTCGCCGTTGGGGAAGGGGATTGCTTTGGTGAAGGGCTGGGGTCGCTCACGGGACATTCCCCTCGCCTTTTTTTTTTTTTTTACCCAGCCAAGCAGCTAGTCCTCAAGGATGTTCCAAGATTTAGTGCCCCTTTGCTCCTCGCGTCTACCAAAGCTAGCCCTGTTCCTCCCCGCCAGAGGTTGGAACTGCAGCCCTGGACACGCATTTTCCACTAAGAAGCCCCAACAGCAACGGGTCTGTCCCTGCCAGATGTGTGGCTGGCACAAACAGACAATCATTGTGTTGTTGTTGTTTTTCCCGGGTTTTGTAACTCACCAGAGGTACAACTAGGCTACAACTACTTTAATAAATTGAGCATCTGAGACATATAGTTCACCGCTCCCCCATTCACTCTTGTAATTCCCACAACACTGTCTTAAGCCCAAAGATATTTACCTGTGTAATACTCTGTATTGCTACCATCCTTCTCATCTTTGCTACTAGCTTTTCCTATTTTATGATTTATCACTTAATCTTATGATTAATTGTTGTATGATTTATAATCTGTGACCTTCCACTTTGTTGTTTGTATATACACTGAGAATTTATGCACCCGAGGTAAATTCCTTGTATGTCCAGTCACACTTGGCCAATAAAGAATTCTATTCTGTTCTGTTACCCTAACCCTTACTCTACTCTACTCCATATTCTACTCTACTCTATATTCTACTCTATATTCTAAAGGTAAAAGTAAAAATTCCCCTTGCACATACGTGCTAGTTGTTTTTGGCTCTAGATAACCTAACACTCTACTTTGTTCTACTCTAGTCTACTCTACTTTCTACTGTACTCTATATTCTTAAGATAAAAGTAAAAAGGTTCCCCTCGCAAATACATGCTAGTCGTTTCTATCTCTAGATACCCTAACCCTCTACTCTGCTGTGCTCTGCTCTACTCTAGATTCTACTCTATGAAGTTGCTTGCTGCTATTAAGACTGTATAGTCCAGGGGTGTCCAACCTTGGCAACTTTAAGACTTGTGGACTTCAACTCCCAGAGGCTGAGGAACTCTGGGAGTTGAAGTCCACAAGTCTTAAAGTTGCCAAGGTTGGACACCCCTGGTATAGTCAGTCTGGGATTAAGGGATAGAGTGCTTCTGAACATGGAGGATCAGGATAAGCAATCCAGGGTTTGGTGTGGAGCTACCTCCTTAAAAAATAAAAGATAAAGGGACTGTTGAGTATTTAGATCAGTGTTTCTCAAACTTGGTCTGTTTTAAGATGGGTGGACTTCAACTCCTAGAATTCTGGGAGTTGAAGTCCACCCATCTTAAAGCAGCCAAGGTTGGGAAACATTGATTTTTCAAACTCATCTGTCTGGAGAAGTCCATGCTTCTTAGAGGTACCAAATTTGCAAAACATTGATGTAGAAAAACTGGATGTATTGGATCCTAAAGCATTTCTGGATCCTAGGCATTTCTGCCACCCCATGGTGATTACAGAATAACAGAGTTGGAAGGGACCTTGGAGGTCTTCTAGTCCAACCCCCTGCTCAGGCAGGAAACCCCATAACATTTCAGACAAATGGTTGTCCAATTTCTTCTTAAAAACATCTAGTGTTGGAGAGCATTCACAACTTCTGGAAACAAGTCATCCACTGATCAATTGTTCTAACTTTCAGGAAACTATCAGGCTTCTCTCCTTGATTAGTTTCCATCCATTGCTTCTTGTCTTGCCTTCGAGTGCTAGTTTGGAGAATAGATTGAACTCCCCTCTTCTTTGTGGCATTCCCTTAGATCAGGGGCCTTCAAACTTGGCAGTTTTAAGACTTGTGGACTTCAACTCCCAGAATTCCTCCTCCAGTCATGTTAGCTCAGGAATTCTGGGAGTTGAAGTCCACAAGTCTTAAACTTGCCAAGTTTGAAGACCCTTGCCTTAGATATTGGAACACTGCTATCATGTCACCCTTAGTCCTTCTTTTCATTAAACTAAACATACTCAAATCCTGTAACCGTTCTTCCGTTCTTAGCCTCCAATCCCCTAATCATCTTTGTTGCTCTTCTGTGCCCTTTTTTGAGAGTCTCAGCATCTTTTTTACATTGTGGTGACCAAAGTTGGATATAGTATTCCAGGGCTGTCAAACCCATGGCCCAAGAGGCGGATGCATCACGCGCTGGCCACACCCATGCCCGGTTTAGCACAGGGGAAAAAGTTGTGACATGTTACGTGACGATGCAAGTTTGACATCCCTGAATTATTCCAAGTGTGGTCTTACGAAGGCATTATAAACAGGACCGTCTTAACAGCATTATGGACCCCGGGTGTCATGCCCCTGGTGGAGACTGACTCTGAGTGAGACAAGGAACAGCCAACAGGGAGTGGAAATGTGGCTCCAGAGGTTGTGGAGGAGGCTGGGGAAAGGCAGAGGCCAGTCAGAGGAGGACCCAGGCCCATCCCCTCTCTATCCTAGGGCATGCAGGGAGGAGAGGATAAGGGAGAGAGGTGGTCTACTCGGGAGGAGAGGGCCTTGATCCTCTTCATGGGCTGCAGCTGTAACAACTGAATAAGAGGATGGACATGCGTACAGGCGAGCGCTGGAAACAAAGCATGGAAATATCTCTAGTTTATGGTTAGTCTCTGAGTTTGGCATCCTTCCCAGTGTGTGTTCAGTTATCTGTGGACGTCCTCCAGCCCTTATCTTGCCTGATTTGTGTTTTTTTTTTCCTTCTTCTTGTAACTGTTGTGGGAGTTTTTTGACTTCTGTCAAGGATATTCGGAGCTTGGAAACAAAGTGAAGAAATAAAAGGGGCTTCACCTGTTTTCCGTGACTGTGTTTGTTTTGTATCCTACACTGGGTCATCACGCTGGGCAAAGTAGTGAACTGGGGCCAGTGGTGATATTCAGCAGGTTCTGACCAGTTCTGGAGAACCAGTAGCTGAAATTTTGAGTAGTTCAGAGAACCGGCAAATACCACCTCTGACTGGCCCTGCCCCCATCTCTTCTCTTCCTCCCGAGTTCCAGCTGATCGGCTGGCTTTTCTTTGTTTGCCCTGCCCAGGAGAACGGAGCTGGAAAGCCGGTTAGTGGGGTGGGGAAAGAATGGGATTTTGCAGTATATCCTTTCCCTAATATGCCCACCAAGCCACACCATGTCCAAGTCATGCCCACAGAACTGGTTGTAAAATATGTTTGAATCCCACCACTGACTGGGACCCCTTTTATAACTACTCACATAAACATTTGAACGATACACAAGGCTTGAAAAACACAATAATACTCAGTAAGCCATATAGTTGCTGTGTTTATATGACGCAAGGTGCATTGAAGGGTTAACATAGACAGATTAGTATGGGACCCCTATGCTCGTGGGTCCACGGGCAAGTGCCCATCAGGCCCATGTGTTAAGACAGCCCTGATTAAATTGATATTAACGTGGTGAATTAATATGGTGAACTGGGCAACTGTTTGAAAAGGCTTGTTCGGTGCCAAGGGGGGTAGCCCCTTTCCTTCTCTTCTGCAGAGGTGGCCCGATGCTACAATTAAATCCCATTTCTTCCCGCAGAGAGCCAAGTTGCCCAATACAGCGGAGGATAGCCAGAAACAACTCTTTTATTGGAGGGCTCAGGAAGCAAAGCGCCATGAATTTGCCCGCTACGCCAAATCCCACCACATTGGGATCATTAAGGGTAAAATGGAGGAGATCAGCAAACAGAAACGACATCACCTGGAGGTTCAGAAGAGAATCGGTATGGAAATGCAGGCTTATCTGGCTGGTGAGGAAGAAAGGAAAGAGAGGTAAAGAAAAAAAGAATTACTCCCCTTTTAAAGAAGATTTTAATGAGGGGGTTTGCGGGTTTTGATTTTGGTCGTCTGAGCCTGAGGAGAGAAAAACTGACAGGAAACCTCTTATTGTCTGAGCAATACAGGTAGTCCTTGACTTACAACAGTTTGCTTAATGACCGTTCAATGTTACCCCAGCATTGAAAAAAGTGACTTGACACCATTTTTCACACTTAACGACCGTTGTAGTGTCCTCAGGGTCGCGTGATTTGCATTCGGGTGCTTGACAACTGACTCACATTTATGACGGTTTTGCAGTGTCCCATGGTCGTGGGATTCCCCTTTTGCGACCTTCCCACGAGCAAAGCCAATGGGGAAACTTAACAAACACGTCGCTAACTTAACAACTGTGGTGATTCATTTAACAGCCATGGCGAGAAAAGTTGTAAAATGGGGTAAAACTTACTTAACAACTGTCTCGCTTAGGGGTAGAAAGTTTGGGCTTCATTGTGGTCGTAAGTAGAGGAATATATGTGAAAGAATTTTGAATGCCTCTGACAGTTTAATTTTTCTACCATCTCCACATTACATAAAATCAAGCCAGGTTTATTTCAATTTCCTTTCTCATTCTTTATTCTTGCTCAGCATTGAGTTATCTTTTCTGAGAGTTCCTCCTTAATGGTTTGTGTGTCCTCCCTCCAGTTCCAAAGCCTACATTCTTTCACCTCGAGAAAGGAGAAAGTCTACTTTAGAGCAGGGGCCGCCCATCTTTTGGACCTTCAGGGACCATCAAACTCCTAATTTTAAATCCCGTGGACCACTAATATGAATTTTGATTGATGGTGGTGGGTAAGTCGGTCCCATATTCTAGAACTGCCATAGTCACAGAACTGGCCCTTTGGTCATCCCGGAGCAGCTGTTTCTCCAACTGGGTGCACTGGCCTGCCATGGACTGGAGGAGCTGCTCCGGGATGACCAAAGGGCCAGTCCTTTGACTACTGCAGCTCTGGAATATGGGACTGACTTTCCCACCAACGTCAGCAAGCCACCCTGGGCGGATTTCCCTCCCCCGCCGTTCCAGTTCCAGCTCACCTGGCTCTACTCAAGGTAAGGTTTGCGCTTGGCCGAAGGGTGGGGGCCAGTGGATGGGTGGTCCATGTGGGCCGCTCAGTCTTGTGTTGCCACGTAGCCTGGATTATTTGTTTTTTGGGGGGGACATTTCTCTGTGGACCACCAACATTTTCTCGTGAACCATCAATGGTTTCCCCGGCCCACGGTTGGTGAGCACTGCTTTAGAGTATATGGAGTCCTTGACTTACAACCATTCATTTAGTGACTATTCAAAGTTACAACAGCACTGAAAGAAGTTACCAATATGAACATTTTTCACATGACCATTGCAACATCCCCATGGCCACATGATCAAAATTCAGACATTTGGCAACTGGTTCACATTTGTGGCAGTTGCAGCGTCCCAGAGTTGTGTGATCGCCTTTCACAAGCTGACAAGCAAAGTCAATTGGAGGGGGGCCAGGGGTGGGATTCTATCGGTTCGCACCTATTCGCTAGAAACGGTTGGTTGTTAACATTCTAAGCAGTTCAGAGAACCGGTTGTTAGAAGAAATGACTGGCCTAATCCTGTAAGGAAGGCAGGAAGGAAACATTCTGGTGTTGCTTACAGAAACTGCCTCTCCGTTAACCCTTATTACATTCTTGGCAGGACTAAACTTCCTGTCTCAGGAACTTCTCAGGAGTATTTTTCCCCTCATTTGCTGGTACTTTGTTTGGGTGGAATGACCATTCAAAGTTAAAATGGCACTGAAAAAAATGACTTATGACCTTTTTTCACACTTAAGACTGTTGCAGCATCCCCACAGTCACGAGAGGCCAGGCAAGGAAAAGCATGCCTCAATGTGAGTGATGTTGAGTTGGCCACGCCCAGCCATTTACATTACCACCAAGACCAACTAAGCCACGCCCATAGAACCCGTTAAAAAAATGAATCCCATCCCTGCGGGGGGGGGCACATTCACTTTACAACTGTGGAGAAGGCGGAGCCATGTGGCTACGATACAGCTGCCATCTCGGGGCTCCGAGATCGCAGCTGATATCTTTGCCCCTGGTCAGTCCCAACGGACCTAAACCGTCCCGTAGAGACGGTGATAGTAAGGGGCGCTTTCTGTTGATCCCAGGGACATCGCAAAGTCCCTGGTTGATCCAGGAGAAGCCCTTTTACCATCGGCAGAGGGGCAGCCATTAAGCTGCTGAAGCTGGGACAGCTCCGGAAGGAAGAGATTGAAAGAGAAAGTGTATTGGTGTGGTGAGGACTTTTTATTATTATTAATATTTGGGACTAAAGGACATCCTAAGAATGAGAAGAAATCTATAAGATTTTCGACAAAACTGACTTAGCGGCGATTTTTAAAGAGAAATATCAAAGTGAGGCTTGGCTTTTTACTTTTACTTTTTTTTACTGAACTCTATCGTGATTTAGCAATTGTTAACTGGACTGGTTTTTCCTCTTATATTTACCTATTCTTCTTCTCCTTTTTGACTGTTTTTATTTTTTAGAATAGAGGCTCCCTTTAGTAATTTTTATATATTTATATATATGTTTTCTGAGGTTCTCGTGGGTATTTGTGTGTGGATCTTTGGTGATTTTGGGTTTTCTCCCGCGTAAGATTGGAAGTATCTAGGCAACGTTTCAATGAAGTCTCATTCATCATCTTCAGGCTTGGTCTTCAGCTCTGTGGTTCTCAGAGTGATGTGAGCTTGCAGCTGCTTCTTCCTTTTAACTGCTAGTGGGGGTGTGACTTGATTGGTTGGGGGCTTGGCTGTGATCTGATTGGTTGGGGGCTTGGCTGTGTTCTGATTGGCTGGAGGTGTGTTCTGTTTAGGTGGGGGCTTGGTTGTGCTCAGGTTAGTCTTAATTGCATAGATATGCAACTAAGTTGCATATATATATATACATATATAATCTTTTTTTATTATGCTTTTTCTGGGAAAGAAGGGGGAGTGGATGAAAGAAACTTTGTAACACTGCCAACTAGAGGCTTGAAAAATACTTTATTTGAAGCTGAGAGAACTGTGAAAAACTCTCTCAAGGACATTGGAACTTGATAAGATAGAGGGAAGAACACTGGAGAATGTTTTTACAGGTGTTCTTTGGGACTTCTATCAACAATTGAATATTTCAATTGAGAGAACAATTTCAAATGTTCTTCCCTCTATCTTATCAAGTTCCAATGTCCTTGAGAGAGAGTTTTTCACAGTTCTCTCAGCTTCAAATAAAGTATTTTTCAAGCCTCTAGTTGGCAGTGTTACAAAGTTTCTTTCATCCACTCCCCCTTCTTTCCCAGAAAAAGCATAATAAAAAAGAAGATATATATGTGTATATATATATTGCCAAACAGCAAGATCACAGCTCACCAGCTCAAACCCTCTAGCCACTAAGACTAACCTGAGCACAATCAAGCCCCCACCTGAACAGAACACGCCTCCAGCCAATCAGAACACAGCCAACCCCCCAACCAACCAGAACACAGCCAACCCCCCAACCAATCAGAACACACCCCCACCCAATCAGAACACAGCCAAGCCCCCACCCAATCAAGTCACACCCCCACTAGCAGTTAAAAGGAAGAAGCAGCTGCAAGCTCACATCACTCTGAGAAGCACAGAGCTGAAGACCAAGCCTGAAGATGATGAATGAGACTTCATCGAAACGTTGCCTAGATACTTCCTAGATACTTACATATATATATATATATATATATATATATATATATATATATATATATATATATATATATATATATATATATATATATCATAATAAGAGCCTTGGATAATTAAATAAAATGCAGTGTGCTCTTTTTCTATTTTTTCTGAGCTGTCTTATCCCTCCTCTTCAATCCCATAGTATTTCGTAATATTTGTATATTTATTTTTCATTTTTTTTTCTTTTTAAAGGGAAAGCCTCAGAATATCTTTTTTTTTCTTATTGGGACTTTTGCCTTTTCCATTTTCATTTTTGATCCATTTTTATGGCTATTTTTTATATTGAGATCTTTCAGCTGGATTAAGGTATGAAGAACCTGAAGAATTATTTTTTTTTTCTTACTACTTTTTAATACTATTGTGTTTTATTCTTTTTCTTTTTAATTTCTACTTTGAATCATAATTGACTATCCCACAATAGGATTAAGGTCCAGAAGAACCTGAAGAACCTTTTCTTTTTAATTTTGGGCTTTTTAATTTTTATTGTCTTTTTTTTACACTTTTTTTTGTCCTTCTTTTTCCCTAATTGGATTATAATTGGCCACTCTACTAACTGGATTAAAAGAGCTCGAAGACCCTGAGTTACCTAAATGAGTAAGAAATCCATATCTTCTGGCATTTCAACTTCTGCTCCTGCCTCCCCAACAGTTGGAGGACGACGTTTAACCCAGATAATGTCGAAGCAAGATAAAGAACAAGTGGATTTAAAGATGATTATGCAAGGAATTCAAGAACTTAAAATGAAATCGGATATCATTGAAAAGAAAATAGAAAATATTGAACAAAGAGCTGAGAATATTGAACAAAGAACAGAGAGTATTGAACAAAGAACAGAGAGTATTGAACAAAGAATGGAGAGTATTGAACAAAGAATTGGGAAGACCAATGAAAAAGTTGAAAATATTCAACAAATGATGTTGAAATATGGTGAGAGACTCCAAAAAATTGAAGAGAAAGACAAACAAAGAGATGAGACAATTGGAAATATTGATAGCAGATTAACAATGGTTGAACAAGATAAAAGTGGGATGTTGAAGTGGGAGATGGAAAGGTCAGAATTCTATCTCAGATTTCAAAATATAGAGGAAGAAAAAGGACAAAACTTGACTGCAATAATGATGGAAATCCTGGTTGGAGTTCTGGGAATAACAGAGGAAAAGATGATGGATGGAGTAGATGAGATATACCGAGTCTTTACAAGATATGCGATGAGGAACAATCTACCGAGTGGTCCATGTCAGATTTACAAAAAAAAACTATTAAAACACAAATATTACAAGTGGCAAGAGAGAAGATGCTGAAATATAAAAACAATGAGATTGTGGTCTTAAAACAAGTACCCAGAAAAGTGAGAGAGATGAGAGGAGAATATCGATTCTTGACTAAAATATTATTGAAAAAAGAGGTGAATTACAGATGGCTGATTCCAGAAGGATTAATGTTTACATGGCAAGAACAGAGACACAGAATTGACTCAATTGAAAAAGCAGAAATATTCTACAATGAATTTTTCGAAAGAAGAGAAATAGAGACAGAAAAAGAGATCATCTCAACTGAACTTCAAGAGGACCAAATGGGGATGGGAAAAGAAGAAGGCGCAGTAGGTGGACAAGCGGAGACCAAAGAACAATGTGAAGTAAGATCTACGAGAGCTATTAGACCTAAATACAAAACATAATCATGGAGGAAAAAAACTGATTTCTATGAATATAAATGGACTGAACTCAGCTACCAAAAGAAGAATTTTTTTTCACAAATTAGAGAAGTTAAAATTTGATATAATTTGTTTACAAGAAGTACACATTAAAAAACAACATGAACAATTACTGGCACGACCAAAATTAGGGAAAATATTTACTTCCCTGACTCACTGTAAGAAAAGAGGAGTGGTTTTATACATTAAAGAAACTATCCCAGCAAAACTGATCCATACTGATGAAGATGGAAGAGTATTAATGGTTGAAATAGTGGATAATAATACAAAAACACTCCTGTTTGCAATTTATGCCCCAAATGATAAACAAGAATTCTACAAAAAATTACATATGAAAATAATTGAACTGGACTATGCTAATATAGTTATGATGGGAGATTTCAATGGAATTGTAGACAATAAACTATACAGCAACAGCAACAGAACAAAATAGAAAGACTCTCCCTAAATCTTTTTTCAAAATGATAGATGAATTAAACTTAAAAGATATATGGAGAGAAAGAAATGCTAAAATTCAACAATATACTTTTTACTCAAATAGACATTTATCATGGTCCAGAATAGATATGATTTGGACATCAACAGAATTAATATCTAATATTCAAGAAATAAATATTGAAACAAATACATGAGCAGACCATAATCCAATGACAATTAAATGGAAAGGACAAAAAAGAAGATCTAGATGGACATTAAATAATATTATTTTAAAGGAAAAAGACTCTACACAATGGATGGAGAAAGAATTGGCTTTCTTCTTTAGTGAAAATAAAAAAAGAAGACACTTCAATACAGAATGTTTGGGATACAATGAAGGCATATGCGAGAGGATTAATAATAGACTATACAAAGAAAAAGAACGTTAGGAAGAGGCAAACCATCAAAGCTTTAGAAGTTGACCATAAAAAAATGGAAAAAGAATTATAGAAAATGCCATAGAAAAAAGATATTAAACTTAAAATGGACATAATTAAACATAAAATGGGTCAGATAGAGAAAGAAGAATTGGCACAAAAAATTAGAAGTGCTAAACAGAACTATTTTGAAGATGCAAATAGGCCAGGTAGATGGTTAGCATATAAACTGAGAAAGGAGAAAGAATCAAGGGAAATATTACAGTTAATAGACGATCAAGGCCAAATGTGCTATGGTGACAAGGAGAAAAAGGCAATTATCTGAGACTTTTATGGACAACTATATAAACAAGAGGATATTGATGAGGAAAAAATTAAAAAGTATTTACAAAATCCTAAGATACCTGAAGAGACTGAAAAAATGTTAGAAAGTATTATAACAATGATGGAACTAACTGAAGCACTCAACAGACAGAATAATGGAAAAGCACCAGGTCCAGATGGGCTTCCGGCAGAATTTTATAAAACACTACAAGAATCATTGAGCGTTCCATTGCTAGAAGTCATGAATGAAGTTATGTCAAATAAGAAGATACCTAAAACATGATCAGAAGCTTACATTACACTTATTCCAAAAGAAGGGGCCGATCCATTACAAATCAAGAACTATAGACCTATTTCTTTATTGAATGCAGATTATAAAATCTTTGCTTTAATTTTGGCAGAAAGGCTTAAAAAATACTTAAATAATTTTATTCATCCTGATCAGAATGGATTTCTGCCAAAGAGACAAATTAAAGACAATATGAGAGTAATTCTGGACACCTTGGAATATTATGAGGTGCATCCTGAAAAACAAATGGCTTTGATATTTCTAGATGCTCAAAAGGCATTTGATAACGTGAACTGGAGATTTATGTTACTACTACTGGAACAGATGGGTTTTGCCAGAAAATTTATTCAAGCAATTGAAGCCATATACTATAAACAAACGGCAAAAGTAATGATAGAGGGAGAACTTACAGACTCTATTAACATAAGAAAAGGCACAAGACAAGGATGCCCATTATCACCTTTGCTATTTGTATTGACTTTGGAGGTATTAAATAGAAATATTAGAGAGGACCAAAATATAAAAGGAATGAAAATCAAAAAGGAGGAATTTAAACTACAAGCCTTTGCGGATGATTTGGTCTTCATTTTGGAAGATCCTCTAGAGACAGCCTTAAAACTATTGGAAAAGATAGAGACGTACAGTGAGATGGCTGGTTTGAAAATAAATAAAGATAAAACAAAGATTCTGACAAAGAACATGTTATTAAGACAAAGAGAAGAACTGGCAGACCTACTGAAAATTCAAGTCACAAATAAGGTTAAGTATTTGGGGATATATCTGACGTCAAGATGTACTACATTGAAAGAGAATAACTATATTAAACTCAAAGAGCAGATAGCACTTGATCTGAAGAAATGGGAAAACCTACAACTGTCATTAATAGGCAGAATTTCAACAATCGATGAATATTTTACCCAGAATTTTATATTTGTTCCAAACAATACCAATTAAGCTTGGCAAAGATTATTTTGAAGACTTAAATAAAATTGTGTTGAAGTATATATGGCAAGGCAAGAAAGTGAGAATAAAATTAAAACTTTTACAAGATGCTAGAACTAGAGGAGGATTTGGCCTTCCTAATTGGGAGTTGTATTACCAAGCTGCAAATTTGATGTGGGCCAAAGAATGGATAACATTAAGAAAGACTAGATTGTTGACACTAGAAGGACATGATTTATTACTGGGCTGGCATGCTTTTCTGTGGTATAAGGGAACTAAATCACAGGGCTATTTTAGAAGGCATTATATACGGGAGTCTTTATGGTTAAACTGGGAGAAAATTAAGAGACAATGCTATTTGAAAATCCCAGTTTGGTTATCAACTATTGAAGCTTTTTCTTATCCTATAACATACAAGAAGAAGGAACAAACAGTTAGATATGGGGAAATATTGGATGAAAAGGGTGAACTTAAAACGATGCAAAATCTAGAAGAACAAGGTATAAAGATGAATTGGTTTTCATATGTGCAAATACATTCAAGGTATGTTAAAGATTCTAAAACAGAGGGATTCTATGATAAATTGACTGATTTAGATAAGATTTTGACAGGTACTGATGAAAAAGTGATTAAAAAATTATATGTTTATTTACTGGAAATTAAACTAGAGGAAGAACAAGTTAAAGAAACGATGATTGTTTGGGGGAAGAATTTTGGATATGGGATTGATTTAGAGAAATGGCAAAAATTGTGGTCTCAAAATTATAAAATGACAATGTCAACAGCATATAAAGAAAATTTGTATAAGATGTTTTGCAGGTGGCATTTTCCCCCGACAAGAATAGCAAGAATGTTCAAAAATAAATCTGAAAAATGCTGGAAATGTCATCAGATACCTGGCTCATATTACCATATGTGGTGGACTTGTGAGGACGCTACAAAATATTGGACTAAAATTTGCATATGGTTAGAAAAAATGACAAAGAAACATATAGATTTAAAACCAGAGATTTTTTTTATTGGGAATCTTACCTGATACATACAATAAAAATTTGAAATATTTGATTGTAAATGTATTAACAGCGGCTAGGATTGTATTTACTAAAAATTGGAAGAGTGAGAAAATACCATCACAGGAAGAAATTATTAAGAAAATATTGGAATGTGCTGAAATGAGTAGATTGACATTTGAAATTAGAGAACAAGAAGATAAACAATTTTATGAAATTTGGGATCTTTTCTATCAATGGCTAGATAATAAAATATAATAATAGAATATTTAGAATTTTAGGAAATAATGAATACATATTTCTTTTTATTTTTTTCCTTTGATACTATTTTTATAAAATTTTATTAAGTTAGACTTGGTATGACTTTTTGATTTGTTATAAAATAAATTAAGTAAACTATAGTTATCTCGTTAAAGTATGAATTAATAAAATTATAGTTAAATGATTGTTTAATAATGATATCAGGCTATATAATTGTTGATTGATAATATGAGCTATTATGTAATGTAACTACAATGGAGACTATAAAATGGATGCACACAAAAAAGTGGCAAACCAACCGATACACTGTCTGTAAACTCATGAAGGAAAGATGATGTTTTTATGTTTTATGTGTTTTTGTTTGTTGTTAAAATTAATAAAACTGTTTTCAAAAAAAACCAAAACAACCGTGTTACTAACTGAATGATTGTAGTGGTTCACCTAAAAACTGTCAAGATAGGTCATAAAATGGGACAAATCTCACTTAACAACTGTCTTGCTTAGCAACAGAAATTTTGGGCTCAATTGTGATTGTAAGTCAAGAACCACCTCTAACTTAACAAGAGGTAGATGTGCCCTAAGGCAGGGCTCTCCAATGTTGGCAACTTTAAGCCTGGGGGACTTCAACTCCCAGAATTCCCCAGCCAGCAAGCTGGAGAGCAAGCTGGCTGGGGAATTCTGGGAGTTGAAGTCCTCCAGGCTTAAAGTTGCCAACTTTGGAGACCCCTGCCCTAAGGCACGTATATAATGAGGACTATTCTTGTACCTTAGCAGACTGCACACATTTAATCTCCAGTTCAAATGATCCTGAAAAGCCTTAAGCCACATTCACCTAAAATGTAGAGCCACAAATTATAATTCATAAACCACAGGGGAAGAAACAAGCATTAAAGCATTATGTGGTTTCCTTTGGCTTAATAACAGCAGGGTGTTGAGATGTACCAGCAGGTCCTTTATCTGAAAATTGGGAAAACTGGGGACTTCTGGAAGTTGAAGTCCAGCCATCTTACAGCTAAACATTTGTAAAATCTTGGTAGCTTGATTTCAAGATAAAACCCAATTGCATCAGTTTTTTTTCAGACTTCGGGATCTCCTGGAAGCTGAAGAGAAGGGCTTCATTGCTGAAATGGAATCGCAGGAAGAAACCACTGAGAGTCGTCAGAATAGCATGAGAATGAGAGCGAAGGAGCTGAGAGAAAAGAGGGAAGAAGCTCGGCGGAAATTAGTTGCGGAAAAAAGGGAACTGCAGTTCCGGTAAGTGAGCCAAGTCTAGGAATGTCCTCCTAGGAATGTCCGTGGAAATGTTCAGTCTTCCAGGTCATTGTGGCCTCAAATATGACTAGGTATTTGACATGTCTTGGATAGTTCTCTACCCAAGAAGATTCCACAGCCAATTGCATCCTGATTCAGGTAACCCTGAGAGCTCAGATAAAGGCCAAGTGACCTCAAGAGCTGTCAGGGAGAGTGTGGATTCCCATCATGGATGAATGGCTACAAATGTTTATGGAGTTAGCAAAGATAACATATAACAGATAATCAGAGTTGAAAGGAACCTTGTAGGTCATCTAGTCCAACCCCCCCCCGCCCAAGCAGGAGACCCTACACCATTTCTGACAAGTGGCAGTCCAATCTCTTCTTGAAAGTCTCCAGTGATGAAGCTCCCACAACTTCCGAAGGCAACTTCTGTTCCATGGGTGGATTGTTCTCTCTGTCAGAAAGTTTCTCCTTATTTCCAGGTTGAATCTCTCCTTGTTCAGTTTCCATCCATTATTCCTTGTCCGGCCTTCAGGTGCTTTAGAAAATAGCTTGAGTCCTTCCTCTCTGTGGCAGCCCCTCAAATATTGTATTATATTGTAATTTTATAATTGTATTTGATATAATTATATTATAATTATATTTAATACATTATACCGTAAAGCCCACAAACTTGAAAATTGGCACCTATGTTCATCTTGGCTTCTGGGTGCTCACTAAGAAATGCTTTCTCAAACAACCATCAGAGCATCATTAGTATTTCCTATATTCTTATTAACACGCTCTGATGCTAAGGAGTTCTACTCCCCCTCCCCAACTGAAAAGAAATCTCTTCCAAATGCAAAAGACGAGCAGAGGAGAATTTCAGTTTCAGTTTCACAGCACCAAGCACCTATAGTACAGAATAGTTGAGCTAAGCCAGGCCCAGGCTCCTTGCTGTCTCCTTTTTCTCACACAGCAAATGCTGTTTCAGTTTCCAAACAGCCCTCAACTCTCTCACACACTGACAGGACGCTAGCCAGATGAATACCGATGGATGCTGTCTAGGCAGAGGCAGAACTTTTTCCCCTTATTTTCCTCCCCCAAAACTAAGCCCGATCACATGCGTTTGTAGCGAAGCACGGGTATTCAGCTAGTATTTTATAACTCAATAAAAATGTTAAAGGAAAAAAAATCCAGGTGAGCAACAGAAGTAATCGTGACTGGCAAGGAACCTATCTGGACTTTGTGGCTAGAAGGGCAGCTATACTCCTGTTTTGCCATTCTATCCTCCCTTCTCACCCTCCTTCATCTCCTATGCACATTGTCTCTCCTGCCCTTTTGCCAGCTGAGTTAATCTCTTTCAGAGATACCAGCCCGCATCCCAAGAGCCAAGCAATTTCTGACAGTATTATTTTCCATAGTGGTTTGTTCATAGACTGTCAGTAATTTATGTGGTTGTTGTGGTTGTTTGGGTTTCTCATTGGAAAAGCGGCAAAGCCAACATGCTGAAATATATATTCACAGATGTCCTTTGATGGTGACACAAATCAGTCACAAAGACAGTCATACTATGGTTAAGAATCTTGTTGGAAGGATAAAATTGGACCGGGAGCACCATGTCAAGGCAGAGGAACCAAACCACAAATGCCAATAACAGAGGGGGAGTGGTGGGATTCAAATTTTTTTTACTACTGGTTCTGTGGGCGTTGCTTGGTGGGCGTGGTAGGGAAAGGTTACTGCAAAATCTCCATTCACATCCCGCCCCACTAACCTGCTTTCCAGCTCTGTTCTCCTCTGCAGGGTAACAGAAGAAGACCGAGCCAATCAGCTGGGACTCAATGGGAGGCAGAGAAGAGATGGGGTTGGCGGGGCGAGTCAGAGATGGTATTTGCTGGTTCTCCTAACTACTCAAAATGTCTGTTACCGGTTCTCCAGAACTGGTCAGAACCTACTGAATATCACCTCTGCAGAGGGGGCTATATTTATTTATTTTCTTTAAAAAAAAAATCTTTTGCCGGTACTCTTTCAGGGCTACTTCAGAAGCTTTCCAGATATGACAAGAGAGAAATGAAAACATTGATTTTCTTCTCTCCATACTTTGAGTCCCATTTGAAGAAAAACTGGGATGTGTTCCTAGAGATCACCTGGAAGGGTTTCACCCTCATTCTTGTAGGGCTTCTTCTGTTGACTTTCTGGAACCTACAATTGCCTAGATGGGTGCCAACAAGAAACAGTTGCTATTCAGATACGTGTAGTCCTTGACTTAAAACATTCATTTAGACTTATAACCTGTTCAAAAGTTACAACGGTACTAAAAAAGGTGACTTATGGTGCTTTTTCACACTTATGACCATTGCAGCATCCCCATGGTCACGGGATCAAAATTAGGACACTTAGCAACTGGTTCCGATTTATGACAGTTGTAGCGGTCCCCTTTTGTGACCTTCTGACAAGCAAAATCAATGGGGAAGGCAGGTTCACTTAACAATCATGTTACTAACTGAACAACTTCATTGATTCATTTAATGAACGGCAAGAAAGATCGTAAAATGGGGCCAAACTCACTTAACAACTTTCTTGCTTATAATGGAAATTTTGGGCTCAATCGTGGTTATAAGTCGAGGACTACACACACACACACACACATATATGCTTAAAATTTAACTGTTTTTTTTCCACTGAACCAATTATACCCTGCCTTCTCCTGTACAGACCTACCAGAAAACTCCTGTTATTGTCAAATATCTATGGGGATTCTCAGTCATCCAGATCGGGGGTCTCCAACCTTGGCCACTTGTGGACTTTAACCTTTGGAACCTATTATTGGCAGTTTACAGCCCAATGAATAAATACATTTGGGCCTAATGTGTATCCATACTTATATATCCTACTGTAACAATCTTTATTCGCCCAATTGCATATAAAACCTTCTCTCTTCCTATGCACTAAAAATTAATCACTGGCCATCAACACATCAACCAACCAACAGGAAAGCATCATGTAAATACGAAGCATAGTGTTCTGGCGTAGGCTTCCCAAGATCATGAAGCAGACTCCCCATCCTGATAAAAATCCCTTTTATTTCGGTTAAAGTGAATTCCTCTCCAGCAACATCCCGGCAAACAGTCTCTCATGAGATTTACACAACTGCAGGCCTTGATCAGGCTTGGAGAGTTGCCAGGCTGATAATCTTCCAAACGCCACGCTGTAGCAGAAATCACTTAGCAAGAAGTCAGGATCAGATCTTCCCCCGAATGAATTGAACTAATTGTCTTCGGCAAACCCCACTCCCCTTTCGCTCCTCTTTATTCCCTGTGGGAGGGGCAATTCACTGTCCACCTGTGCCTTTACTCCTGAGTTGACCCTTGTTCCTTACCTGTTCCCTTCTTCTGGCAGCTCTGCGCATGCGCAAATCGGGAACAGGCTCCAGCTGTTCTTCTGCCGCACTGATCTACAACTCCAAAGGCAGCTAATAACTGTCAGACAGCCCTGGCACCGTCTGCCTCCGATGCACAGCACTCGTCAGAGCCTTTCCCAGACTCCAAGACAGGCCCATGTCCCTCCCCAACCTCCACACTGTCTGAGTCTTCTGCCAGCTCCGTTGGCTGCTGGCAGGCCACAACACATAGAATAGCCCAAAGCACATATTCCGGTAGAGAGAGGTTTCCTGAGGATGGGCTCTAGGACTAATCTGAAAGCTTGGAAGACCAAACTTCTGGTTCCGGTGACCGATCCAGATGGGCTCTTGCAACCCAAAATTAAAATTTCTCCTCTTCTTAATTACGTTTTAGAGAAACTTGTGAGGAGGTGCGGTTATTATTAAACCAACAGCACATGAAGGAGGTGTGTGAAGACCAAATGACCCAGCTGGCCCTCAAGCGGGAGCTGAACAAGCAGAAGGAGATGGAGGAGGCCATGTACAACGCTCTCTGGGAAGAGGACCGGTTAGCCAAGGAGAAACGAGCTTCTGAGGAGGCCAACAAACGATCCGGTTGGAGGGAGGAAATGATTAGCGTGCTCAGTGGTCAGAGAGCCATCGCGGAAGCTCAAAGGGAAGAGACAAGGCGACTGAAGGAAGAAGAGGCAAAACTGATGGTAAGGCAGCTTCTCACTTCCTGGTTGCAGGGAGTCCTCAAGTTACGACTGTAGTTGAATTCTGGAATTATGGTCACACATCATGCTGATTATTAAGTGGGTCACCATGTGACCGCGCCCCATTTTATAACATTTTTGCAGTGGTCACTGTGAATCCATGGTGCGCAATGGGCGCTTTTTTTTTTTTGCCCAAAACTGGAAGTAAATGTCATTTTTAAGCAAAAATCTTCCTAAATCATGGTCACCTGATTGCAGGATGCTACAAACGTCTTGTAGGTGCCTCAAGTTATGACTGTAACAACTTACGGCTGTAATTTCAGGAACAGTTATGGTCACAAGTCAGAGACTATTGGTATCATACAGACATCAGCAAGAAGATTTAATGCCCAAATTGGAGGAAGGGTTAGGAACATGTTAGGAACATGCAATCTTTCTTTATTGTGTGACCATGAGCCACAGTGGCACAGTGGTTAGAGTGTGATACTTCAGGCTACTTCTGCTGACTGCTGGCTGACTGCAATTTGGCAGTTTGAATCTCCCCAAGCTCAAAGTTGACTCAGCCTTCTGAGATGGGTAAAATGAGGGCCCAGATTGTTGGGAGCAATAGGCTGACTCTATAAAATGCTTAGAGAGGGCTGTAAAAAAGCACTGTGAAACGGTATATAAGTCTCAGTGTTATTGCTACTGCTGTTAATGAGCTCATTAATGTCCACAAGCTGGTTTCCAAAAGGCTTGAGGGTGTTGGTTATCAACTTTAAACCCTCCATGGTACATATGATGACCCGGGGCGTGGCACAAAGGCAAGTAGACAGTCAGATAAGTAATAAGAGTCTCTTTATTATCTCCAACTTTGCCCACAATGTCCAGATTACCTTTTGGCTGGAGAAAAACTCTACCAGGAACAGCCTTTGACTGCAGAGAATTAAATCCAAAACATGGTCAACATGAACTGTCACTTTAAGTCCAATCAAGCCAAACTGAAGTTTGGCAGGGCAGGAGCAAGAATTTCAGACTTAAAGGCACGGCAAAACTCACACTTGGGAAGATGCCAGGAACACAGATAAGCAACGACAACACAAGATAAAGTCAAGTTTGCTCCTAGCAGCCTGCCAATGCAGCCTGCCTTTCTTATAAACTCTGTTCCCAGCTGTGGCTAATGAAGGGAATCAGGGCCTTTTCCTCCCCCATAAGCCACACAACTCATATTGCTCCCTTCTCCGTTCCTCCCTGCATGCCTGAGGATGAAGAGGGGGTGGGCCTGGAATTCCCTCTCCCTTGCTCTACCTCTCCTCTGCCCAGCCAGACTTGCCCTTCCCCAGTTTCCTCCACAGCCAACAGAGCCACACTCCCACTCCCTGTCAGCTGTTGGCCTCCCCCTCCAAATCAGTCTCCGACAGGGGCATGACAGTACAGGTAAACTGTGACTTAAGTCCACAGCAGAGACCAAAGTTTCATTAATTGAGATCCTGCAATGGCTGTGTGAAAAATGGCCATAAGTCGCTTTTTCCAGTGCTGTTATAACTTCGAATGGTCATTAAACAAATTGTTTTAAGTCAAGGACTAGGTGAGCAGGTCCCCAAGAATGTCTTGTCTTGCTTCGGTCAAGACTTGACCGAATGTCAAGTCTAGCTCCCCAAAGACTTGGTATCATGTCCAGTATCAAGTCTGGTTTTGATTGGCAGAGATTCCAGAGTTACCGTTAAGAGAGCATGACCAATCCTTCTACCTTGATGCTTTTCCTTCTAGTAGCAATGCCATGCTTAGCTATGGATCTCCCTTAGGATCATCATCAAAGGCTTGTTTCCCATAGCAATCTTACTCCGCGTTGCTTGGCAGAGATGAGTAGCTTATTCCCAGGTCTATTCTGTAGTGCCAGCGTTTTCCCAGAGGTTTCTGACATGTGTTTTCTCATTTTCCAATCAAGCATGGCTCTGTTGGATTTTTTAGCATCCTCTTCACATCTTCTTCTTTTTTTTTTGTAAATTTTTTTTGAGTTTTCACAAAGAGAAAAAAAAATACAAATAAAACATCTTTTTTGAAAGTAGCGTAATCCCGGGTTACATTTCTTCATACAGATACAAATTCAGGTTCATGCTCATTTTTATATTCTATTCCATATCTTATTACTATTTTACATTTTCTGCATAGCTTTTCCTCTCTTTTAATTTTCTCAATTTTATTTTAATTATCTCATCTCAATTCAAATCATTGTATTTATATTTTTTGTCTGTCCTGTTTCAATTATCTATTATCTTTTCTCATTAAACAGAATTTCTCCTGTAGTTACTGATTGGAGTATGACGCCTTTATATCTTTTCCCTAAAGTTGTAACATTCGATATAATACATAACTTCCATTCGGATTCTGCTTGGTACATTAAAATACACACTGTATTCTTTAAAAAAGAAAAAAAATTATAAATGTATATAATTAAAACAACATTCCATTCCAATTCAACTCTATCATTAATATTAATATTCATTAAAGTCTTAACATCTTTAACATTACTTTTCAATTAAATATCATACTTCTACGGGAACAATTATAAGCTTTCCATGGTTAATTCCCCCCCTCTTCACTTATATTTTATAAAACATTAATTAAAATATTCCAGTTCCTTCCTAATTCAGTTTTCTCATTTATTTTATTTCACTTATTTTATTCACAAACATTTCACTAAATTACACTAACTATTTTATCCCTCATTTTAATCATACGTTGTTTCCAATTTTCTAAAGTTATTTCTATTACTAATATAACAATACAATCTTATGTACCTTTACAGAATCTCTTTTTCAGTTAGATTTTCACCGATTATCTCTAAATTGGTCCTGTTTCTCTATATCTTGCTCCGGTCCTTTGTAACTTCTTTTCCTTTCCTTCTTCCCTCTCTTCTTCTTTCTCCCCTTTTTACCCCCTTGTCTCTCTAGCTCTATTTCTCTCTTCTGTATTCCCCTTTTCTGTTGCTTTCTAGTATTATACTTATTTTTCGAATTATTTTTCTTTTCTTTGGTTGTTTTTTTAAGTCTTAAATTCTCCATTCTCTTTCCCCCTTTCCTTTTTCTTCCCCACATAAAATTGCTTGTTCATTAAAGATGGCTTCTTCTTTGTCCCAGTCTTCTTGTTTTGCAGTCGTTTCTTGTTGTTTCTCATAGTTCCAAACCTCCATTTCTAAGAATTGAAAAACGAAGCCAAAAGAACCCTTCCCTTCTTGTGCATCTTCTTTGTACTTTTTAAGTTCCATTTTCAATTCATCCAGAAATGGTGCCATTGTATAAATTTTTAAACAACCACCCGATTGATTTTAGTCATTCAAATATAATAACCAAGAATCCAAAGATCACCAAATAATCCATATACACGCAAGCTGTTTCTTTTTTGCTCTTTTTTTCTCTTTCTCTTCCTGGGATTACTATTTAGTTGCAAAGTTTCAGTTAAAATGTATCATTTAGAAGTCTTGTTGACTTTTACTGTAGATTCTTTTTAATTCCAGGCAGTCTCCTCCCTCTTCCAGATCCTGCCCTTATTCTTTTTCTTTCCCTTCCTGCTTATGAAAAAGAAAATTTTTAATGTTCAGAAATCTTTATTATCCCTTTGGTATTTTGTTTTATTTTCAGCTTAATTGCCTATTGATGTCAAAGCGGATTTTTCCTATTTCTTGTTTAAGTCTCTTAGTTGTCAGTATAGGGAAGGAGAGAGAGAGAAAAAAAACCCAAAGCTTTCCCTGTTCACTTTCCTTCGCAGCTTCCGACTCTTCTTTGGGAGCGATGTTATTTTTTGTAAGTTTAAATTCCAGGGTATCTTAGTTGTTGCTTTTACAATTTAACCCGGTCAGCCAAAGCTTTCACTTCTTATCTTCCTCCTACATATTCTTTTCCGGTTGAGTTCTCCTTTGTGGTGGCCATTTCTGACCACCGCTGCAACCGCCTTCGGGAAAGGGAGTAATGGCCAGCTGAGGAGGAGAGATGTGGCTCTCCTCAACCCTGCTGGCAGTCTCCCCCCTTTTCACCACCTCTATGGGGTGGCTTAGCCTTGCAACCAGCCGGCTCGGGGCATTCCAGTGGCGAGCCCAGGCAGAAACCATGCACGATCGTGAATTTCTGTCTGTCGCCAAAGCCCTTCAAACCAGAAATCCTCTTCGCATCTTCTTGAAGCTCTCAAGTGATGGGGCTTCCACAACTTCCGAGGGCAAGCTGTTCCATTGGTTGGTTTTCTTCTTTAATTATTACTATTTTTATTTTTAGAAAAGAATTTATAAGCTGTTATGCCTTGATTGTTTGTGCACTGTTTTTGTAAAATTAATAAAATTTGTTTTTTTTTAAAAAAGAAAGAAAATAGGTTGGCGCCTTCCTCTCTGTGGCAGCCCCTCAAATACTGGAAGACTGCTCTCCTGTCTCCCCTGGTCCTTCTCTTCACTAGATTAGCCGTGCCCAGTTCCTGCAGCCATTCTTCATATGCCTTAGTCTCCAATCCCCTAATTATCCTGGTTGCTCTTCTCTGTACTTTGAGTCTCAACATCTTTTTTATAATGTGATGACCAAAACTGGATGCGGTATTCTCGGTGTGGTCTTACTAAGGCTTTATTGAGTGGTATTAGTACTTCCCTTGATCTTGATTGTATCCCTCTGTTCATACAACTTAGGATTGCATTGACTTTTTTGGCTGCTGCTACACACTGTTGGCTTCTGTTTAGCTAGTTGTCCACTGAGACTGCAAGATTCCGCAGTTACTGCTATTGAGCCTGGTTTCACCCAGTCTATATGTGTACTTCTGTTTTTTCTTGCCTAAGTGTAGGACTTTATTTTTCTCTACATTGAATTTCATTTTGTTAGATACGGCCCAGTGTTCTAGTCTAGTCTGTATCTTGAGCCTATCTTCTTGGGTGTTAGCTATTCCTGCCAGTATCATCTGCAAATTTGGTAAGTTCCCCTTCTATTTCCTCATGTAAGCATGAAGACATTGAAGAGTACTGGGCCTAAGAGAGAACCTTGTGGTGCCCCATTGCTTACTTCCCTCCATATAGACTTAGACCCATTAACTCATTGAATACGGTTTGTCAGCCAGTTGCAAGTTTATCTAGCGGTGGTGCTATCTATTCCACTTTTTTCTAGCTTACTAAGAGGTAGGTTGTGGTCTACTTTGTCGAATGCCTTGCTGAAATCTTTCAAGGACTTTGTGTGTCTCCTCCTTTTTGGACACAATTGTGGGGTGGAGGAGGTGGGATTGTAGTCCATGGATTATGGAGCCTAACTACAAAGGCTCTACAAGACAAATGTTTTGCAGCCCCAAAGGTCTCAGATCTATATCTCATGGAAAGTTGTAGTTATTATCTGCTTTAGAAGCAGCTGCCAATGGTAAAAGCAACCTCATCTATTATAGTGATACCTTTAGAGCAGAGGTGGTATTCAACTGGTTCTGACCAGTTCTGGAGAACCGATAGCAGAAATTTTGAGTTGTTTGGAGAACCGGTAAATCCACCTCTGGCTGGCCGTGCTCCCGTCTCTTCTCTGCCTCCCGAGTCCCAGCTGATTGGCTGGCTCTTCTTTTGTTGCCCTGCACAGGAGAATGGAACTGGAAAGCAGGTTAGTGGGGCGGGGAAGGAATGAGGATTTTATGGTATCCTTCCCCTGCCACACCCACCTGGCTTGTGCCACACTCACTAAGTGCCATGCCCGCTAAGCCACACCACACCCACCAAGCCACGACCACAGAACCGGTTGTAAAAAAAAAATTGAATCCCACCACTGCTTTAGAGGTGTTTACCTGTTTTTTTATTTTTAGGAATCCAAAAGCTGCCCAGCGCTGGATGGTGTATTGCATAAAAACACACAAAATGAATCAAAAAAGAACATTGTTCGTAACAATAACTGTAAAATGCTGACCAAGCAGATAACAAGGACACTCCCACTCAACGGGCCTCTAGTGCTGGTTTGAAGGGCTTTCCTAAACAGGAGGAGAGTTGGGGCCTGACAACCACAAAAAAAAAAAAAAGACACACTTTCCTGGTTTCATGAGATGACAAAAGATTTAAAAGAAGGAAGCCGGAGCCTGGCCTCCCTCTGGGACTGTGTAGAATGGGGAGGTTTTCTTGGGAGAAGATGGGCTCTCAAGCAACTCAGTCCTATAAAGATAATCCTCGACTTACAACCATTCTTTTAGTGACCGTTCAGATTTACAACGGCTCTGAAAAAGTGACTTACAACTGTTTTTCACACTTACCATCATTGCAGCATCCCCACGATCTTTTTCACATAATGGCGATCAAAACCGGATGCCATATTCCAAGTGTGGCCTCACCAAGGCATTATAAAGTGATATTGACACTTTACATAATCTTGATTCGATCCCTCTGTTTATGCAGCCTAGAACTGTGTTGACTTTTTGGCAGCCGCTGCACATGGCTGGCTCATATTTAAATGGTTGTCCACTAGGACTCCGAGATCCCTCTCACAGTTACTGTTTTTGAGCAAGGTGCCAC
Source organism: Hydrophis major (assembly GCA_033807585.1). Lineage (NCBI taxonomy): Eukaryota > Metazoa > Chordata > Lepidosauria > Squamata > Elapidae > Hydrophis > Hydrophis major. The sequence continues at coordinate 367,206,218 of CM066329.1, forward strand.
GTAAAGTGTACCTGTGCATTTGATTTTTCTTGCTGAAATGTAGAACCTTACTTTTTTCACCACTTAATTTCATTTTGTTAGATAGCGCCCAATGTTCAAGTCTGTCAAGATCCTTCTGTATCTTAAGCCTATCTTCTGGAGTGTTGGTTATTCCTGCCAGCTTGGTGTCGTCTGCAAATTTGATGAATTCCCCATCTATCCAGGGGTGGGTTCCAACCGGTGTAATAACTGGTTCGGTGTGAGTGTGTGCTTTGTGTGTGCAGTGTTTGAAAACCATATTCTCCTGCAAGGCCTGTGTGTACCACAGCGCTTGTGTAGCAATCAGCTGTGCAGCAAGAGGCAGTTGAGGTTGAAAAAGCAGGAAATAAAGGACAGCTGAGAGCCTGGGCTGGTGGGTGGGCCAAACAGAAGAGCACAAGAATGTTGGAACGAACTGGTTCGGTCTCAGCTGAAGTTCGGAGCTACCGGTTTGGTTGAACCAGGCCAAACCGGTAGGATCCCACCTCTGCATCTATCCCCTTGTCCAAGTCCAACATCTTGTCCAAGAGGAAGATGTTGAAGAGTACTGGGCCTAAAACAGAGCTTTGGGGTACCCCACTGCATACTGCATATAGATGCAGTTCCATTGAGGACTACCCATTGAGTGCAGTTGGTGAGTCAGTCACGAATCCATCTGGTTGTTCTAACCCACGCCCTTTTCTGACAAATCAAACACAATCCAAAAGGAACAAAAACCTTGTAATGCTTTTACAAAATAATTAGCTGTGATAAGCACAAGCCTTGCCAAACTGTGCGAGGCTTGCCAAAAGATAACAGACAAGAAATAATTTGCAATACAAAAATGTTCAAATACAAACTCAGGATACTGGAATGTCCACGAGGCTGTAGTTTCAAAACGTCTTTGCCTTCTGCAAAGTACATTGGTTTCACAGCTGGCTTTTATCTTCTTGAAGGAGGGGTCATTACCTTGCAGCTTTACTCCTGAATCGCCCGTGCTGTTGTAACTGTTCTTTCCTCCGAGCAATCCTACGTGCACGCGCACTTGGCACAGGCTCCTCGGGAACCTCCTCATCACTGCTGCCAGCCCCCACAATCTCTGAAGGCAGCAGTCCACTCCCTAATGGTCTTGACTCCTCATCTGAGTCCTTGCTCTCCTCAGCCATCCGCACCTGCTGCCGGCTAACCACAACACTGGTGGTGATGCTGTCTAACGCACATTTTTCTACTTCTTATTGATGTCTGTATGATACAAGTAGTTCTTGACTTACAACTATGATGGAGCCCTGAATTATGGCTGTAAGTCGTTAGAGTTGTAACTAGAGGCACCTACAAGACAGGAAGTATTTTTTTTTTTTTGCAGGAGTTGCTAAGGGAGCCCTTTTTGAAGGGTGTTTTTTTGCTGGAAACTGGCCAAAAAAAATATTAAAAATTGCGGTCATGGGACCACAGACCACCATGGCCAGTCCTAAAGTTGACCCACCAACATGGGATCACATGACCATGGTGGGCGGCATGTACATTTGGGACAGTTGCTTTATGGGCTGTATTAAACACTTGTCCTGGGGACATAAAACAACCAACTGCTGAATGATCATAATAGAGTCAGTTGTTAAATGAAGATGATCTGTATTTGCTTTCTTGATTGTGCCCTGCAATATGATGCTTCACATCATTCTTATCCTTATCCTTATCCTTATCCTTATCCTTATCCTTATCCTTATCCTTATCCTTATCCTTATCCTTATCCTTATCCTTATCCTTATCCTTATCCTTATCCTTATCCTTATCCTTATCCTTATCCTTATCTATCTATCTATCTATCTATCTATCTATCTATCTATCTATCTAAAAGCGAAATACCACTCATGCATCATCACAAAATCTCCAGAACCGTAAAGCCTACGAACTTGAAATTTGGCACCTATGTTCCTCTTGGCTTCTAGGTGCTCACTAAGAAAGGATTTTTTTCAAAATGACCATCAGAGCATTGATATTTTGTATATTATTATTAACATGCTCTGATGCCTCTTTCCCACCTGAAAAGAAATCTGTTCCAACTGCAGTTCAGCTAAGCCATGCCCAGGCTCCTTGCTGTCTCCTTCTTGCTCACACAGCAAATACTGCTTCAGTTTCCAAACAGCCCTCAACTCTCTCACATGCTGACAAGACGCTAGCCAGATGAATGACGATGGGAGCTGATAGGTAGAGGCAGCATTTTTTTCCTTTATTTTCCTCCCCAAAAACTTGCCCGATTGCATATTTTCGTAGCGAAGCATGGGTACCCTGCTGGTATGGAAGAGAAAGGAGAAATTAGCCAATTCTCGCTTATGGCTTATTTATTATGCTTCTGTCCCGTGCCTTGAAAATCTCCTTATCAAGCACTACCTAGCACAAAGTCTGTGGTTTATATCCAAGGTCCATCCCACCGTTCTTTCTTCAAAAGAAAAACTGGTAGCCCATCAATTTGACAGCGGTCTATAATTAAACCTGAGTTATTGTGGCTTGCTATAATTTGCTGTACATAATTATCTCCCTTTGCAGTCCTTGCACTCAGGTTTAGATTGGATGATAATTTATGGTGGTTGGGTATATCACTGGTTATATGTCTTTCACCTATAGAAGTGGGCAGCCTCTTATGCACAGGGGTAGCCCAATAATTTGGGAAATACATGGGCTGTAGACACAGAGGTAATAACATAAAGGGAAGGGAAGGACATGGGAAGAGAAGGGCAAGAAAGGGAAAGGAAGGAACGGAAAGGGAAAGGAAGGGAAGGGAAAGGAAGGGAAGGGAAAGGAAGGGAAGGGAAGGGAAGGATTAGAATGGAAAGAAAAGGACATGGGAAGAGAAGAGGAAAGAAAGGAAGGGAAGGGAAAAAGGAAGGAATGGAAAGGACATGGGAAGAGAAGGAAAAGGGAAAGGAAGGAAGGGAAGGGAAAAGAAAGGGAAGGGAAGGAATGGAATGGAAAGAAAAGGACATGGGAAGGGAAGGGAAGAGAAAGAAAAGGAAAATGTCGTGTGGTTGGAGCCAAGATTTTTCATTCTTCTTGTCGTGTCCGCAAAAAGACGATTAGAGTCGGTGACTTTCATGCAAAGCTCTTTATTAACAAAGGGAGAACCGAACCGGCGAAAGGTAAAAAGCCCGCGGCTTTTATACCTTTCGCAAGGCGGCCGCGGCCAATGGCAGCGATTCAAGTCTCCCGCTCTTGGTTTGCACCAATCGCGGGAGACTTCAATCGGGCCAATCAGCGCGGCTCGCCTGGCCAATCAGAAATCCCCGTGCCTTGGCCAATCAAGGCCCGGGGATTTCGAGTATACCATTTGAATACATAACACCCCTCCCCCCTTGGTATGGTCCGTCAGGTGGTGTAGTCACGCAGGTAGGCGGGGCTCCGTCGAGTCCTAGTTGACCTGCGCAACTCACTTTTCTGTTGTAACTCGGCCGGAGTGGTCGTTCCTTTGGCTGCTCCTGCCTCCTCGCGAACCGGCTGGATGATCGGGCCGGTTCCTTCGCCGCGGCTCCCGCCTGGGCCTACCGGGTCGGTTGAGCTGCGGATTTCGCCGCTCCCGCTTGGCTTCTCCGAGTCGGTAGAGCTGGCCAGACGGTTCTTCTCCAGAGGGGACTCGCGATGGCTGTTTTCTGGTGAGTATTTTTGGTTTATTTTATTTTGCGATTGTCTCTCCGGGTATTCCCTCCCCCCTTGGTTTGCTTCTTGGGGGTTGAGGTCAGTCGCCGTTCGGGACCTTAATTGGTCGATGTGCCGTTTCCAGGCTCGCCCATCCGTGGTTTGGAGCCGGTACGACTTTGGACCAGTGACTTGTGTTATGACGGCTGGGATCCATAGGGGGTCCCCCGTCATGTTTTTTGCGTATACCAGGTCACCTGGGTTAAATGTCCGGAACCTGGAGCTGGAGTCCGGGGGCTGCTCCGGGTTGTAAGTCGGGTGCAGTCTGTCAAGTGGAGACCTCAGCTTTCTGCCCATCAACAGCTCTGCCGGACTCTTGTTGGTCGTAGTGTTGGGAGTGATGTGTTGTATGAATAGTAGGCGGTTGATTTTGTCGTTGATCTCCCCGTGGTCCATTTTCCTGAGGGTCTTTTTTGTAAACTGGACCATCCGTTCCGCCCTACCGTTCGCCGCCGGATGCGCCGGTGCTGTTAATGCGTGGCGGATACCTCTTTCCGCCAGGAACCGTTCAAACTCGATGGACGTGAACTGGGGTCCGTTGTCTGAGACGACGACGTCTGGGAGGCCGTGAGTGGAAAACAGTTTACACAGTTCTTTAATGACGGCCTCTGTGGTAGTGGACTTCATGTCGCTGACTTCCAGCCAATTGGAATATGCGTCGACTGTGATTAAAAATGTATGTCCATTTGTGGGGCCCGCAAAGTCAAGATGGATTCTGGACCAGGGCCCCCGTGGTGTTTCCCAATCCCGTATGGGTGCTGCGGATGGGCTGGATCTGGTCTCCTGGCATCGGTGGCATTTGGCGACCCATGCCTCAATTTGCTTGTCCATCCCTGGCCACCAAGCGTAGCTTCTGGCCAGGGCTTTAGTCCTGACGATGCCAGGATGACCCTCATGTAGCATCCTCAAGACTTTTTCTTGCAATCTATCTGGAATTACCACCCGGTCACCCCATAGAATGCATCCTCTCAGTAGTGACAGTTCGGTCTGGCGCTGGCGGAATGTTTTAAAAGTCTCGTCACTGTCCTTATCCGGCCAGCCTTTTTCTAACCAGTGCAAGATTCGTGCCAGACGCCTGTCCTTAATGGTTTCTCTGGCAATGTCGGATGCGGTAATAGGTAAACTTTCTATGCTCAAGGTATTTGTTGTTGGTGCTGGGTCAGGTTCTGAGTCAGGTAAGGGCGAGCGGCTTAAAGCGTCCGCGTGCGAGATTTTCTTACCTGGCTTGTGTAGCAGTTCGTAATTGTAGGCTGCCAGGAATTCCGACCATCTTGTCATTCGGGGTGACAGGATGTTGGGAGTGGCTCGGTTTCCCACGAGGATGCCCAGCAGAGGCTTGTGATCCGTCACGATGGTGAACGGGCGGCCGTACAAGTATTCATGAAACCGTTTAACGGCGGCAACTATAGCCAAAGCTTCCTTGTCCAGCTGGCTATAGTTGCGCTCTGGTTTGGTCAGAGTTCTGGAAAAAAAGGCGATGGGTGCTTCTCTCTGGTCTGGGAGGGTGTGGCTGAGGACAGCGCCGACGCCGAAGGGTGATGCGTCGCAAGTGACAGCTGGGGTAAGGTCTCACTAAATTGCATCAGGACAGCGTCGGAGGTGAGGAGGTCCTTGGTTCTTTGAAAAGCGGTTTGTTCTCGCCTCCCCCAAGTCCAGGCTGCCTTCTTGTCTAGGAGTCTATGTAAGGGCTCCGCCGCCGTTGCCTTTTGAGGTAGGAAAACATTATAGAAATTTAGTAATCCTAGGAACGCTTGTAATTCCGTTTTGGATTTTGGGGTGGGGCTTCCTTGATGGCTTTTACTTTTTTAGTTGTAGGGTGAATGCCCATCTGGTCTAGGAGATAGCCCAAAAACTCTACTTGCTTTGTACAAAGATTGCATTTTTCTCGCTTAACTTTAAGTCCTGTTTCTTTAAATTTTGTTAAGACTTGTCTGAGTTGGTTCTCTAATTCGGCTTCATTTGGCGCCGCAATTAATACGTCATCAAAATAGGGCACCACCCCTTTTATGCCCTGTAACAAACGTTCCATCAGGCTTTGAAAAATGCCTGGTGCCACGCTGACTCCAAATTGGAGCCGGTTACACTTAAAAGCCCCTCGATGGGTTACTATTGTTTGGGCTTCCGCCGTTTTCTCGTCTACAGGTAGCTGCTGATATGCCTGGGCAAGGTCGAGCTTTGCAAAGACTTTGCCCCCTCCTAGCGAGTGTAGTAAATGTTGTACTATCGGGACTGGGTAGGCGCTTTGTTGTAATGCGTCATTTAGGGTGGCCTTATAGTCCCCGCAAATTCTCACGGACCCGTCTGGTTTTACTGGGGTCACTATAGGGGTTTCCCATCTGGCATGGTCTATCGGTTGCAATACCCCTTGTTTGACGAGCTTGTCGAGCTGCTCGTCAATCTTTGGTTTTAATGCAAACGGTACCCTTCTAGGTTTAAGTCTCTTAGGGGGAACCCTTGGGTCTAAGTCAAACGAGATAAGGGGCCCCTGGTACTTGCCCAAACCTCCATCGAACACCTCCTGGAACTCCTGGGTTAGCCGCTGTTCCCAAGCTTCGATGATGACTTGGTTGACACCTGTCAGCGCGATGTTAAGCGGGGCGAACCATTGTAGACCCAGTAGGCTTGGGCGGTCGCGATCGACGATTGTGAGTGGTAGTTGTTCAGTGTGGCCTTTGTAAGTTATGTTGAAATTCTTGGTGCCCACTACCGGGACACGGTTCCCTTGGTAGTCTTTAATGATGATCTTTTGTGTGTGCACGTTTCTCTTTTGCAGAGTAGGCACCAGTCTTTTGATTTCGCGCCATGCAATCATGGAAAGGTAGGACCCAGAGTCCACTTCCATCTTGCATGGCTGGCCTTCTATATGTACTTCTACATGTACCTTTCTGGCGCCGTCGGAGATGGCGTGGCCAATGGTCACCGTCTGGTGGGTTTCTTCTTTCCGTCGACCGTCGCCGCTTCTTTGAGATCGTTGAGCGCGGTCCCATCGACCGTCTGGCTGGCGTTCTCTGGTTCTGGGCGGGGAGTTTTCTCTCCGTCTGTCGTGCTGTTCCCATTTGGGCGGGCTGCGAGTCTTCTTTTGGCGGCAAACTCGGGCGATGTGACCCCTTCGTTCACAATGCCTACAGATAGAGTCAAAAAATCGGCATTCTGACCTGGGGTGGTCGCCGCCGCACCCGGCGCAACTGGTCCTCGACTTGCGACCTTTTCGGCTTCGTTGGTCGCCGCGTCCCGTCTGTACTCGGTGAATGTCCTCCTCGTCTTCTGACGTGCTGGAGTTTGACTGGTATTCACCGTAGTGTGCGGTTGCTTCACTTCTTGTATCGGCCGACCTTGCCGGGTTGTTGTTTCCGCCCTTCGCGTCAGATCTTCGCATGCTGTCTGCCGACGTGCGCGTTGCTTTAGCGGCTGCGGCTGTTGTAAGGGCATCGGCTAGGCTGATGTCGCCCTTGGCCATAAGTCGGCTCTGAAGTGTAGGATCCCATAACCCGAGTACGAAGCGGTCTCTTATGAGACTGTTGAGACCCTCGAACTCACAGAGTCCTCCTAGGCGCCGAAGTTCTGCGACGAAATCGCTCAATTTTTCGTCTGGTTTCTGGTTTCGGCGGTAGAACTCGTTGCGCCGTATCAGGATGGGGACTTCGGGAGCGTAATGGCGCCGTAGTATGGGTTCCAGGACGTCCCAGTCCATGGCTGTGGCGTCTGCTGGCTTGGCCAAGGCTTTGGCCATTTGGAAGACCTCTGGTCCGCAGTGTGTGAGAAAGACGGCGCGTTTTAGCGGGGCCGGGGCGTCCTTCATCCCGGCGCATTCCAGGTACATCCGGAATCGATCCGAGTATGATTCCCAGTCCTCGGCTGCGGGGTTGAACGGGGCGGGCGGTGCTATTTTCGCCATCTTCGCGCTGGAACTGGTTCTTGGACACGGGGTTCGGTTCAGGGGCGAGATCCCACCCTCGTCGCCAGTGTCGTGTCCGCAAAAAGACGATTAGAGTCGGTGACTTTCATGCAAAGCTCTTTATTAACAAAGGGAGAACCGAACCGGCGAAAGGTAAAAAGCCCGCGGCTTTTATACCTTTTGCAAGGCGGCCGCGGCCAATGGCAGCGATTCAAGTCTCCCGCTCTTGGTTTGCACCAATCGCGGGAGACTTCAATCGGGCCAATCAGCGCGGCTCGCCTGGCCAATCAGAAATCCCCGTGCCTTGGCCAATCAAGGCCCGGGGATTTCGAGTATACCATTTGAATACATAACACTTCTTTAGATTTTAGAGGGGAGTTTGAGGGTGCCCAGAAGACTTTAAACTATATTAAACCTGTAGAATTAACATTACAGTTTCTCTGTTGTCCATCTCAGAACAATGAAAATTGTGTGCTCATTCTCAGGCTCCCCGGAACCTCAGATGAAGTCAGCCTTCCACATTCCCACCTACTTCATATATTATGCGTACTTAACTCTTTTTAGCACGTGGTGGGCCATTCCATCCAACTTCTGCTCCTTCAGAACTTGTCAGGCGGAAGGCGATGAGTAACCAACCACTGCTGCTACTCTTGTGCAGGAAGAAGAACAGCGGCTGATCAAACTGGAGAAGGAACAGGCCGAGATAGAAAGGCAGCGGAAACTGAGAGAATGCAGAGACATGTTGCTGGATTCCATGAAGAAGAAAACAAGGCGTCTCAATGAAGAGAGGCAAGATGAGCTTGCTTTAGAAATGAAGATCTTGGATCACGTCCTGCAAGAATCCCTGGAGGACACCGAGAGCCAAAAACAAAGGAAGGTAAAGCCAGCAGTGAACCTGGTTGTAAGCTTAATGATATAACAGAAAACTGTCATTCATCTCTCTCTCCCTCCCTCTTCCCCCCCCCACCCCCCAATCTCTATTTCTATCATCTATCTCACTGTCTACTGCAGGGGTCTTCAAACTTGGCAAGTTTAAGACTTGTGGACTTCAATGCCCAGAATTCCTGAGCTAACATGTCTGGAGGAGGAATTCTGGGAGTTGAAGTCCACGAGTCTTAAAGCTGTCAAGTTTGAAGACTCATGATCTACTGTCTATTGGGATTCAACTGGCGTAACAACTGTGCAGCGTTTGAAAACTCAGCAGCTCAGCTCTTATACTTTAATATTTTATTTATTTTTATTTATTTGATTTGTCAACCACTTACAAGATAATAGGTATAAGTATAAAATGAGTAAGAATACAGGAAATAGGTACAATAAATGGGGACAATAGGACAGGGATGGGAGGCACGATGGTGCACTTATGCACGCCCCTTACAGACCTCTTAGGAATGGGGTGAGGTCAATAGTGGGTAGTTTGAGGTTTAAGGAGTGGGGGTTAGAGGATGTACCAACAGAGTCAGGTCGTGCATTCTAGGCATTGACCATTCTGTTGCTGAAGTCATACTTTCTGCAATCAAGTTTGGAGCAGTTTACATTGAGTTTGTATCTGTTGTGTGTTCTTGTGTTGTTGCGGTTGAAGCTGAAGTAGTCATTGACTGGTAGGATTTGTATTTACCTTCTACCACAGCTGCGGTGAGTAAAACAGCTGAGGCACAGCAGTTTGCGAATTAGCTGAGCTGCAAAACATGGAAATAAAGGACAGACTAGGGCACAGGCAGGTGGGCAGGACCAAATGATCACCAGAACTACCAGTTCGCCTGAACCGGCCCGAACTGGCCCGAACCGGCCCGAACCGGCCTGAACCGGTCCGAACCGGTAGAATCTCACCCCTGTCTATATCTATTTATCTACATTTACTTATCTATTTAGTGATTATCTACCACCTATCCATCTCTATCTACTTATTATCCATCATTTATCATCTACCTGCCTGCCTGCCTCCCTCTTTCTATCATCTGTTTGTCTATCTATCTCTATCTATCTGTCATCTACCTACTTACTATCCATGCATCCTATTCCCACATGACTATGTAGCCACAATTGGAAGAATGATTTGTGCTATTGGAGCCACTAAGTTGGAGATATGTTCGTATTTGAAGCTTTGAATGTTATTGTATTACACAAACATATCTGGAAAAAAAATGGTGGGACATAAGTTATATCCCTACAAATGGAATGTTCCTTTTTAACTATGTAATTATTTCATCTTTCCTTTCCCCGGGCCTTGTTTTGAATAAGGATGGCAATGCTGTTGGGAAAGCATGGTTTGAGTATGATGAAAACAGGCAGTTGCATAAAAATAGGCCTCATGTGGAAATGTGTGCTCAGCCACCATGGGATAGGTCATTTCAGGGGTGTTCAGATGCCTTTGACCTAAAGCAGCCTTTCATGTCAATCACCAAATTTCCTCTGCAGGTTGGTTGAATGTGTGGCCTGAAAGATACTCCTTAGTGCCTGAAGTTATGTAGCTATAGGAAAACATATTTCAGTTTGCCAGTTGTGAGATATGGAAGACTAAGAGGATAAAAGTCAAGAAAAGGATGGAAAAATAGTCAGAATTCCAGAACTTGCAGCTTTTAAGCAAGGATGCTATCAAGGAATTCATAGAAATGGAGGTTCTGTCCTCCTCCTCTTTGTCTGCTTCTTTTCTGCCTTTCTCCTCCTTTTTCTTCTTCCTCTTCTTCTTTTCTTCTTTTTTCCTCTTCCTCCTCCTCCCCTCCCCTTCTCTTCTCCCTTTCAAAGTATCTCCCATTTTTGCATTTTCCAGAGGGAACTCTTTCAAGAGCAGCAGGTGTATCGAGCCTACTTGGCTCAACAGAGGGAAGAGGAGAAACGACAGGAAGAAGAATTGGACAGGATGAGGGCTGAGGATGCTGCAAAGATGTGGGCCAAGAGAGCGGAGAAGGAAAGGGCCCTGAAACTAGCCAGAGATCGGTTACTCAAAGAGGTCATGGACACAAGGAAGCTTCAGATTGAGGAAAAATGTAAGCATTGCTGAGGACAGCTGATTATGTGCAAGTCCAATTTCTCTCCAGCTTGCCATCATGTAGAATAGCTAGATAATAATACTGGAGCTGGATCTCTCTCTCTCTCTCTGGTTTTTGGAAACAAGCTGGATATTCTGTTCGAAAGAAAGATATTTCTGTGAGAAGCCATGTAACTGGGGATGGTCTTCAAAAAATTTAGCAACCGGTTCCTTGCCTGGTTGCTGGTTGGGTGTGGCCTAGTCGGCCTCCTGCACCATGGCGGGTGAGGCGTTTTTGCCCTCTCCGGGCTCTGGAGGCTTTCCTCAAGCCTCCTGGAGAGCGAAAACGGCCTCCCCGGACACTGGAGGCCCTCTTGGAGGCTGGAGACGGGCCCATTTTCAACCTTCCAAGATTTCCGGGAGGCCCATTTTTCATCCTCCCTGGGCTCCTGAGGCTTCCCTCAAGCCTCCTGGAGAACGAAAATGGCCTCCCTGGGCTCTGGAGGCCCACTGGAGGCTGGAAACAGGCCCGTTTCTGGCCCTGCAGAAATTCCAGGAGGCCCGTTTTTCATCCTCCCTGGGTTCTGGAGGCTTTTCTCAAGTCCCCAGCAGGCCCATTTCCCCCGCCCCCTGGGTTCAAGCCTCTGGGAGGCCCACTTTTTGCCCTCCCCAAACTCTGGAGGTTTTACTTGAGCCTCTGGGAGACCTGTTTTTCGCCCTCCCTGAGCCTCCACGTGGGCTCTGCACTTACTGGGATCCAAAATGGCTGCATAAAGACTCCTGGGAGGGGAGGGAGGGGAGGGAGGGGGAGGGCCAGCCAGTCATTGCAACTACCAGTTTGATGGACCAGATGTAAAATTAATATACATATATGGCATTCAGCTTTGTTCGGGTATTTTCCCACGTCATTGTAGTTGTTCTTTTAAAGTTGTAGCAACGTTTCAGCAGAATCTCATCTGCCATCATCAGGCTTCTGTATAGTGAACACTACACAGAAGCCTGATGATGGCAGATGAGATTCTGCTGAAACGTTGCTACAACTTTAAAAGAACAACTACAATGACGTGGGAAAATACCCGAACAAAGCTGAATGCCATACATGTAAGTACCCGCAAAAACTTAAGAATATATATATATATATATATATATATATATATATATATATATATATATATATATATATATATATATATATTGTACATAATGGGTTCTGTGGGCAGGGTCAAGGGATGATGTAAACCCCCTGCAAACTCACCCAAGGTTAGGAAAGAGTTTCCTTCTATATCAATGAAAATTCTCCGTCATCCTGAGTTGTTTGGAAGTTACTGAAGGACCAACTTGGATAAGCCGAAAAACCTTTTCAAACCTTTCGAAAACATTTTCTGAACATTTCATTGCTCATCTAAGGAGCTTCTTCAGTAACTTCTTCTGGATGACTGAGAAAAGAAATGGCTATGGCTCAAATTCCAGTCTTCCTCTGTGTTCTGATTTATCAGGGTTTCCAACAATGTCACCAGGTGTTAATTTATTTATTAAATTTATCGCCTGCTTTTCCTTCAGGAGATGCAAAACTTTCTTTAGAGGCAGTCCTTGACTTACAATAATTTGTTTAGTGACCATTCAAAATTACAATGGCACTGAAAAAAAGTGTCTTATGACCATTTTTCACAGTCACTATTGCTGCAGCATCCCCATAATCATGTAATCAGAATGCAGAGACTTGCCAATTGCTCATATTTATGATGGTTGTAGTGTCCCGGGGGTCATATGATCCCTTTTTGTGACCTTCTGACAAACAAAGTCAATGGGGAAGCAAGATTCACTTAAGAACCATGTTACTAGCTTAACAACTGCAGTGATTCACTTTACAGCTGTGGCAAGAAAGGTCGTAAAATGTGATAAGATTCACTTAACCGTTGTCTCACTTAGCAGTGGAAATGTTGAGCTCAATTGTGGTTGTAATCCAAGGACTGCCCATATATTTCAAACTAGAACCCTACGGTGCATGGATTGTCTGTTTACGACATAGTTAAATCTTGGTGTAATGATCAAAACTACATTAAGGAAGGGGGTGGAACTACTGAGCATGGCTGTCTAGGGGTGGCCTTCAAAAAAATGTAGCAACCGGTTCTCTGCCCAGTTGCTGGTGGATGTGGCCATGGGGGCATGGCCTAGTCGGCCTCCTGCACCACGGTGTGGGTGGGCGTTTTTGCTTCCCCAGGATTCAGAGGCTTTCCGCGAGGCTTCAGGAGGATGAAAACGGCCTTGCCGGGCTTCCGCGGCTCTGTGGAGGCCCATTTTTTACCCTCCCTGGGTTCCGGAGACTTTCCTCCAGCCTCTGGGAGGGCAAAAACAGTCTCCCTGGGCTCTGGAGGCTCTCTGGAGGCTGGAAACAGGCCTGTTTCTGGAGCCTCCAGGAGGCCCAATTTTTAGCCCCCTGAGCTTCCGTGCGGACTCTGCACTTACCTGGGATCCAAAATGGCTGCATAGAGACTCCTGGGAGGGGTGGGAGGGTTGCAACTACTGGTTTGGGGAACCAGATATAAAATTAACATCCGGTTCGCCCAAACCGGTAGCAGCCCATCCCTGTAGCTGTGCAATGATCCCCGTGCTCCATTTCAACATTAGCCAATGACTTGTGCTGTTTCCCACTTCTCAGTGCAGAAAAACGCCAAGGAGCAGGAAGATCTTCTGCGGGACAAGGAATTATTAAAGGCAGCCATTCAGGAATGCCAACAGCTAGAACAAGAGACCTGCACAAGGTAATTGATAATGGCCCTGTACCTCTTCTCAATCAAGGGGCATTTCCTACTGTGGGTAGTCCTCGGCTTACAACAGTTCATTTAGTGACCATTCCAAGTTACCACAGCACTGAAAAAAAAAAAGATTTATGCCTCTTTCTCACACTTACGACCCTGGTGGCATCCCCATGGCTCAAGTGATCAACATTCACAAGTTTGCAATTTTCTCCTAGTTACGACGGTTGGCAGTGTCCCTGAATTATGGGATCATCTTTGTTAGCTTTCTGAGAAGCAAAGTCACCGGGGAAGTATTAGTGCAGCAATTCACTTTTGCACTATGGTAAGAAAGGTAATAAAATAGGCGGTGGTGTGATTCAGCGATGTAACAACCAGTTCAGTGATTATGTGGTTCAAATCTGCACGCGCGCCCAACTCCACTTTGCGCTTTGCACACCATTTTAAAAAGCCCATTTTCAGCTATAATACTTAACCTTCTACTGAAGCCCCGGTGAGTAAACCAGCTGAGACGCGGCCAAAATGCTCTGCCACGCGAATCAGCTGCGCTCCAAAACAAGGAAATAAAGCCCAGGAAAGAGCAAGGGTGGGAGGATGGGGCCAAATGGTCACCGGAAATACCAGTTCGCCTGAACCAGTCGAATCCCACCCCTGAAAATAGGGCAGAACTCACTTAACAAATGTCTCACTTAACAACAGAAATTTTGAGCTCCACTGTGGTTGTAAGTCAAGGACTACCTGTACTTTCCCAGGGGCACCTTCCAGGAGGGGGAAGTGATGCCATGGGCATCGTCACGCACATGATGTCATGAGAGGATGTGATGTCACTGTGGTGTCTGCTGCATGCCCATGTACACAGGTAGTCCTCGACTTAACAACTATTTGCTTAGCGGCCGGCTTGAAGTTACAACAACATTGAAAAAAGTGTCTTAAAACCAGTCCTTGCACTAACAACCATTGTAGCATCCCTATGGTCCTATGATCAAAGTTTGGGTAATTGGCAACCAGCATGTATTAAGCCCAGCTGCAATGCCCCGGGGGTCATATAATTATATTTTTGTGACCTTCCCAACTGGCTTCCAACAAGCAAAGTCAATGGGAAAGCTGGATTTTTAGAACAACCAGGCAATTCCCCTTTTATCACTGCGCTGATTTGCTTAACAGCCTTGGCAAAAATCTTCATAAAATCAGCGCAGTGATTAACTTAGCAATGGGAATTCTGCTCTCCTTGTGGTCAGAAATGGAGGACAACTTGTACTGGAAACCAGTATAGTATTTGGCTATGCTCCTGGAGGTCCAAACTCTTTGGAGGGTACCAGATTGGGGAAATAGCAATACCACTTAGATTTATATAGTGCTTCACAGTGCTTTACAGCCCTCTCTAAGTGGTTTACAGAGTCAGCCCTCAACAATCTGGGTCCTCATTTTACCGACTTTGGAAGGATGGAAGGCTGTGAGTCTACCTTGAGCCATTCAGGATTGAACTCATGACAGTGAGCAGTGGGTTAGCCTGCAATACTACATTCTAACCACTGCACCTCCAAAGAGGAAAGGAGGGAGGGGGGAATAGCAATAGCTCTTAGACTTATATACCACTTCACGATGCTTTACAGTCCTCTCTAAGCGGTTTTACAGAGTCATCCTACTGCCCCCAACAATCTGGGTCCTCATTTTATCCACCTTGGAAGGATGGAAGGCTGAGTCAATCTTGAGCCTGGTGAGATTCGAACTGCCGAACTGCAGTCAGTTGGCAGTCAGCAGAAGTACCTGCAGTGCTGCACTCTTAACCACTGCACTACCATGGCTTCTGAAGATGAAAGGCAGTTGTGAAACCATCCCAATGGCCTTCTGGACCTCCATGCCAAGGGCTAAACTCCTTTCTCCTGTACATATTCCCTGTAGGCGTTTGCAGCAATCAAAACAATACCGGGAAGAACTCCGTGGTCAGATCGATCACCGCAAGGAAGTTCGTGAAATGGAAAAGGAGGAGGAACGCCGTGAATATGCCCTGGCAGAGGAAGCTGAAAAGCTTTACCATCAAAAGTTGGCAGATATCCTTTCCAGACCATACATGAAGTTGAAATTTGTTCATCCTTTAAGAAGGCAACTAGTCCTTAGCTCTAAGAGTTAATCTGGGTTCCTTACCTGGATATGTAGATGCTACCTGAGCCCAGGGATGGAAAGGAAAGGGGGGAGTTTGAAAGAATATCTTCATTATTCTTTTCAGTATTATTATTTTGCCCAGGCAAAAACTTCTCTCTCCACTTTTTTTTCTCTTTAAATGTTGACATAATTATATCTTAAATAAAGTCTTCCGGCACTTAAATCTTTTAGAAATAAATACTAACCTAAAAGAAGAGCTGCTGTAAATCATTTTTAAATCTTTGTCCGGTTTGGCTTTTTAAAGTCTAAATTTGGCGTTTTTAAGTTATCCCTCCTAATCTGTTGCTAATAAGTGGTTAGTTCAGGAGAAGCTTTTTCACACAACTCACTCAGTCATATTGTACATTTTGGAAAATCTGGCTTTGCGTGCTGTGAGAATCCAACCATTTGCAAAATAAGATTTAAAGCAAATTGTGTCACATGAACAACTCCATTGTGATTCGGAAACTGCTGTGAACTGTTGCTCAGTAACAGAGATCTACAGAAATCATGCTAATTACATTTGAAGGAATATAAAACTTTGCCCTACACATTTCTATCTATGAAGTAACAGGGAAGTCACAGCAAATAATAAAAATAATCTGGAAAAGACATGAACTATGGTATCATCTCAATATTCCATCAGATTCTAGAATAAGTAGGTAGAACTAAAGCAGTAAGACAAAGTGAGACTGCTAAAGGCAAATGTTCATTTATTCTGAATTTATGTAATATCTGTAAAACTGATTTTGTCAAACGGGCAAGCACGCCTTTTAGAAAATCTGACTGAATACATATTTATCTGAATGCTGGGAAGGGATATCCATAAAGTATGGGTGCAGTCACTATGCAGAGAGAAATATTTTACCCAAAATGAGAAAGCAGAATTCAAAACCTTGTCGTCCCGATAGAATGCAGAAAAAAGAAAAGAAAATCAGCCAAAAACGAGAAAAGATTAAAATAGAAGAATTAAAAGAGGAGGTTTTATACTTTGTGCCACAGTTTTCATGATTCTTTACCGCAAGGCTCTGAATGAACATCCCAAAGATCTAATGGACACTAGCAAACTGTTTCCTCTTCTATTAAGATTAAATTAATTTCATTTTGCGAAGATTTTTTAAAAACAAAGAAATGTTTTTAAAAGTCTTAAGGTGTTGCTAAGAGAAAAATGTCTGCCAGCTAATTTCCCTGGGAAGGGCTGGTACGTACCACCAAATGTGTCTTCCATTTAACAGCTCATTTTTAGACTTTAGATTGTAAGGATCCTAAACCTAAAGAATATGTCTCCAAAATTATTTTAGGCACTGATAGGCATCAAAGTTTATTTCTTTTATTGCATTTTAACACTTGATAAATGAGTGTAGCATTGCAGCATGAAATGTCCTACAAGAAAATGAGTCTGATAGTGCATCTATTCTATTCTGTTGCTGTATTAAGTGATTGATTTACCTTAGAATTTAATTTACAGCTAAACTTCTCAAATGTTTTACTGTGAAGTTTTATCAGCATTCTTCCCTACCTGGTTTTCTCAGTTCCCACACTGCAACTGAAAGTTACGTGCTGTAAATTACTCCTGCTTCCTCCATTTTATATAACTTTCCCCAATCTGGATCTCTCTAAATAGATTAGACGCTAATGCCAACATTTTGGTGTTCGTAACCATTGCTTTTGGTGGCTAAGGAAGATGGGAACAGTAATCAAACACATCTTTAGGACACCAGACTTCTAGGAAAGATATCCTGTGCCTCTAGATCAGAGTCTGGAAAAACAGGTTCAGCCTACTTAAAAATCCACTTTACAACAAAATCACAGTATTAATGAAAAATGCTGAAAACTTTGGCCTTTCATCCTTTAAACGATTCTAAAATATGTCTTACATTTTTTACCTTCTAGGCATTTTGTGCTTCATTCTCATAGTGCCAACACTAAAAAGTTCAGTTGCATCCCTTTTATACTGTCCTTTCTTTCCTCTCTAAGTGCTCATTTACTGCTTCTGCAAAATAGGGGAATTAAATTGATTCAAAATGATAAATCTAGGCTGGAGCATTCCATAGTGTCGTGTCCGCAAAAGACGCCAGGAGTCAGTGACTACGTTTCAAGCTCTTTATTAAACAGTTGTGAACCGAACCGGCGAAAAGGAAAAAGCCCGCGGCTTTTATCCTTTTCGCTGTGGCGGCCGCGGCCAATGGAAGCGATTCAAGTCTCCCGCTCTTGGAGTGAGCCAATCGCGGGAGACTCCAAACGGGCCAATCAGCGCGGCTCGCCTGGCCAATCAGAAATCCCCGTGCTTTAGCCAATCAAAGCGCGGGGATTTCGAGTATGTAAATTAGGGACAGAACACCCCTCCCCTCTTGGTATAGTCCATCACGTTGCGTAGTCACGTAGGTAGGCGGGGCTCCGTCTAGTCCTACTTGACCTGCGCAACTCAGTTGCAAGCTGGATGTCGGCCGGAGCGGTCATGTTTTTGGCTGCTCCCTCTTCTGTGCGAACTGGCTGGGTGATCGGGCCGGTTCTTTCTCCGTGGCTCCCACCTGGGCCTTCCGGGTTGGTTGAGCTCCGGGTTTCGCCGCTCCCGCTTGGTTTCTCCGAATCGGTTGAGCTGGCCAGGTGGTTCTTCTCCGGTGGGGGATCGTAATGGCTGCGTTCCGGTAAGTACTGCTGGTTTATTTTTTCTTCCGTTTGTTTATTCGGGTATTCCCTCCCCCCTTGGTTCGTGTTTTGGGGGTTGAGGTTTGTTGCTGTTCGTGACCTGAGCTGGTCAATGTGCCGTTTCCAGGCTCGCCCATCGGTGGTTTGGAGCCGGTACGACCGTGGGCCTGTGATTTGGGTGATGACGGCTGGGATCCATAGGGGGTCCCCCGTCAGGTTTTTCGCGTACACTAAGTCGCCGGGGGCAAATGTTCGGTATTTTGAACTTGAGTCTGGGGGCCGCTCCGGGTTGGGTGCAACCGGTCGAGCGGGGACCTCAGCTTCCTACCCATTAGTAACTCGGCTGGGCTTTTGTTGGTAGTGGTGTTCGGGGTGATGTGTTGTATAAAGAGGAGTTTATTTATTTTGTCGTTGATCTCCCCGTGGTCCATTTTCCGGATGGTTTTTTTGGTAAATTGTACCATCCGTTCCGCCCTACCGTTCGCCGCCGGATGCGCCGGTGCTGTTAATGCGTGGCGGATGCCCCTCTCCGCCAGGAATCTCTCGAAGTCGAGGGAAGTAAACTGGGGCCCGTTGTCGGAGACAACGACGTCTGGGAGGTCGTGTGTGGAAAAGAGTTTGCAAAGTTCTTTGATAACGGCCTCCGTGGTAGTGGATTTCATGTCGCTTACCTCCAACCAGTTGGAGTAAGCGTCAACTGTTATTAGAAAGGTATGCCCATTCGTGGGACCGGCAAAGTCTAAATGGATCCTGGACCAGGGCCCCCTTGGTGTTTCCCACTCCAGGATGGGTGCTGTGGGTGGGCTTGGTCTGGTCTCCTGGCATCGTCGGCACTTAGCTACCCATGCCTCTATCTGCTTGTCCATCCCTGGCCACCAAGCGTAACTCCTGGCCAGGGCTTTAGTTCTGACGATGCCAGGATGCCCCTCATGCAGCATCTCTAAGACCTTCCCTTGTAACCTGTCCGGGATGACCACCCTGTCACCCCACAAAATACACCCCTTAAGCAGCGAGAGTTCAGTCTGGCGGTTTCTGAATGTCTTAACGGATTTGTCATTGTCCCTTTCAGGCCAACCTTTTTCCACCCAATGTAAAATTCGCGCCAGACGCCTGTCCTTAACAGTTTCCCTGGCAATGTCTGATGCGGTAATGGGTAGGTTGGGCAGGTTCTCGATGTTAAGGGTGTTTGTCGTTGGTGCTGGGTCAGGATCAGAGTCTGGTAAGGGCGAGCAGCTTAAAGCGTCCGCGTGCGAAATTTTCTTACCTGGCTTGTGTAACAGTTTGTAGCTGTAGGCTGCCAGGAACTCGGACCACCTTGTCATCCGGGGTGATAAAATGTTCGGGGTGGCTCGGTTTCCAGCGAGGATGCCCAGCAACGGTTTATGATCTGTCACAATGGTGAACGGGCGGCCGTAAAGGTATTCGTGGAATCGCTTAACGGCGGCAACTATAGCCAAAGCTTCTTTGTCCAGCTGGCTATAGTTCCGCTCCGGTTTAGTTAGAGTCCTGGAAAAGAAAGCGATGGGTGCTTCTCTTTTGTCGGGGAGGGTATGGCTGAGGACAGCGCCGACGCCGAAAGGTGATGCGTCGCAAGTGACAACCAAGGGCAAGGTTTCGCTGAATTGAATCAGGACGGCGTCGGAGGTGAGAAGGTCTTTGGTTTTTTGGAAGGCGGCTTGCTCTCGTCTCCCCCAAGTCCAGGTTGCTGCCTTATCCAGGAGCCTATGCAAAGGCTCCGCCGCCGTAGCCTTTTGGGGTAGGAAAACATTATAAAAATTCAGCA
This sequence comes from Hydrophis major, assembly GCA_033807585.1. NCBI lineage: Eukaryota > Metazoa > Chordata > Lepidosauria > Squamata > Elapidae > Hydrophis > Hydrophis major. The sequence goes on from CM066329.1 coordinate 367,226,095, forward strand.
ACCCTAAGAAAGCCTGTAGTTCCGTTTTAGACCTTGGGGTGGGGGCTTCTTTGATGGCTTTCACTTTTTTAATTGTAGGGTGAATGCCATGCCGGTCTAGAAGGTAGCCCAAGAATTCCACTCGCTCTGTGCATAGTTGGCATTTTTCTCGTTTTACTTTTAGTCCCGTTACTTTAAATTTTGTTAAGACCTCCCTGAGTCGGTTTTCTAATTCGGCTTCGTTTGGCGCCGCCACTAATACGTCATCAAAATAGGGCACCACCCCCTTGATGCCTTGTAGTAAACGTTCCATCAGGCTCTGAAAGATGCCTGGTGCCACGCTGACTCCGAACTGGAGTCGGTTGCACTTGAAGGCCCCCCGATGGGTAACGATGGTCTGGGCTTCCGCTGTTTTTTCGTCGACCGGCAACTGCTGATATGCCTGGGCGAGATCGAGCTTGGCAAAGACCTTGCCCCCTCCCAGTGAGTGCAGTAGGTGTTGCACGATTGGGACGGGGTAGGCACTCTGTTGCAACGCGCTGTTTAGGGTGGCCTTATAGTCCCCACAAATTCTCACGGACCCGTCTGGCTTGACTGGGGTCACTATAGGGGTCTCCCATCGGGCATGGTCTATCGGCTGCAACACCCCCTGTTTGACGAGCTTGTCGATCTGCTCGTCAATTTTAGGTTTTAGGGCGAATGGTACCCTCCTAGGTTTTAGCCGCTTGGGGGGAACCCTAGGGTCTAGGTCAAATGAGATAAGGGGCCCCTGGTACTTGCCCAGGCTTCCGTCGAAGACCTCCCGGAACTCCTGGGCTAGCCGCTGTTCCCAGCCGTCGTCGGTGACGTGGTTGACTCCTGTCAGCGCGATGTCGAGTGGGGCGAACCATTGTAGTCCCAGCAGGCTTGGGCGGTCGCGATCGACGATTGTGAGTGGGAGTTGTTCGGTGCGGCCCTTATAAGTTACATTAAAGTTCTTGGTGCCCACTACCGGGACGCGGTTTCCCTGGTAGTCTTTTATAATGATTTTTTGGGCATTTATGTTCCTCTTATGGAGGGTGGGCACTAGTCGTTTTATCTCGTGCCATGCAATCATGGAGAGGTAGGATCCGGAGTCCACCTCCATCTTGCATGGTTGGCCTTCAATATGGACTTCTACGTGTACCTTTCTGGCGCCGTCGGAGATGGCGTGGCCGATGGTTACCATCTGGTGGGTATCTTCCTTGCGCCGACTGTCGCCGCCTCTTGAGGGTCGTTGGATTCGGTCCCACCGGCCGTCCGATTGGCGATCTCTGGTCCTGGGCGGGGGGCTTTCCTTTTTTCGGTCATGTTGGTCCCATCTGGGTGGGCTGTGAGTCTTCTTTTGGCGGCAAACCCGGGCGATGTGTCCCCTTCTTTCACAATGCCTACAGATAGAGTCAAAAAATCGGCATTCTGATCTGGGGTGGTCGCCGCCGCACCCGGCACAGTTGGTCCTCAACCTACGACCTCTTCGGTTCAGTTGGTCGTCGCGCCCCGTCTGCACGCGATGTATGTCCTCCTCGTCTTCTGACGTGCTGGATGCAGACTGGAATTCTCCGTAGTGTGCGGTTGATTCGCTTTTTGGGTCGGTCGACCTTGCCGGGTTGTTGTTTCCGCCCTTCGTGTCTGATTTTCACATGCTGTCAGCGGAAGTGCGGGTTGCTTCTGCGGCTGCGGCTGCGGTGAGGGCGTCTGCTAGGCTGATGTCGCCCTTGGCCATAAGCCGGCTCTGGAGTGCAGGGTCCCATAGGCCAAGTACGAATCGGTCTCTTAGGAGGCTGTTCAGACCTTCGAATTCGCAGAGTCCACCTAGGCGCCTCAGCTCGGCGACGAAATCGCTCAGTTTTTCGCCCGGTTTCTGGTCGCGCCGGTAAAATTCGTTGCGCCGGATCAGGATGGGGACCTCGGGGGCATAATGGCGCCGCAGGATAGGTTCGAGGACGTCCCAGTCCATGGCGGTTGCGTCGGCTGGCTTGGCCAATGCTTTGGCCATCTGGAATACCTCGGTTCCGCAATGGGTGAGAAAAACGGCGCGTTTTAGCGGGCCCGGGGCGTCCTTCATTCCGGTGCACTCGAGGTACATGCGGAAACGGTCTGAGAACGATTCCCAGTCCTCGGTGGCGGGGTTGAAGGGGGCGGGCGGTGCGATTTTCGCCATTTCGGTGCTGAAACTGGCTCTTGTTGGACACGGGGTTCGGTTCAGGGTCGGGATCCCACCTTCGTCGCCAGTGTCGTGTCCGCAAAAGATGCCAGGAGTCAGTGACTACGTTTCAAGCTCTTTATTAAACAGTTGTGAACCGAACCGGCGAAAAGGAAAAAGCCCGTGGCTTTTATCCTTTTCGCTGCGGCGGCCGCGGCCAATGGCAGCGATTCAAGTCTCCCGCTCTTGGAGTGAGCCAATCGCGGGAGACTCCAAACGGGCCAATCAGCGCGGCTCGCCTGGCCAATCAGAAATCCCCGCGCTTTAGCCAATCAAAGCGCGGGGATTTCGAGTATGTAAATTAGGGACAGAACACATAGTAATTGAAGTAACAAGCTTTACACATGTAATTTTTGGAAAATTCTCTCTCTGTGTGTGTGTGTGTGTTTGTGTGTAACATTAGAAAGACAGTTGATAGTTTTTAGTCTAAAATGGTATTTATGTGAAACCCAGCAATTATTTTTGTACCCCACGTGAACAGGCCATCATATTAAACTTTTATTTGTTTCGATATGGCATATTACATGGACATAGCAATTGTATTTTCTAAATCTGCATTAACATATTGTGTGGATCCAAGTAGTAAAGATCCAAAATTATTTGGGGAAATAACCAAAGATTTAAAATAGCTGAATGAATGAATGAATGGACATCCTTTTTTCTCATCTTTGTTTCCCTGCTGTGGTTACATACCACAAACAAAACTAGCCTCAAACAACAAAGCAGTATGCTCTGAATTAGCATTTCCAATAATTACAATTATTTCTCACTTTTTGTTAATAAAAATTGTAATTACTGCTGCAGGAGAGCTGGCTGGAAAGATGGGGCTTGTTCTTCAGCATCTAGGACAAAAGTCTTCCATAACTATGCGTCAGACATGAACAATCAGAGGCACACATGAAGTGTTCAATTAGCTATTTTATTGCTCCAATCTTCTCAGACTACTATGCATGGGACTAGATAAGGTTCAATGATATTCTTTTATTATTATTATTTTTCTTTTTATTAGCTTATGATATAAAATACAAAAATATAAAAGCAAATAGGAAAAAATAGGGGAGGTAAAGGGGAAGGGAGAAGTGTAGAAAAGAAGTGGGAAAAGGGAAAAAAAAGGCATTGACTTCCAACTTCCTCTGGTGTGTAGTAGAATAAGACAGTAACATCAAACCTCAACTTTTTATGTTGACATAATAGTATGAACTAGATATTTCTATAACAACAAATCTATCTTATCAGTAAAGCCCAAATATATATATATATATATACACACACACACACATATATATATATGACTATCATTTTCTCCTCCTTTCCTGAAATGCAAAACTATGAGTGTGTCTCTAGGAATCCTTCCTATTATTTTCTGGAGAGAATTGCTTCTGTATAAATAATTACCATAATGAGCCTTGATTATTTCTTTTTGGGGTGGGGGTGGGTGGAGTTTCTTGCACTTGATTCCACACAACAACTCACAGTATCAAAGCTGCCTAGAGTTTGGGAAGAAGTTGTGGGTGTGCTCCAACACTGGACGCTTTTAAGAAGAGATAGGACATGGTATAGACCAGGATGTCAAACTCAATTTCATTGAGGGCCGGATCAGGGTTGTGTTTGACCTTGGGGGGGGGGGCAGGGGGGCATAGCCAGCATGATGTCATTTATGTCGGGGGGGGGGGGGCGCTTGTGGTGGCCCAAGCACTCTGCCAGCGAAAACGGGCTCCCAAGCTCCGTTTTCGGCTGAGATGGCCTCCTGCAAGCCTCTGGCAGTAGAAAGGGAGCTTGGGAGGGCCAGGTGGAGCCCTTCTGAGCTGCATTTTCACTGGCAGAAGCACTGTGGGCCAGTCCTTCACTATTTCCAGGGCAGCCCCATGGGCCAGATAGAAGCACCCTACAAGCTAGATCCGGCCCCTGGGCCATGAGTTTGACAGCCCTGGCAAAGAGAGGCTTTCCTGCTTGAGCGCATGGTTGGACGAGACGACCTCCAAGGCCCCCTTCCAACTCTGTTATTCTGTCGTTCAGAATGATAGGAGCACCTCCTTACCAGAGGTGGTATTCAGCAGGTTCTGATCAATTCTGGAAAACCGGTAGCAGAAATTTTGAGGAGTTTGGAGAAATGGCAACTACTACCCTTGACTGGTCCAGCCCCCATCTCTTCTCTGCCTCTTGAGTCCCAGCTGATCAGCTGGGTCTTCTTTGGTTGCCCTGCACAGGAGAACGGATCTGGAAAGCAGGTTAGTGGGGTGGGGAGGGAATGGGGATTTTGTAGTAACCTTCTCCCAGGAGTGGGGAGGGAATGGGGATTTTGTAGTAACCTTCTCCCAGGAGTGGGGAGGGAATGGGGATTTTGTAGTAACCTTCTCCCAGGAGTGGGGAGGGAATGGAGATTTTGTAGTAACCTTCTCCCAGGAGTGGGGAGGGAATGGGGATTTTGTAGTAACCTTCTCCCAGGAGTGGGGAGGGAATGGGGATTTTGTAGTAACCTTCTCCCAGGAGTGGGGAGGGAATGGGGATTTTGTAGTAACCTTCTCCCAGGAGTGGGGAGGGAATGGAGATTTTGTAGTAACCTTCTCCCAGGAGTGGGGAGGGAATGGAGATTTTACATGCCCACCAAGCCACACCCACAGAACTGGTAGTAAAAGTTTTTGAATCCCACCACTGCTTCTCACCAGACGAGGAGGTTATTAGGAAAATTTTAGAATGTGCTGAGGTGGACAGGTTAAAAATAAAAGAAAAAGAAGACTGAGAATACTACTTGATATGGAGTAAATTCTATGGCTGGTTAAAGACAAAGGGGTAGAAATTAGAGAAAGAAAACAATGAATGTGTTTTATTAAAAACAGATGGTGTATAACTACAATATTATGATATTATAAGTATTCTTATTAGAAAATGGGACAATATTTTTTATAATACTAGCTATGGTTTTTATTCTTTGTAAATAACAGACTTGGACAAAATGGTGTATCTAAAAATGTTTATGTATAAAAATTTAAAATTAAAAACAAAATGTCAGGAACAGACAGAAGCACATCCTCTTTGCTTGCACAACTACACAATAGGTGACATAATGTCACTGATGCTCCGTCTACTCCTAGCAATTCCATCATCTCCACCATTTATTCTGTGAACTTTCTTGCTGTGTTCATCATAAACCACGGTCCCTCCATGCCTCTGCTGACAGTCCTTGGTATCAGCAAATGGGTCGCAAGCTTGCTGCCACATCCAATATTCCTATATGGCTCTGGGCAGATGGGCAGACCTTTTAACCCCCAAATCAAAGCAATTTCTAAATGGTTCCCTTTGTTCCCAGAAGTCAACCTCAAAGGGTTTTATCTCACTCCAGTGCTTTAGAATAGAGAACTAATTTAAAAAGCATATGCAAGGAACACTGATGTAGAATGAAAAGAATATCTGACTCGGCATATCGTTAAAACTACAGGGCAGTGTTTTTAGTCATTAGATGCCTGGTCATTTTTAATCACTGAACTACAAAATCCAGCCTGACATCTCATGAAATTCAAACTTTGGGCTGGAATGATTTTTGAGGATCTCTACAGAAATCACTGTGGAGTAATATAAGAAGTGCATTGCTCTCAAAAGGCAGGACAAGAAACAATGGATGGAAACTAACTACGGAGAGAAACAACCTAGAACTAAGGAGAAATTTCCTTAATGGTGAGAACAATTAATCAGTGGCATAACTTACCTTCAGAATAAAAGATTTGGAAGGGATCTTGGAGGTCTTCTAGTCAACCCCCCCTGCTCAGGCAGGAAACCCTACACCATTTCAAATAAATGGTTGTCCAATCTCTTCTTAAAAGCCTTCAGTGATGGAGCATACACAACTTCCGGAGGCAACTTGTTCCACTGATTGTTCTAATTGTCAGAAAATTTCTCCTCAGTTCTAGGTTGCTTCTCTCTTTGATTACTTTCCTTTCATTGCTTCTTCTCCTGCCCTTCAGATGCTTTGGAGAATAGCTTGACCCCTCCTTACTCTCTGTGGCAGCCCCTCAAATATTGGAAGGCAGCTATCCTGTCTCCCCTGGTCCTTCTCTTCACTAGACTAGTCAGGCTCAGTTCCTGCAACCATTCTTTGTATGTTTTAGCCTCCAGTCCCAACGTGCCTACCGTCCCTGTCCTATTGTTTCTTTTATTTTTTTATTTTTCTTATATGTATCCATGTATTCATAACTATGTTTTTACTTATTCCTATTATCTTGTAAGCAATTGAAAAATAAATAAATAAATAAATAAATAGATAATCTTGGTTGCTCTTCTCTGCACTTTTTCTAGAGTCTCAACGTCTTTTTTACATTGTGGTGACCAAAGCTGGATGCAGTATTCCCAAGTGTGGCCTTACCAAGGCATTATAAAGTGGTATATTAACACTTCAGTCGTGGGTGCTCCATCCCTGGAGGTTTTCAAAAAGAGACTGGACAACCATTTGTCTGAAATGGTATAGGGCAGGGGTTGCCAACCTTTTGGACCTCAGGGACCACCAAGCTCATAATTTTAAATCCTGCGGACCAGAGACCCTAGGAAAATCCTCCCAAAAGTCTGCAGGAAAATTCCCTACCCCATTTTCCTACTGATCGATCATTCTTTATTTGGGATTGCAGGATACTGTCTTCAGCTCTGTTCTCTGGGAAAGAGAGAGAAACTTTTGGCTTCATGCAAGGAAAGCAGCAGAAATCTTTCTTTCTCTTTGTGGTCCTGTGCAGCCTGGATTAATTGCTTTGGGGGTGCTTTGGGAGTGACATTTCTCTGCGGACTACCAAAATTTTCTCACGGACCACCAGTGGTCCCCGGCCCACTGGTTGGCGACCACTGGTATCGGGTCTCCTGTTCGAGCAGGAGGGTGGACTGGAAGACCTCTGAGGTCCCTTCCAACTCTATTATTCTATATTCTAAAGCAATGAATGAGATTTCCAGGCAAACAAAAGAACAAAAATCCCGACAAACTTTGCTACAGTTTTGAAAAGTGTGTGTACAGGTGTGTCATGAATACCAGGAACCGTGGATTTTTCCTTATTAAACCAATTACTTCTCTCAAAATCAATGGGCCATATTTTAGCCCAGCGTGCTGCGTGATTCCAGTGCAATCCAGAAGCAGCAATTTGAAGTAAAGAGAATATCACATCAAAGATTCCACACTTTTGAGATTTTGCCAGCCTTCAAGATGGATATAAACCCCCGTTTGTGCAGGACCTTGTGATTTATAACCTCACTACACAGATTGGAATCACACAGCACACTGGGCTAAAATATGGCTCATTGATTTGTGATTCACTGTGTCACCTGAATGCAGCCAAGAGAGAGATTAGCCCTCAGTAACAGGTAAAGTGGACTGAGAATCTCTGACTTCTAAACTCTTTGAGCCATTTGTCATATGACAGAGCCAGTCCATATTTATTGCCAGTGCCAGTGTGTGGTTATGTGCGTATTCACACTCCAAAAATGCTAGAAAGAGCAGCAAATAATGGTTTCAATATGAACATATGCTGTAGCATCTAAGCACGTCAGGCAAAACGCTCCTCTTGTTCATTGATTTTCCCACGCTTAATTCAATTACTCACAGCATGTGATGCAACGAAGAAGCAACTGATTTAATAAAGGCACAGTTTCTGATATTCATGAAACACCTCCTGCACATACAACTGAGGCCAAACTATGGTTTTTGTTCTTTCATTTGCCTAGAAATCTTTCAAAACTTGTGGGAATGTCTCATTTATGTACAGAAGTACTATCTGTCCTATTGTCATCCAAAGAAGAGGGAGAGGCTCCTTCCTTCTTTTCCTTCCACTTTTTTCTCTTTCCTTTCTCTCTCCTTCTTTCCTCACCTTTCTTCCTTTCCTTTCCCTTCCCACTCTTCTTCCTTTCTCTTCCATTTCTCCCTCCCCTCTTCTTCCCTTCTTCTTTTTTCTTCCATCCATTTATTTCTTTTCCTCCCCTTCTCCATCCATTTACTTTCCTTTTCTCCCTCTCTCTCTCTCTCCATTAGGTCAGATGGCAAAATTGTCCGACAGACCCTTCCAGGGCAGTTTTAAAAGAATCACGAAAAGAGAAGGCAGCTTTCTCAACCTAGCACCCTCCAATGGGTGGGCTTGGCATCTCCCTTGCCAAGAAGAATTGTGGGAATTGGGACCACCTGGAGACCCCCCTGATCTTGCCGGAGCTCCTAATGTTCCCCCAGAAGGACAAAGGGGGTTTCTCCAGGGACTTCAGGATGCCTTCTTACTGCAATAGGTAGAAACTCAGGGCTTGCCATCTTTTGGATCCTGGCTAGGAAAAGAGGAATGAGGGGAGAAAAAGATGGGACCAGGGGGCAGGATGCGTCTCCCCACTCCGGAGCGCCCCGCTTTCCCCAGCATTTCGCATGCTTTATTGATAAAAAAAGATTGCCAACTCTGTTATTCTGTTCTGTTCTGTTTTATAGGAAATTTGCCGCGCTTCTTCCGGACCTTCTGGAGAAGCAAAGATGGCTGGTGATGAAGCCGCCGTTTTGCCCGGGGAGTTAAAGGAAAGGGAGCATCGGAGCGCTCGACGCGTGAAGAGCCGAAGGGTTCCCCCCACACCCCGAGGGCATAAAGCCGGCCCTCCTCAGCTCAGCCAGGCGCCATCGTCGTGAGGGGGCGGCCGGACGGCGCTGCGCGCACTTACTTCCCGGGCTCGGCCGGCAGAGGGCGAGCCGTGCCCGCGGGCTTGCCCGGCTCTCCCACCTGCGCCAACCAGGCGAGCGCTCAGAGAAGCGGAACCGGGCGGCCGCTTCCCCTCCCCGCCGAGCCCCAGCGCCGCCTCCCCTACCTGGCGACGAGGGAGCGGCGCTCCGACTCCGCCCGCCCGCCCGCCCGCCCGCCTCGCCGGGCAGCGGCTGCTCTTCTCTCTCTCCTCACCTTCCGCATGCCGCTCACTCTTCGCCGGCCGTTGGGTAAATAAGTCGGGGCCGAGGCCGGGCAAAGGTCGCGCGCAGGGGCATTTTTCCGAGGAGCGCGCCGGCCGTCGGACCTGCATCGCCCGCCGGGGCCGGCCTGGATTCCCACTACTAACCCCGCCAACAACACCCAACGCCTGGACGGCCGCTCTTCAGGCTCGCCTTGCATGCTTCGGAGTTGCCTCCGGACTTTTCCTCAGGGCGCTACAGCGCCGCGCTCGGCTTTGCGCCCTTTCGGCTTTTGCGCCTCGCCGGCCAGGACATGTCGGTGACGGAGCTCTACAGCAAGGTAAAAGGGAAGGGAAGGGCGGGAGACTCGAGCCGGGGGCTCCCTGGATCTCCTCGTCCTCCGTCTCTTTTCCTTTCCCCGGAGCCGCCTCTGGCGCGCCCTGCGGTTCCCCTTCGCGGCCGGTTGAGTTTGTTCCTGAAGAGGGCAAGTCCGCCTCGCCCGCCCGCTCAGCCGCTTCAGGACAAGCCCGGCTGGAAAGGCTCGAGGGGGGGGGGAATCGCTCTTGTTCCCATTTTCCTGAGGGGGAAAACTGAGGCATGGGTGAGGGGGGGGGTCGTGAGGGGGAGGGGAGAGATCCAGCAGGCAGGGGGATCCTGCTGAACTAGGACCCTCCTTTGTGGCGCTTCCCAAAGCCGCTCTGCGTCCTTTTCGGGCTCCAGGGTGGTTGTGAGAATAGAGCCGCTTGACCCGCGAGTTTCCGAAATCCGGGGTTGGGGTGGGGATGGGGATGGGCAGGTGCGGCTCCTACGAAGGCTGATCATCCAGCCTCGGAGGGCTATCCCGGCTCTTCCCACCCCAAAGCGCCGCCTTCTTTCCAGGGCTTCCCGTTGTGTTCCCCCGCCCCTTCCAACTTCTTGGCTCGGAAGTGGCGGGTTCCGGCGGTGGAGCCCGAGTGGAGGGGATGAGAGTCCCGGGTCGACCTCCTGCCGCCCTAGGAATCCCGCCTTGGCCCGGAGACCGCCTCCCTCGCCCCTTCTGGCTCTCGGGGACGCCTTCCCGCTGCCAGCACTTGGCGGTTTTGCAGGGCCTCGACTTCGTGCGGATGAGCCTGCGACCTCGCAGCCTAAGATACCTTTCCCACGTTACACCTGGATCCCTCCAGGTTCAGCCCCGGGACGGCAACTCCCCCCCCCCCGAATCCCCCCAACTGTCAGGAAATGGAATTCTGGGACTTGCAGTCCCAACTCATTCAGAGAGTGGCAGGTGAGACTTTCATAAAGTGATTTTAGAATTTAGAATAGAATGAGCTTGGAAGGGGACCTTGGAGGTCTTCTGGTCCAGCCCAGGGCCGCCTGAACAGCATTATGGGTCCTGGGCAAAACAGTGTACTGGGGGCCCTACAACAACTACTCACAGGAATTAAAAATGTAAATGGTCAATAAAATTAAACATATATTTGCATGTTAGTATTAATGTAAAAATGCAGTAAAATGTAATATGTTGCTGTCTTTATATGACACAAGGTGCATTGAAGAGTTCACATACACAGATTAGTAAGGGGCCCCTATGCTTGTGGGGCCCACGGGCAAATGCCCATCAGGCCCATGTGTTAAAACAGCCCTGATCCAGCCCCATGCTCAAGCAGGAAAATGTATACTATTTTCAGATAAGTGACTGTCTAGATTCTTCTTCAAAACCTCCAGTGATGGAGCACCCATGATTTCTGAAGGCAAGATGTTCCACTAGTTAATTGTCCTCACTGTTAGGAAATTTCCTCTTAATTCCAGGTTGCTTCTTTCCTTGATTAGTTTCCATCCCTTGTTTCTTGTCTTGCCTTCTGGTGCTTTGGAGAATAATTCGATCCCCTTTTCTTTGTGGCAGCCCCTCAAATACTGGAATACGGCTATGTCGCCCCCAATTCTTCTTTTCTTTAGACCCGCCAAACCCAAATCCTGCAGCCGTTCTTCCAGTGTTTTAGCCTCCAGGCCTTAGTTGCTCTTCTCTGAACTTTTTACAAAGTTTAGAGAAGATTGATGATGATCAAAGACGATGGAGGTTCCTCCTGAAAGAGAGATTGCCCCTTTGAAATCGGAGGTTTGCTGTGGGCCCGGGACCTCCAGAAGTGAGCTTTGAGATTTCTCCATAGTGGCTGGGCCAGAAGAATTTTGGAGGTGCAATGTACGTTTTTAACTTTCTTCTCCCATCCTCTCCGAATTAGTGGTTCACCTACATTTGAGTTCCTTTCCTCTGCTTTTGCTTAGTATTGCTGAAAAACAGCAGCTCAAGTGATCATTTTTATTATTTAGATGTAAAGATAACCACCCACTCCAGTTGACTGCGGGTGGCTTACAAAATAAAACAGCAATTAAAACAATTACACTCACAAACAAAATTGTTCTTTGAAAAGCATCCCTAAAACTGGAAGTTAAGCAGTTCCTAAAGATAAATGCAATGATAAAGTGTCTTTTTCCCCCCTCTCGCTCTTTCAGTTCTGCTTGTAACAAGTCATTATCTGGCCAGTTAAACTGTGCCTTGTGGGTGCTACTTTCCATAGAATTGGGTGCAGAGAAGGAAGTGGATTTTGATTGCTTTATTGCCTTTTAAGTTTTTGTTGCTTAAGTTGGGAGGGTTTTCCTTTGACAGTTGAAATATATGGTCCTAATTAACTCCCTTTGTCTAGCAAAGGTGCAAAGTACTTTTTTTTTTACAGGTAGAAACCAAACAAAAGAGCCAATTTTGTCTATTGGTTAAGTTAACCAGGCTAGAAAGCAAGAGATCATGAGTTCAAGTTCCACCTCCGTCATGAAAGCCGGCTGGGTGACTTTGGCCAGTCATTCTCTCTCAGACCAACTCACCACACAGGGTTGGAAGAGAAAATAGGAAGAGAAAAAATAGCCCCCGCTGCCTGAAGAAAGTTCAAAACATCCTCAAAGATCCATCTCATCCTGGGAACCCTTTTTTTGAACGGTTACCATTTGGCAGACGGTGCAGGATAATAAAAACAAGGACAAATAGGCTGAAAAACAGCTTCTATCCCAGGGCAGGAGCTCTGTTGAATTCTGCTGTATAGTGCAGTGTTGGTGCAGTGACAGAGGTTTTCAATTCAATGTGTGGAGTGTGAAGGATGTGTGTTTGTGTTTATTTCATGGTCATGATGTGCACTGAAGATGCTGTTTGATTTAGGTTCAATGACAATAAAGTAAACTAACTGACAATAAAGTAAACTCATTTGACAATAAAGTAAACTAACTAACTCACTAAGAGGAAGGGATGTTCACTTCCCTGAGTTATTTGTAAAAAATAATAAATAAAAGTTCAAGCTGGCAAATGCAATTTCTGAATAAGGCAATTTCTTATTAAAGCCGGTAGAAAAATCTAGCCTTCTGCCTTTGATGGCTGATTGTTCTGCAGTGTTGCTGCTACTGCTTCTCCAGGACGCTAGAGGTGTTCACACCACCCAGTTCCGTGTTCTTGTTCAGGAACCTGGGAAATTGTAGGATACAGGCTAGTCCTCGACTTACAACAGTTCCCTTAGTGACCATTCGAAGTTACAATGGCACTGAAAACAGTGATTTTTACGACCATTTTTCACACTTATGACTGTTGCAGCATCCCCATGGTCTCGTGATTTACATGTGGATGCTTGACAACTCACTCACATTTATGATGGTTGCAGGATCACTTTTTGTGACCTTCTGACAACAAAAGTCAATGCGGAAGCCAGATTCACCTAACAACCCTGTTACTAATTTAACAACTGCAGTGATTCACTTAACAGATGTGACAAGAAAAGGTCATAAAATGGGGCAAAACTCACTTCACAAATTTCTCACTTAGCAACATAAATTTTGGGCTCAATTGTGGTGGTAAGTTGAGGACTACCTGTACTCATCCAAGCATCAGTAACAGCGTGCTATACTTTCTTTCTTTCTTTCTTTCTTTCTTTCTTTCTTTCTTTCTTTCTTTCTTTCTTTCTTTCTTTCTTTTTATTTGTCAAGCATGCATGAGAAAACAAGTATAAGGATCAGCATAACATATAAATATATAGGTATAAACAAGTATCAGTATATGCATCATAAATGAGTATGAATGGGAACAGTTAGGACAGGGACGGTGGGCACGCTGTGCGCTTATGCACGCCCCCTTACAGATCTCTCAGGAGTGGAGTGAGGCCCACGGTAGACAGATTAAGGTTAAAGTTTTGGGGGTTTGAGGATGTAACAACAGAGTCAGGTAGTGAGTTCCAGGCATTGACCACTCTGTTGCTGAGGTCGTATTTTGAGTTTGGAATGGTTTACTTTGTGTTTATATCTGTTGTTTGCCCGTGTGTTACTGCAGTTGAAGCTGATGTAGTCGTTGACAGGTAGGACGTTGTAGCAGACAATTTTGTGTACTAAGCTTAGATCAGACCATAGGCGGCGTAGTTCTAGGTTGTCCAGGTCCAAAATTTCAAGCCTGGTAGCATAAGGTGTTCTATTGCGAGCAGAGGAGTGGAGTACTCTTCTCGTGAAATACCTCTGGACTCGCTCAATTGTATTAATGTCCATTATACAGTGTGGATTCCAGGCAGGTGAACCTTGTTGGTGGCTGTGGCAACGGGGCTGCCTGTTTGCAGATATAAAATTCTACCACCAGGATTAATGTGAACTGGGATCATTATACCATCTGCTTTGTCTTTATGAAGGGAAGATCTAGGTTCAAATGCAGCTTGTTCATAGAGAGAAAATTCTTTATGAACACTCAGAATAATATACATAGAAATCATAAAGAGATTCTTGCTCATAAAGAATCCAGCTTGTTCATAAAGCTTTCAAAAAGAAACTGGGCCATCCTTTATTGGAAATGGTATAAGGTCTCCTGCTCGAGCAGGGGGTTGGACTAGAAGACCTCCGAGGTCCCTTCCAATCCTACTGTTCTATGTTCATAAAATGCATGGAGCGTTTAGTGCAATTTTACTTTTGCTTTGGCTACCAAAGAGGGACTATAGAGAGTTCTTGACTGGTGACCAAGATTTGAGATCAGAATTTCTTTTGATAAGCAAGGTGGCTATTAAGTGAGTTGCACCTGGATCTTTTTTGCCACTGTTATTAAGTGAATCACTGCAGCTGTTAAGTGAATTATGCAGTCAGTAAGCAAATCCTGCTTCCCCCATTGGCTTCGTTTGTTGGAAACCAGCTGAGAACATCTCAGTGCCAGGACACTACAACCATTGTAAATAGATGCCAGTTACCAATCACCTGAATTCTGATCCTGTCACCGTGAGGATGCTATGACAGTCATAAGGACTCTTATTGGTTCTGGAGCTAGCGTCTTACAGCTCCCTATTGGTTATTTCACATTAAGGTCACCTATATAAGGCAGAGTTGTTGTTGTTCACTCTCTTAAGTCACTATGTAATAAAGAGCTGAAAGTTCACCAACTAAGATTGTCTCCAGTCATTTCACCCATGCCTGAAACTATATCACTGGCGACGAGGATGGGATTTGGAGACATCTGATCTTAAGGAACCGGGAAGAAAAACAGAGCATGTGCCAAGACGACGCCACCAACGGAAACCATGTCCAGCGGCATCGTACCACCCGCTCCGTTCGATCCGAACCAAGAGGATTGGGAATCCTACATGGATCGCTTCCAAATGTTCCTTGAAACAAACAACCTGAAGGATGCCACACCAGCCAAGAAGCGGGCGCTGTTCCTGACGTACTGCGGCCCGACTGTCTTTAAAATGGCAAAGGCACTCGCGAAACCTCGAGAAGTTAAAGCAATGAGCTGGGACGACCTCGAACCTCTCCTGAGAGACTATTACGCGCCAACAGTACCTACACTCGTGAGACGTCACGAATTCTATCAAAGAAGCCAGTGAAAAGGAGAGAGTGTGGCTGACTTCGTGGCAGACCTCCGACACTTGGGAGGCCTCTGCGGATTCGCAGACTTAGATGAAGCACTGAGAGACCGCTTAATTCTGGGATTAGATGCGCTGGGCGTGCAAAGCAAGCTGATGGCGAAAGGCGACATCGACCTTGCTGACGCCATCGCCGAAGCCACTGCTGCTGAAGCGACCAAAAAGTCCGCAGCGCAACTACGGCGAAGCTGAAACCCAACAACCCCACAGACAGGCGACCTTTTATCCAAGTCAGAAGAGCAGCTTGTTACGACGCACCATGAGGACCTCTCTTCGTTGTCAGACAGCGACGAAGAAGGGGTCCATCGACTGCGGTTCGACCGGGTCCCTCGCTCTAAACCCTCACACCCTTGCGCTGGTTGCGGGGCAAACCACCCCAGGGCAGATTGCAAATTCCGTGATGCGATCTGTCATGAGTGCGGAAAACGAGGCCACATCAGTCGAGTCTGTCGCAGTTTACCGGGACCAAGTCAGGCCTCAAGGGGAACCAGCTCTCGCCAATCGGCAGGAAACCGTCCTGTAAGGCGAGACCCAGCAAACCACTCCTACAGATATCGAGCGTTGCAGAAAGAAGAGGCCCACCATACTATCACTATAGGTCACGCCTCAGCCATGGACGCTTAGAAGATTCGAGTCACAGTGGCCATAGAGAACCAACCTTGCCACATGGAGGTCGATTCCGGATCGTCCCTCTCGATGGTGTCGTGGAAGACATTAAAGCAACTCATTCCTACCATCCAACGCCAAGACCTTCGAATGCAACGTCTCATCCTTAAAGACTACCAAGGGAATCGGATCCCTGTGGTTGGGTCTTGTCGAGTCCGCATCTTGTTTAAAAAGCATATGGCATACTTACCTCTAACGATCATCGATAGGGACAGGCCTAGTTTGTTGGGCCTCCAATGGTTCGCGCCACTCGGCATCGAAGTAGCCGGCGTGAACCGAGTCGGTGATTGCGAGTGGGAGGAGGACCTTATTACTGAATTCAGTGATGTCTTCGCAGATCATCTGGGCAAGTATAAGGGGACCCCAATTTCGTTTAGCCTCGACCTTAAGGTCGCCCTGATCCGTTTAAAGCCCCGTCGAGTTCCGTTCGCCCTTAAGGCCAAGATAGATGAACAACTTGACAAACTAATTAAACAAGGGGTACTGCAACCCATTGATCATTCTCCATGGGAAACTCCTATTGTAACCCCCATTAAACCAGATGGGTCAATCCGAATCTGTGGGGACTACCGGGCCATTCTAAACCACGCCCTCCAGCAGAACGCGTATCCAGTGCCGGTGGTACAGCACCTCCTTCATTCCCTGGGAGGCGGAAAGGTTTTTGCTAAGTTAGATTTAGCTCAAGCCTATCAACAATTGCCCGTGGACGATAAAACAGCCCAAGCTCAAACGATAGTAACGCACAGAGGTGCTTTTAAATGTACCCGATTGCAATTCAGGGTAAGTGTAGCCCCGGGAATATTCCAAAGTTTAATGGAACGATTATTGCAGGGAATCAAGGGCGTGGTTCCGTATTTTGATGACGTGTTAATTGCAGCTCCTAGTAAAAAAATTCTACAGAATCGTTTAAAATGTGTTCTTAAGAAATTCCAAGAAGCGGGATTGAAAGTAAAAAAGGATAAATGTCATCTGTATACAGACAGTGTTGAATTTCTAGGTTATCACATTGATAGTCAGGGTATCCACCCTACTGAGAGTAAATTAAGGGCGATAAAAAATGCTCCCAGACCCCGTAACAAAACAGATCTCCAGGCATTTTTAGGCCTTATTAATTTCTATAATGTGTTTTTACCGCATAAGGCGACTGTGGCTGAACCGTTACACCGGTTATTAGATAAGAAAGCATTGTGGGTTTGGGGTTACTGGGAGGAAAAAGCGTTTCAAAATGTAAAAGATTTACTTACATCTGATTCTGTACTTATGCAATACAATGAAACATTACCATTGGCTATAACTTGTGATGCCTCACCGTTTGGGGTGAGCGCTATTTTGAGCCATGTGCTGCCTAATGGAAACGAGGCCCCTGTTGCATACTTTTTGAAGACTCTTTCTCAGGCAGAACGTAACTATGGACAAATAGATAAGGAAGCTCTTGCAATTGGGGCAGCCGTAAAAAAATTCCATGAGTATGTATATGGAAGGACATTTACCATTGTAACTGACCACAAACCTTTACTGGGGATAATCGCTGGGGACAAACCAACCCCCTATATATTGTCCCCAAGAATGACTCGATGGTTAGAGTTCCTAGCTGCTTATAATTATCGATTGTTACATCGCCCGGGGAAAGCCATTCCCCACGCCGACGCACTCAGCAGAGCACCGCTACCAGAAACTCTCGACGATCCGGCACCAACAGTATCGGTGTTACAAATTGAAACGCTCAACTCGCCTCCTATGACCGCTCGAGATATCGCGAGAGAGACCAGACGAGATCACACCCTAGCTCGAGTCCTAGGCTGGGTAGAACGTGGATGGCCATTGGACCAGGTCCCAGATGACTTCGCGCCATTTAAAACAAGACAGACTGAACTTTTTTCGCAAAAAGGCTGTGTCATCTGGGGCGATAGAGTCGTCGTTCCAGAACGACTCCAAAACTCGCTGTTACAAATTTTGCATGAAGGACATCCCGGGATCGTGCGGATGAAAGCACTCACACGGAGCTACGCTTGGTGGCCAGGCATGGACCGACACATCAAGCAATGGGTCAAGGCCTGCACCAAGTGCCAACAAAACAGCAACGCACCGCCAAAAGCTGCACCGACTGAATGGGAGACGCCACGCGGGCCCTGGTCCAGAATCCACCTGGATTTCGCAGGGCCGATTAAAGGACATACGTTACTATTGACTGTTGATGCATACTCTAATTGGTTGGAAATTCATCGAATGACCCATACAACCTCCAAAGCTGTCATTAAAGTCCTCAATAGACTCTTTGCAACTCATGGATTGCCGGACGTCCTGGTGTCCGACAACGGACCACAGTTTACAGCGCTAATGTTTGAACAGTACCTTGCTGATAATGGCATCCACCATGTGCTCACCTCGCCGGAGTATCCTGCTATCAACGGCCGAGCGGAACGCATGGTCCAATTTGTAAAAAAGACTTTGCAAAAAGTGGACTATGATAATATTGACGAAAAAATAAACCGCATTCTACTTCTACGACACATCACTCCGCACAGCGTAACCGGCAGAACTCCCGCAGAACTTCTCATGGGGTGAAAACTCCGTTCCTGCCTCGACCGATTGCACCCTGCTTACGAGCCAGAAAAGCCTGCAGGATCCAGCGGACGCTACCGTACCTTCAAGGTAGGCGACCCCGTTTATGCAAGAAATTTATCGGGCGACCCGGTTTGGATTGAAGCAACGATAATACGCGAGACTGGGCCCAAATCCTATATTGTAAAATGTGTTGATGAAAGACTGTGGAAACGACATATTGACCAATTACGGTCACGACTCCTTTCGGCCAGCCAGCAACTCCCCTACGACCAAACTGAGGGGGGGAAAGGAATGGAAGAAGACGACATTCCAGGGAACCTGTTCCAAGAGAGCGATGAATCTAGTGAAACTCAGGAAATGGAGCAGGAGGAAGAATCGTACACTCCAAGGGAAATCACACCAGAACGAGAAGCTGAGCCACTGCCAAACAGCATTTTACCTCAACAGGACTGCACACAGCCAGTCCAAACAAAATCTAATAGACCCAAAAGACAACCGTCCTATTTGAAGGACTATATAACCACACCATAATTGAGGAGCCAGGGGGAAGGGGTGTTATGTATGTAAATAGTTTAAATAAAAGCAAGCTTGGGGTAAAGTGCAGGGTTCTGGCCCTGCACTTCTGATTGGGTGTTAAACGGCTCGATTGGATTGGTTGGGTTCAGAGAATCCAATTGGCCCTTAACGAAGGACTCTTATTGGTTCTGGAGCTAGCGTCTTACAGCTCCCTATTGGTTATTTCACATTAAGGTCACCTATATAAGGCAGAGTTGTTGTTGTTCACTCTCTTAAGTCACTATGTAATAAAGAGCTGAAAGTTCACCAACTAAGATTGTCTCCAGTCATTTCACCCATGCCTGAAACTATATCAAGGAGTATTGTAGTCTTCGTATAATGTTCCCAATGTCCTTGGAGGACAAAAAGACTATAAATTGAAAATAGGAGAGAAAACTCCAGCAGCATTTCTTGCCCTTTCATGAAAAATGACATTCATATTAAAAAGATATTGCAATAATATGAAAAAAGCATATTACACATAATGTATATTAAAATTGTAATAAATATGATTTAATATATTACAGACATACTGTATTCATATACTAGAGAGAGAATATTTCCTAATACATTTTAAACTTGGCTGGAGCTCATTCTGAAAAGTTAGGCTTCCCAGATCTGGAATTCCTCATGTCATGAGTGGTTGTACATTATGATTAACCACGGTTAATGCACCCCTGCTTTCTGAATTAAACTGATTGCCTGGATTTGTCTAACATACCGAACCACAAATTAAAAGGCAAAACTTCATTTGGGATAAGTTTTAACTCTTGGTGACTTTATGAGGATTGACATTAATTATTATGGTTAAATTTACATCCCAGTTTTATTTTGGCATAATTTTCTTTGCTTTATTTTGGCATAATTTTCTCCTATTTTCTGCCCTATAACAACCCTGTGAGCTTGTTGTTGGGCCTGTGAGGTCCACCTAGTCAAAGAAGACTAGAACTCACAATCTCTCAATTTCTATTCCACCAAAGTTACCATTACACTAAACTTTGTGCTGTTTTAATGGTTAAAAATGCTTTGTCCTGCCTGCCAAGTTTTTTTTTTAAATTACTTTGCACTTTAGCCCCCAGTCCTAAGTTTTCCTTATTTTTTCCTTTCAGGTATTAATAGTCATTTTTTTTAAATTGTTGAGGTAAGCCATAAATGGAAGTTGTAGTCCAAATATCCCTGGAGAGAGCCAGACTGGAAAGAACTGTTTTAATGAATTACGGGAAATTTCCATAAAGTATTGTAAATGCATGATACATTATTCTCAGTTGACATATTTTTATATCCATGTAAAATGACACAGACATTTTGAAAATCTATAGTAGTATTCTGTCTTGCAGTGTCTATAATAAAATATAATTAAAGCAGCATTAGTATTTTCAGTGCCTGTTCACAAAATGATTGTTGTGTTTACTTTGTAAGTTTCAAGATCTGTACAGAAATATTTCATTGCTTTTAGGTTTTAGCTATGATAATTTTTAACCCTGTTGTGCCAATATATTCTGTAGTCATCTACAAAAATAATATTTCATGCATTTCAAAATGTGGTCTCTGTCCGATAAACACCTTTACTTAAAAAAAAAACACCTTAATTTCTTATAAATGTCAGCAAGTTCTTTCAGTATAATTCCAGGCATGGTTACTATGATGTAAACATTTACAGATTTATTCTCACGTCAGTCTGTTGAAGACTGCAGACTCAGTTAATTTTGTTGTGCCATGCTAACGTTGCATTTCCTTGGAATTCCCTGAAGAAGTAGCCTACATACACCAACTTGGAGGAATTTAAAGATTAATATACAATTGAAACGGGATGTTTTTCTGCTGAGATTGTTAGACAAACAGCTGGAAAAAAGACATGGAACTTTGGTTTTATGTATGATAATTTCAGCAAGATTGTTATTGGTGCAAAGGGGAAAGATTTGGCATCAACCACAATAGAGAAATAGTCGGTAAAGATGATGAAACTTACAGAGGTGGCTAAATGGACTTCCTTGATTAGAGAAAACACAATATCCATGTTTATTGCTGACTAAAAACCTTTTATAGACTTTTTTCATAAAATGGAAAAAATGAACTTAGGGTGTATATGGTTTGGATGATTAAAACGAAGACGTGACAGAAAAAGAGAGGTTTTTTTTTAATAACCATAGAGCAAGAGGTAATTTATATATTTGTATTTATACCATAATAGCTATAAATTGCTCTCTGTGTGTGTGTCTGCTATCTATCTGTCTGTTTGTCTGTAGACATATAGAATAGAAAGCAGAGTTATACCTATGTATAAATTTATGTATGAACGTAAGTAAATGGAATTCCTTGAAGTCTCCAGTACTTCAAAATAATGTGGCTGTGGTCCAAAATGAATGGACTTTTTCCCTCTAGAATTCCAGTGCCACATGATCATTGCTAAGAATTCTGGGAATTGAAGTCCAGCCATATGAAGGGTGCCCAGGTTGGAGGATGTGTTCTTTGTTCATGTTTCCTAGGGTGTGAGTGAGACTCGTGAAAGTGAGGACAAAGTTTCCCTTTTGGAAAATGTGAAAGAAAGAATTTTAGTTAAACTCTAGCTCACTGTTTCTCAAGGTGTATGGGCTAGGGGATTTTGGGAATTGAAGTCCACTCATATTAAAGTTGCTTTGACGGCAGGCATTTGTTTTCCCAAATAGTACAGAATTGTACCAACACATTTGTCAACTTTTAATTACTCAGAGAGTAATTAGGACTGCAGAAAAAACAATTACTACCAACCTGCCTTCAATTGAGGACCTGTATATTGCATGAGTCAAAAAGAGGGCTGTGCAAATATTTACCCCTCACATCCTGGACATAAACTGTTTCAACTCCTACCCTCAAAACGACACTATAGAGCACTGCACACCAGAACAACTAGACACAAGGACAGTTTTTCCCCGAACGCCATCACTCTGCTAAAGAAATAATTCCCTCAACACTGTCCAACTATTTACAAAGTCTGCATTACTGTTACTATTAATCCTCCCATTCTTGCTTTCACCCATCTCCTCCCACTTATGACTGTAACCTTGTCGCTTGTATCCTAATGATTTTTATTGACCATTTCCTTGTATGACTTGATTGCTGATTGTACCCTATGACTATTATAAAGTGTTACACCTTATGATTCTTGATGAATGTATCTTTTCTTTTATGTACACTGAGAGCAGGAGTGTAGCAGCGGAAAGGAGCCTCTGTGGCGCAGTGGTTAGAGTGCAGTACTGCAAGCTACTTCTGCAGCCAGCTGCCTACAGTTTGGCAGTTCAGATCCCACGAGGCTCAAGGTTGACTCAGCTTTCCAACATTCTGAGGTGGGTAAAATGAGGACCCAAATTGTTGGGGGCAATAGGCTGACTCTGTAAACCGCTTAGAGAGGGCTGTAAAGGACTATAAAGCGGTAGATAAGTCTAAGTGCTGTTGCTATATGCACCAAGACAAATTCCTTCTGTGTCCAATCCCACTTGGCCAAAAAAGAATTCTGTTCTATTCTTTTAATCTCCTCCTCCTCCTTGTCAGAATTCCTGTGCATTTAAATGCTTTACATTTCTCATGTCATAGGAATGGCACAGGGCAATGCTAAGAGTTCCTTTTGTGATAGGAAAGGCAGAGAAGAGATCCTGCAAACCTGTACAGAAGTTAGGGCACTGCTGTTCAGGAGGGAAGGGCTGAACATGGGTGGATCAGGCCCTTGTAAAATTATGGTTTATCAATAACAGAGGTCACCCAGCAACTGGAACATTTGCAAACCTAAAATAAAGAGACCTTGTCTTTTACAATGGAAAAAAAAAGGGCTTTTGGTGTGAATGGAGAAAACATTTTGCTGCATGTAGCAGCAAGAATAAACAGGGCTACATGGAAGAGTTGAGAGGCCCTTCTCAAATTTGTGCTTATAATTGTCAAGAAAATCAGAAGCCACTTCTTTCTTTTTATTTTCATTTTTTAAATATTTTTTTTGCATTTTTGGCTTTGTCTCGTTCTGTTTCAATGTCTAAGATGAGTGCAATTGAAGTAGGTACAGTCAAGAGATCCCAAAAATTATTGGCCATTCACAGTGAAGATGATTGTGTTGGACCCCTATTTGGTTCAGTTTCAAGCGGGGATAAAGACAGTGGAAACATGGGGGTTGATTTGGAAAGATGGTTTCATGATGAACCAGAACCACACGGATGGTTCTGGGCAGCTGACCACATGGAGTTGAGGGTGGGAGGTATTTATACCTTCTCTTGGGCTTTGTCCTTGAGCTTCCTGTTCCTGTGCAAGAACATGTATTCTATTGGCTGTTGTAGGGGTTATGTAGGGGTCATAGCTGACTCTGTAGATTGTCTGAGCTAAGTTTGGTTGAAGCCCGGAGGGTGATGTAATGTCCCCAGGAGATTGTGCAATGTGGTGAGCTCTGCTGCTAGATGGTTAATCCTATTATGTCCTGAGGGGTCATGTCTTAATCCCATCATCCTGAAGCTGGAGGTCTTTTGTTTTGTTAGATAGGATGGCCCAATCTTTCTCAATGGGCACAAAAATTTGCTGGGGGCTACTAAGAAAGACTTGGGGATTGCTTTCTGTCTCCAAGAGCATGTTTCTGTATTTCTCCTTTAGGGAAATATAATAGTCTGCCTGTTAACTCAAATTATTTCTATGGTCTTTTTAGAATTGCCAACAGAAAGGGAGAAGGGAAAGGGGTTTTGAAAGACCACTGCGGTAGCTTGGAAATCAAAAGTGCATTCCATAAATAGTTTTTCAAAGATGGTAACTAGGTGACTGAAGTTTCTGCCGTGCAAAATTCTAACTGGAGAGCAAGATTGATGACTCTTAGCTATGGATGTGTCCCATTGGAGAATAGGAATTACAATACACCCAGGGGGTGGGGGGGAAACCAGGGTCAAAGGTGACAATGAATGATGTGCCTCAGAGTTGCCTACACCCAGGCAGTACCAGACATGTTAACTCCCAATAAATCCTTTTGAAGTTTTGGAAGTTTGGCTCTAGACCAGGGGTAAGGAACGTTGGCTCTTTTATCACTTACGGACTTCAACTCCCAGAATTCCTGAGTGAGCCATAAAAGGTTCTCCATCCCTGGCCTACTGGTTTTTTCAGTTGTGAGGGAAATCAATTTTTGACTTGAATGGGACTGTTTAATATACAAATGTAGGACATATTTTTATATATATTCTTTGTATGTCCTACATTTGTATATTAAACAGTCCCATTCAAGTCAAAAATTGATTTCCCTCACAACTGAAAAAACCAGTAGGCCAGGGATGGGGAACCTTTTATGGCTCCCTCAGGAATTCTGGGAGTTGAAGTCCATAAGTGATAAAAGAGCCAACGTTCCTTACCCCTGCTCTAGACTCATGATTTAATTGGTATAACTGCCGGAATCCTGACACTGCCTTTTTCATATTCTTCCAGGAGAGAGCGGGGTGTCAGAGTATTTCTCCTAAGAACTGTTCGGATCATCCAGAGAGTGGGAGGTGCTTCAGTCTGCGTCGTTGAAGGCTGAGCTTAATTACTGAGGAGCGCTCCGCCCTCCATCACGTGGCTCCCTTGCGTTCCCTAGTTTTATGCTCAGCCTTCGTGAGAATAGGCTGTGTATTTTCCACTCCTTGGCCGATTCAAGAAATTCCTTACTATTTCAGGTTTGCTTATTATTGCCTTGGTCCTTCCTTAGCCTCTGCGCATTTGGGGTGTCGCTGTAGCAGGGGAGCGCGTTCTTCGCCCCTAGGGGGAATAAAGAGCAGGCGGCTTTCACACTCTGGCGCCAATCCCCCCCTCAATTCGGTTTTTCCTGCCGCTTCTCCATGCCTTCATCTGATCACGCTGGAGAACTTAACCGCGAACGCCGATCGCCCCAGGAAGGGGTGAATTTTGCTTGGCTGCCTCTCTCGGCCTCTAAACTTGCTGGAGAGGCTTAGTCTCGCTCTGAGCGGCCCGTTAATAAAGGGATCGTGGGCGGCCGCCATTTTGGGCGCTGCCGCGTGCTTGGGCGCCATTTTCCTGGCCTCATTGCGGCTGCGAAACGGCTAGTTCTATTCACAGGCCTTCCAGCCTGTGAGAACTGTTACTGGGCTATATTGTGCCTTTAATTAAGATTAGCAACCTCGTTGGCTTTCCGCAGCAGCGCTCAGGGCAAGGATTAGCAGCCTATCCCTCCCAGCTGTTGCCTGGGAGCTCCAGCTGCCAGAGGCCACATTTCCACAGTCAAGATCCCTGCTCACATGCAGGCATGGATGGAACAGGCTATCCTCCAGGGGATTGCAGAAGGTCTCCAACAGATATCCAGGTCTGGTCCCCCCTCGATGGTGCCCGAACGCGAGTCGCTATCAGTCAGGTCCTCGCCTAGATCGGGCCCTCCTTATGGTCAGGTACCTTTACAGAGGGACAGCCCTCTCCCAGAAGGGGAACTGGAGGAGGCCATAGAGGACCTGGATCAATTCAGGGAGCAGGAGGAATTTGAATGGGGGTCTATGCACCACGGGGAGCCCCAATCGGAGATAGACCCTATGGAAGGGGACATGTCCGAGGACGAGGGTCTCACTCCCGATCAACCCACCTTTGTGGGTCTGTTCAAGCCACACATGTTTAAATTGCTCCTATTTACGGCTAAGAACATATCTGGCCTGTCTGTACAGTCTGCCTCTGCTCTCCCTTCCCTGGCGGAGGGACAAGAGGACGCCATTTTTAGGCAGCTCGTGGTGGAAGCAGAGGTTATTCCGGCTCCACCCATCTTTCATGACCTAGTTTCAAACCAGCCGGACTCTACAAGGGCCCCTCCTGCCCCATCCAGCCAGGACAAGAGGTTCTTTAATCTCGATTCAAGCTTCTGCAACCTGCTTAACACCCTCGAGGTAGATGAACCCATTGTTGGCTTGGCTTCCTCCTCCTCCCCTAGTGATCCCCTGGAGGCTCTGAAACCCGAGGACAAAAGGTCCGAACTAGCCTTACATCGGGCTCACCAAGCCGACACCTGGGCCATTAGATCGGCCACGGCCGCCTCCTTCTTCACAAGGTCTTCGATCCGGTGGCTCCACCAACTGAGACAGCATGTCCCCCCCTCTAACACAAGGGCACATCAGGACATCGCCAAACTGACAGCTGCGACAGAATTCTCGGCCGATGCCACCTACCACGCGGTTAAGTTCTCCACCTGAGCAATAACCTCTCATGTTACAGCTCGCCGCCTGCTCTGGCTCAAACACTGGCAGGTGGATGTAAAGAACAAGGTTAAGTTGGCCACTGCCTCCATTAAGGGGGACAAACTATTTGGCACGGCCCTGGAGCCATTGCTAGCCGAAACCCGAAGCAAGAAAAAATTTCTTTCTTCTCTTTTTTGGAGGTCAGAGCCAAGAGCCCCCCAACCATATCGGAGAGGTTCCTCCTGACCTTTCTACCAGTCACCTTTCCCACCTAGGTATCTGAGAACCCCCCCCCCGGCCATTCCAACCCCAGGATCGAGCCGATCCGGGCGACAGGAACAGGAGGGGCGGCAGCTACAGGCATCCCTTCAGGGTTCAGGAGGGAAGCCCTTCTGGCACCCCAGATAGATCCCGTCCCTCCCTTCCCATCGGCGGACGCCTCAAGCGTTTCGCTGACCGATGGGACTCCTCCACCTCCGATGCGTGGGTCTGGGACACCATCAGATTCAGTCTTGCTCTTGAATTTCAGCACGCCCCCCCGACTCCTTTATGGCATCTCCCCCCTCGAGGGACCCCACCAAACGCAGCTTGATGGATTCGGCTATCCATCATCTCCTCAACATACAGGCTATCCAACCCGTCCCACCATCCCAACAGGGGCAAGGTTTTTACTCCCACCTTTTCGTGGTTCCCAAATCCTCAGGTGGATGGAGGGCTATTCTAGACCTGAAACATCTTAACCGTTACCCAATCCACCGCAGGTTTAAGATGCACACCCTACAGCCCATTCTACTGGGCATCAGGCAGGGGGACTGGCTATCCTCTATAGACCTTTCAGAGGCGTATATTCACATCTCAATCCTGCCCTCCCATTCCAAATTCCTCAGGTTCTGTTACAACCACCTCCACTTCCAATATGTGGCCCTTCCCTTTGGGTTGGCCTCTGCCCCGAGAACCTTCACTAAGGTCCTCACAGCTCTAGCGGCCCATCTCAGGAACCTCCCGGTTCATCTCCACTGTTACCTGGATGACATCCTCATCCTGTCTCACTCCAGACTCCAAGCAGAGAAGGATATCAGAGCTACTCTCTCTGCCCTCCAAGACCATGGGTTCCTAGTAAACTGGCAAAAGAGTCAATTGTTACCATCTACACGGATCACCCACTTGGGGTCCGTCATTGACTCAGTTCAAGGAAAGGTCTTCCTTTCCTCGGAAAGATTCCTTAGCATCCAGGAAACCATCAAACATATCAGACGATCAAGAAAGGTAACACTTTTAGAATTGTCTAAATTACTAGGTAAACTGGTCTCATGTATCTCCATTGTTCCCTGGGCCCGTTTACACACCAGATCCCTACAATGGTTCCTGCTCCCGTTCCAAAGATCCGGCAGAAGCAATTCAAAGGCCACGGTCAAGGTGCCTTCAAGATACTCACGTCACTCCTCTGGTGGACCAATCCCGCCATCAACAAGGGACATTGCTTCAAGGAGCCCCAATGCCTCACCCTCACCACAGACGCCAGCTTGTCCGGATGGGGCGCTCACATCCACTCACTCATGACACAGGGCAGATGGCCGCAGGCAGAACGGGCATGCAGTATAAACTGGTTGGAACTCCACGCCATCCACCTGGCCCTATGCAACTTCCTCCCTCAGGTAAGCGGGTGGCATGTCCTTATACTCACGGACAACGTCACTGCCAAGGCTCACGTCAACCGACAAGGGGGCACCCAGTCCATATGCTTGATGAGAGAGGCTGAGCGCCTCTGTCGTTGGGCAGAGTGCAATCTCCTCTCCCTCAAAGCCGAACACATCTCAGGGGACTCAAACACCCAAGCGGACTGGCTGAGCAGGACCACGGTGGACCAGTCCAAGTGGCACATCCACCCATCACTGTTCAAGGAGGTGACCATGATGTTCAGTCTTCCGTCAGTAGACCTCTTTGCATCCCCCCTCAACACACAACTCCCAAGGTTTTTCTCAAGGTACCCCTCCCACGGGGCAAGAATTACAGCACCCTCCATTGCCCCTGGCCCACAGGGCTTCTATATGCATTCCCTCCATTAGCCTTAGTCCTCAGAGTCATCCAGAA
Organism: Hydrophis major; assembly: GCA_033807585.1. Classification (NCBI taxonomy): domain Eukaryota; kingdom Metazoa; phylum Chordata; class Lepidosauria; order Squamata; family Elapidae; genus Hydrophis; species Hydrophis major. Next base: position 367,254,094 of record CM066329.1, read on the forward strand.
GCTCATTTACGAGAAGGCAGAACTGATTCTAGTGGCTCCCTACTGGCCCAGACGCCCATAGTTTGTGAACCTCTGCAACTTATCGGTGGCCCCTCCCTGGAAAATCCCCCCGAACAGGATCTCCCTTTCTCAGGGGCCCCTCCAACACCCGAATTCTCAGTGGCTCCAGTTAGCCTTTTGGAGGTTGAGCGGGAACGTCTAAGAAAGGAGCAGTTTTCTGACCAGGTTATTGATACCATTTTAGCCGCCAGGCGGCCCTCAACAACCCAAATATACAATGCCACTTGGAATAGTTTCTGCAAGTGGTGCCATAATTCCCAGGTCAACCCGCTGTCGCCCTCCATCGCTCAAGTTTTGGACTACCTCCAAGAAGGTCTGAGGAAAGGACTTTCCCCGAACACCCTGAGGCGTCAGGTCGCAGCCCTCTCAACCGTCATCGCTTGTGACAACCTGGGTTCCCTTTCCCACCACCTTCGTATTAGGGCATTCCTCAGAGGAGCCATTAACTTGTGTCCCCCAATAGTTCACTGATACCCTACCTGGGACCTCAATAAGGTCCTTGTGTCCCTTACTAAACACCCCTTTGAGCCTCTCAGGGAATCCACACTCCAGTTTTTAACATTCAAAGTCGTGTTCTTGGTAGCCATTACTTTGGCTCGCCGAATATCGGAGATAGCAGCCTTGTCGGTGAGGAAGGACCTTTGCATCTTCCATGCCGACCGGGTGGTTCTCCGGCCGGAACCTACCTTCTTGCCCAAGGTCAACTCAGCCTTCCACAGGGCACAGGAACCCACACTTCCAAACTTCTGCAACATGTTTCTGTCTGAGTTTGCACCATGTTGGAGAAATCTACAACTGGTTTGTAAAATCTACTTATTATGTTTATAAAGATGTTAAATAAAGCGTCCGCCATCTGTATTTATTTTTCTGGCACTGAATTAACGCTGGAAAACTCTGAATAGGGCATCTTCCCACAATTGGAAATCTAGCTTCCAACTATGGGTTGTTGTCTTCCTTAATGTTGGGACTTTGAATGATTTGAATTCTCCTTTTTGTGTTTATCACTTCCCCTGGGTTATTTTATGAGAATTTCAGTTCTGAATGTGAGACATCACAGCTTGTGTTTATTTTCAGATGAGGGATTTTCTATGTCCTCGACATATGACCTATAATTGAGCCCAGCATTTCTGTTGCTAAGCAAGGCAGCTCTTAACTGAATTTTGCCCCATTTTATGACTTTTCTTGCCACAGTTGTTAACTGAACCGCTGCAGTTGCTAAGTTAGTAACACGGCTGTTAAGTGAATCTGGCTTTCCCGTTGACTTTGTTTGTCAGAAGGTCGCAAAAGGGGATCCCATGGCCCCGGGATCCTACAACCATCATAAATATGAGTCAGTGGCCAAATGTCTGCATTTTGATCATGTGACCACTAGGGGGCCACAATCGTGTGAAAAATGGTCGCGGGTCACTTTTTTCAGTGCTGTTGTTAACTCTGTTCACTAAGCAAATAGTCGCAAGTCGAGGATTACCTGTATCAGTGTTATGTCTGAAGAAAATTCTGTGTATCTTGAAAACGTGTTTCTTCCTGAATTAACCTCTTGTGTAGCTTTTGATGATTTGATCTAGGATGAACAGTTATGAATATACTTATCTGTTATGTCTCACCTATATTCACAAGTGAGAACAAGGAGTTCCACAGTTCAAAATATTCAAACAAAACAAAGCCAGACTAAAAAAGGGTTAACAGTACTATATTCCAGTCCTTGGCAGACTTCCCGGAATCTGTCTGGTAATTCAGAATGTCCATAAATTACAAAGGCTGCTCCACACATATTCTTTCCACACATCAAACACTTTGCTTCCAAGCAAAGTTTGAGGATCAGCAATCCTCCTTAAATCACCTGGATAGGCGTGTCAGTCTCTCTAATCAATGTCTGGCTTGATGCCTCCCTTCAGCTTGACATTTCATTCTTCTCCTGGTTCCAGCGTCAATCCACGATCTGTCAGTTTCCCCATTAGAAGCCTCTGACTCATTTTGTAGATCAGATGCTGGCATGAATGAAGTCGAAGGTTCTGGCGAGGATTGTCTCTCCGACAATCTCTCATTCTCCTGGCTCACATCTGTGTCCTCTGATAATTCAGACTCCACATTCACAGCAGGCTCCACCCTTTCATCTTCAGAGTCATCAGAGTCAAAACTCACAGCAGGATTGATCCTTTCAGTCACAACACTTATCCATATATGGAGCCTCTGTGGCACAGTGGTTAGAGTGCAGTACTGCGAGCTACTTCAATTTGGCAGTTCAAATCCCACCAGGCTCAAGGTTGACTCAGCCTTCCATTTTTCCGAGGTGGGTAAAATGAGGACCCAGATTGTTGGGGACAAGAGGCTGACTCTGTAAATCGCTTAGAGAGGCCTGTAAAGAACTATAAAGTAATATATAAGTCTAAGTGCTATTGCTATACTGAACTAGCTTGATACCTGTGCTTCGCTACGAAACGATCTGGTCGGGCTTGGTATTTGGAGAGGAAAATAAAGGGGGGAAATTCTGCTTCTGCCTATCAGCATCCATCGGTATTTATTTAGCTAGCATCCTGTCAATGTGTGAGAGAGTTGAGGGCAGTTTGGAAACTGAAACAGTATTTGCTGTGTGAGCAAGAAGGAGACAGCAAGGAGCCTGAGCGTGGCTTAGCTCACCTGTTTTGTACTAAAGCTGCTTGCTGCTGTGAAACTGAAACTCCTCTCCTCTGCTTGTGTTTTGCATTTGGAACAGATTTCTTTTCAGGTGGGGTGGGGGAGTAGAACTTAGCATCAGAGCGTGTTAATAATAATAATATAGGAAATACTCATGCTCTGATGGTCATTTCGAAAAATCCTTTCTTAGTGAGCATCTAGAAGCCAAGAGGAACATACATGGCAAATTGCAGGTTTTTAGGCTTGATGGTTCTGGAGATTTTGTGATGATGCGTGAGTGGTATTGTTATTCCCAGTTAGAGTCTGAGCCTAGTGCCAAAGCCAATGATAGACTCCAGACATGAGGTGCAGGTTTTCTGACTTCTTTTTATTGGAGTACTCCAAGGAAAAGGGCTCCTGGTCAAAATGCCAAGAACAAAGGATTGAGTAAGTTTTATACATTTTCACTAAAGGAGAAGGTGGGACAAAGTGAAATAATAAGAAATTATCATCTAATAAACATTTTAGTAATAATTCTACAATTTGTTCTATTGGTCTCTAGCTGTCCCTATTCCCAAATCTTGGCTAATGAAAGCCCTAGGAATTATCTAATACACATTTGATTTGCTGCAGGCCTAACTTTTAGCTGAGGTATGCAAGTTGGCTAACTCATGTTACTTTTATCAGCTTTCCAATTAGCCAGGATTGTTACAAGATTTACACATGTTTATCTCCTGTGGATAAATATTCTTTGTTCTTGCCAGACAGACTCCACAATTACAGGCTTCCTGATTTACCTTGAAGTGTGTGCCATGATCTGGCTTTATTTTAGCAGATGGCCCGTCAGCATTTCACTTATATAGAGAGAGAGATTGGTAAAAATGTGCATCTGTTGAGCTGCAGAAATACAGGACTGCTGAACCTTGACTTATGACCACAATTGGGACCAGAATTTCTATTGTTAAGCAAGGTGGTTGTCAAGTGAGTTGTTCCTAATTTTATTATCTGTTTTGCCAGGATTGATAAGTGAATCACTGCAGTTGTTTAATGACCCCCACAGTTATTAAGCAAATCCGGTTTCCCCCATTGATTTATCAGAAGCCAGCTGGAAAGTTTCCAAATGGCGATCACATGACCTTGGGATCATGTGATCCTGGGACACTGCAGCCATTATAAATATATGCAGGTTCTGGAATTTTGATCACACGACAGTAAGGCTGCTGCGATGGTTTTAAGTGCGAGGATCTGTTCTAAGTTCCTTTTTTCAATGTCATTGTAATTTCAGCTAGTTGCTGAATGAATGGTTATATACAATGATCCTTTTAATGTGTGTGTAGGTTGGTGTTCTGCAGCTTTATGATTTCTCCTGCAGCTCTTGGCATTTTTGGAAAGGATTTTGGAAGAAGAGAGAGATTTGTCAATCCTGAATTTTCTAGTTCTCAGTGAATGAATCTTTTTAAAAAATATTATCTTTTACTGATAGTTCAAATACTTTATATTGATAACATTAGTCTCTATAGGTAACTTGTTCATGCTAAAAAATCTGGTCTTTCAAGACACTTATGGAATATCAGTGACTAGATGAAAACCAGGACAAATTAGGACTGACAGTTGAAACAGTATATACAGTGATATAAAAATAACTTTTGGCTGATAATTTACAAAATGTATTACAATCTTCATCTCTGCTATTCTGTAATTCTGAACGTGCACCAACATTTTCTTTAAAAAAAAACTATTTTCTAAAACATTAGGGCAAATAATTTACAAAATATACAACTTTAGTTCATGTAGAGATTTCTTACACCTTCTGTTAATACTTTATGATTGCAGCTTTATCAAATTATATACCTGGCTTGCCCTATACATACATAAAATAAAATATACATGGTAATCAAACATTTGCAAAAAAAGTCCATAAACTCAATTTGTCAAAAGTTTGACCATATTAACATGTCTATAAACAGTGTTTTAATAGGTTTAAAAGACATTAAGGCAATAGTATTTGAAGTAACAAACCATAAGTAGTACTTTTTTTAATGTAATAAGACAGATTGATGGCCCCAGCAAAAAGTTAAGTTTTAAGTATAAAATTCACCATTTTGAATCTTTAAACTTTAATTTGTGTAGATGTATACAAAAGTGTACCACTGTATAGCTACATGTACACAGATCGTTCCAAAAAAAAATCTAGGTTGTAAGTAGCCATAAGGTAGGTCCGTCGTAATTTTGAACAGTGGCTAAGTCTCTGTGATCATAAGTCAAGGATTACCTGTACCATCGAATCAAAGGCAAAATAAATTGCTTCCAGATTTGGGTGTGTGTCTGTACTGCTATATTTACATAAAGAAAAAAAAGGATTAGTGTGTCTAAAACTAGTGATATGTAATTCAAGTATTTTAAAATAACAGCTCTAATTTTCACATTGGCAGAAGAGTAGTTTTAAAAGTGTTTTTAAGTGTCTTCAACTAAAGTCTGCACCTTTTCTTCACCCACAAATATTCCAGCTAATGATATATTAAGGTACTTGCAAAGAAATTGTGAGCTGGAATGTTTTTTCCACCAACCTTAAATGCATTATGCTGTAGAGCATAAATTCAATTCAACTTTTTATCCTGACTGGGACTGTAAGTGTTTCCACTTGGTTTCTCTCCACTAACTTTTAAGGCAAGTAAGATACCAAAATTATTATTTTAATAACTTCTATCAAGGATAATGTGTTTGATAGGAAACAGTTCCTTCTGGGTGACTGTAATTTTGAATACAGGGCAGTTATTAGTACTGCCTTCAATTATCATGTGATGTTTTCAAATCTTGAGTCTATCCAATATTACTGTAATAGCTGTCCTTTTTCCTGCCTGCTGTGTAGTTACAAATTAGGGTTTTATTGCTTTGTTATGGGTGCAAGAATGCAAAGTGTGAAAAAAAATGACAGGTGTGTACAGTATATCATCTAAGTGTACCATATATTTACTTAGAACCTTTGTAATCAAGAGGATTTTGCATTTTGTGAATAGTAATGTCTACAAACAGTAATTAAATTATGAACACTAGTCGTTATTTCAGTTAAATATTAATATCAGTGGGGTTTAATGTGACTGCAAAAAAAAAGGCAAGGGACAATTAAATGCAGTTTTAGATTGCATCAATCTCAGCATAATTTCTGAGTCATGGGATATAATAGGTAAAGGTAAAGGTTCTAATCGTTTCTAGGGGACAGTGCTCATCTCCATTACAAAGCCGAAGAGCCAGTGCTGTCTGAAGACGTCTCCGTGGTCATGTGGCTGGCATGACTAAACACCGAAGGTGCACGGATCGCTGTTCCCTTCCCACCAAAGTGGTCCCTATTTTTCTACTTGCATTTTTACATGCTTTCGAACTGCTAGGTTGGCAGAAGCTGGGACGAGTAACGGGAGGTCACTCCATTACGCGGCGCTAGGGGTTCGAACCGCCAAATTGCCGACCTTTCTGATTGACAAGCTCAGCATCTGAGCCACTGAGCCACCACATCTGGGAAATAGTAGTTCCCCTTTATTTTGTACTAATCAGAATTCTAATCCCCCTTTATTCTGTAGTAATTCTCATCTTAATTTTAGTTCTGGACACCATACTTTAAGAAGGAGTCTGTAGGAGAAGGAGTGGCAGAACCTGGGGGCGGAGCTAAAAGAGAGATCAGCCTATAATCCCTACATAGCCAGAGATGGACTAAGTCCAATCTTCCTTGTATTCCTTGACCCTTATTTAACTCCAAGCAACTCACAACAGTAAAAACAAATAAATGAAAAGTGCAAACATAACAGTGGCAAGATAGGGAAACAAAAATAAATAATGAAGTAGACAGTTAAAACACAGTAATATGAGATAAAAAAGATGGGGAAGGAAGAGGGAATGCAGGGGAATGAAAATCAGTTTAAATCAGTTCAATTGGACTGTCAGGTGTAGACTTGGTCTACTGTGCCTGAAAGATTAAATAAAAACCCTGGAACAGATTCAGGAAAGGATAAACATGGATGTTGAAGCTACAGGAAATTTATCAGTGGTCTTCAGTTGAACAACCACTTTTTAAAATGGCTGTTCAGATTTAATGATGGCACTGAATGAGTCATGTTGTGACCATTGCAATATTCTTGCAGTCACAGATTGCAATCCAGATACTCAGTAACCAGCTTGTAATTATGGTTATCTTGTTGTATTGTCTCATAGTCTTGTGATACCACTTGGGATCTTTGCTAGCTTCCGACAGGCAAAGTCATTGGGGAAGCCAGCAGGAAGTCACAAATGTGACGATTTGATGTCACCCGTAAAGATGGCATGGGATTCGCTTAAAAAAACAGTACTGGAATTTTCATCATTGAGCAGTATGGTCACGTGGTGTCATGCTTTACGACTGCATCACTTAGTGATGGAAATCCTGTTCACAATTACATTGTTAAATGAGAGCTACTTGTACACCAAAAGATGGAAGAAGTAGAAATGTATAACTATGAGGAAAAAAAGAGTGAGAATAAGAGCATTGTTCAGATAGCTGAAAGCATGGATCATAGAAGAAAGACAAGATTTTTTTCTATAGTGATTTGTTGAGAAAGGTTTCATCTGGATTCTTGCACCAAGCAAGCATTTAGACTTGATTGTGAATCTTTGATTGAACCTGGTTGCCTATGTGGATCAAAAAAGGAACATATTAAATGAAGAAAATGCTAGGTGTTCAGGAATTGATTTTGTTATGTCCTCTGCTTAAAATAATACTGCTAAGCTTGGATTTATTTAGATGAAAATAAAATAGTCCTCAACTTTAAGATGTCTTCTGCTTCCCACAAAACATTAGCATGAAGCACAAATAAAGTATCTGTTCAAATAAAGTATCTGTGTTTTTATAGCTATCAGAGAAAAATGTAGTTTTTTTCTCTCATTGAGTTTTAACTCCTTTTGACTTCATAAGCACAGCCATTGAGTTCTTCTGTCAAAGATCCAGAAGTTTGATATTTTCTTCTTTAGGATCTTCCCCAATTTTCAAATGTACAGTTTGTTCCTAGTGGTCTCCTATCAGGGCATCCACGAGGTCTGACCGGTTTAAGTTTTTTGAAACCAAAGTCAGCTAAGTGTTGCCACCTTTTTTTTTGAAACCAAAAAAAGGGTTCAACCAGAACAACCAGAAGTAGAATTAATTGCTTCTAATTCAAATTCATTGTCTATGTAGCAAGATAATTTATCTGCATATGCCAACCACTCTCACATACAGGGAGGCTTCCAAGAAAGAAAAACAGGATGGAGATGGGATGGGAGGAAGGTGTAAATATCTTGGGAAGATAAGGAAAGGAACAGAAAGGAGGAGCTAACCTGGAGTAGTTGAGAAGCATGGAAGAGACAACTGGATAAGGAAGGGAAGGAGTCACAGGGCAAGAGATTAAGACTGCGTAGACATTACTAAAGGGTTAAAAATCACCAGGTAAACTGCTCCTCCCAGGAGCAGCCACTTCAAAGTAATCTTCAAAAGTATCCACCCTTTGTAGCAAAGAGGCTTGTTAAGTCATTGGTACCTCTTCCTTGCTCCTTTGTTTTCAACAGCGTCTCTTTATTCTCATCTGGGAATGCAAGATGACTGCCCCTCCCAAGCCACAGGTAATAATTTTGGGGGAGAAAAACTCATTTTCCTCCATTGTAATTATTTTTCTGGCATCTTTTTGAACCTTTCCCCCGGTTCTAATTGTTAGCTTGAGTTTTGAGAGGTTCTTGAGGTGTTTTGATAGCGAAGAATGACAGCAGCTTTCAGGGACATCCCACGTGTTGCTGTTTGTTTGTTTTATTGCCTGTCTTGTGAAACTCTGTGTCTGGATTGTGATGCATTTGCTAAAGTTAGAGATCTACCTGCTGTTGTGTGTTTAGGGAAAAGCTAGGAGAGGCTTCTAGAAGAAACTTCAGTGGGATGCATGAGACAGCGTTTCAACTAATAAGATGCTGGAGATCTACTTACTGAGGCTTCATAATCACACTGATAAATAAAAAAATCCTTTCTAAGAAGAATGGGTTGGAGCAATTCTCATGGTTGTGGCAAGGAACAGATATTTCCCGGGCTGTGAAGTTATCAAGAGATAGCTCTTTTCTTTCAAACATCACCTGGCACATCCAGCTGTCTGCAATTCCTTCATTTATCTCACCCTCTTATTCTGTTTGATGTGGCTCTTGATGTATGGTTTGAAAAACCAATCTATGCAGGATAACTTGATCGATATCATGGGATTCAGTCCGTGAAACGTGTAGCACAGCTAGTCCTTGACTTATGACCAACCATTGGGACTGGAATTTCCATTGGTAAGCGAGACGGTTATTAAAGGAGTTGTGTCTGATTTTAGGACCCTTTTTTTTTTGCTATGAACATTTTTTTGCTATGAATGAATCGAATCATTGCAGTTTTGTTAAGTAAATCAAGCTTCCAACCTGGACTGTGCTTGTTGGATGCTATCTGAGAAAATTGCAAATCATGATCACATGTCTCTGGGACACCGGCAATTTGTAAATACATGCAGGTAGTTAAGCACCCAAATTTTGATCACGTCACCATGGGGGTGGTGCCACGGTTGTAAGTACAAGGACTGATCGTAAATCACTCTTTCCCATGCTGTCATAACTTCAAACAATCACTAAAAGAATGGTTGTAAGTCAAGGAGTACTTATATATTGTTTTTAGATATTAAAATAGAAGAAGACTTTATTGTTTCTCTTCAGCTAATTCTCTGGTCATCCACGATGATTCTGTAAATATGCAAGGTGTGGATTTCAGAGTGGGGTGACTGATCAGCCCCCATTTGATGTTGTACAAACAAGACACTAATTGAGGCATTCTCCTCTGGAAAATGAAGAATATCTTATTTTTTTGTAGTAGATGAACAGGCTGAGCAAGAAGGAAGGATTAAATGTGTCACCAGTTTTGAATCTGTGCAGTCACAACAGACCCATTATACAAACCTATCAACTGCAGTGATTCACTTAACAGCTATGGCAAGAAAGGTCATAAAATGAGGAAAACACACTTAACAAATATTTCACTTAACAACACAAATTTTGGGCTCAATTGTGGTCATAAGTCTAGGATTACCTGTACACATCATACAGAAAGATTTTTAAAAAAAGATCTATGGAGAATGTATTGATATTCACAGAGAGTATATGGGTTGTTTGGAGTTTATGGTGTCATTTCACTGTTTTTTCTTACTAAGCTTTTTCACCAAGTCTCTTTCAAAAGTGATAATGACTTTGTCTTGAAGTTGTAAGGGCCAGGACACGCCCTCCCCCCAAGCAGGAAATGGGGAGGGGTTTTTTGCCATACAGACAGATCTTGTTTAGCAATCAGAATTGGGATAGGCACCTTGGATGTTATTTGAAATGGTCACTAAGTGAAACCATGACTGTGCCTGATGATCTGACTTCAGCTTCACTTTACAGACCTGTGGAGCTCATAAATGTGAGGATTAGCAGTAAAATTACTTTTTCATCACTGTTATAACTCCAAAAGTGCTCAGCTAGGACTATGTGTATTTTCAGCCATTAAAAAAAATTAAGATTTCTTAAAGTTGATTCCTGATGGTTTCCTGAGCTCATTTTTGATAACAATTTCCAAGTCTGTGCCTTTTGTCTGTGCCTTTCTCTGGGATTTCTCCTGCCCCTATCAATTTCCTAATCTATTTGGCCCCTGGAGGATTTTCTGGTGGTCTTCCATCCACGAACTAACTTGATCTGATGTACTTAGTGTCTGATATACTTTGTGAACAGGCAACTTCACAACCTGCTGTGATATTTTCAATGATTAAATATTGTAACCCTTACGTTGACTGACAAAAGTTGCATTACAAGTAGACGTCTTGTTGAACTTAGTTTTTCTAAGAATTGGTGAATTGGGTTGGATTTCAAGAGCTGCTGAATTCAGAATATTTATTAGATACTGATACAATTTGAATGCTTTTAAGCTCTGCACTTTGATTTCACTTTGCTGTACATGTATTTATTTACATTAAATTAATATTTTTCAAGCAAAATTGGACAGATGTTGCATTTGGTGTCTGTGAACGCTACTTTGCTGGATAGTATCCATGGCGCAAATATGTATTTGTCATTTCCAGTGGTTGGGACATTTTATGGATTGCATTTTTATTACAGTGTCATAAGCCTGTGATGAAGATTGCTACAAATTGAAGGGAAGCACATACCTCTATAACTACAACTGACAGTATTGTGGCACTTTCAAGTCGAGCTTCTTTATAAATGATTGCAGTACATTTGCCAGTCTTTAATATGGCGAAGCACCAGACTGACTAACACGCCTGTCCCTCTGGCAGTTGGCATTCTAGCTAACTGCATTTAAAATTCTAGGCATAATTTTTTTTTAAAGTTAGATTCTTCCTTTAGATGGGTTTCTGTATATTTAGAAAGTGTGCCGGAATTTTTAATGTCACGTGCAAAATCCCCACTTCTTTTACATTGGCTGTTCTTCATATGCCTCGAAATCAGGTGATATTCAGCAGATTCTGACCAGTTGTGGAGAACCGGTAGCGAAAATTTTGAGCAGTTCAGAGAACCCGCAAATCCCACCTCTGACTGGCCCTGCCCCCATCTATTCTCCGCCTCCTGAATCCCAGCTGATTGGCTGGGTCTTCTTTGGTTGCCCTGCACAGGAGAACGGAGCTGGAAAGCAGGTTAGTGGGGTGAGGAGGGAATGGAGATTTTGCAGTATCCTTCCCCTGCCACACCCACCAAGCCATGCCCACCAAGCCACGCCCACAGAACTGGTAATAAGCATTTTTGAATCCCACCACTGCTCTAAATACAGGTAAGTTCTCGACTTACAACAGTTTGTTTAGTGACTGAAGTTACAAGGGCCCTGAAAAATGTGACTTAGGACCGTTTTTCACAGTCATGACCTTTGCAGATGCTTGGCATCTGGTTCATATTTATGGCCGTTGCTGTGTCTCGGGGTTCATGGAATCCCCTTTTGGGACCTTCTGACAAGCAAAGACAATGGGGAAGCTAGATTCATTTAACAACCGGGTTTCTAACTTAACCATTGTAGCTTGGCTTTGCTGTTAAAGCAGCTGGGGATTGATTCAAGAAAAGTGAAACGAAGGCCAGCTTAACAGGACACGTAAGGCAGTTTCCAAGTAATGAATCAATGAAAAAAACACTTTTCATAATTCACTGCGAAGTTACTTTAAAAATGTTCTGGCGAGCAGAGCCCTTAGTTTATTCACAACTGCTTCCGGCCTGGAAGATGCTCGCAACCACAAAAACATTTCTGCTTTTAACAGTTCAGCTTTAGTCATCCTGGGGACTGTTCAGGTTTGTTTGAACACCTGGAACAGGTGAGGATAGAGACGCAATTAAGCCAGGGCCGAAAAATCTGCCTGCAAGTTTCTCCAAATTTGTCCTCCCCTATAAGAGGGCGCTTGAACATGCCTTCCTCTTGGGGTGACCAAACCCCAAGAAGTTTCTTTCAAGATGGTTCAAGACTGACCTTCTTGTTGAAGATGGTAGCAGCTGGTAGTGCTGGGGTTTGTTCTATACTCGAGATGGCAAACCTATGGCACATGTGCCACAGGTGGCATGCAGAGCCATTTGTGCAGGCACGCGAGCCCCAGCCAAGCTTACCTGCACTGCGCATGAGCGCATGTCCCAGCTGATTTTCGGCCTGTTGGAGGCTGTTTTCGCCTTCCCAGAAGCTTGAGGGAAGCCTCTGCGGCCTCGGGAGGCTGAAAAACAGGCCTTCCGGAAATGCCGGAAGTGCCAAAATGGGCCCGTTTTGAGGCTTGGTGGGCGTGGCAGGGTAAGGATATTGTAAAATCTCCATTCCCATCCCACTCCAGGGGGAAGATTATTGCAAAATCCTATTCCTTTCCCATCTAGTAACCTGCTTTCCAGCTCCGTTCTCCTGTGCAGTGCAGGTAAGGGGGTAGGGCGGAAGTGTGGCGTGTGCATGCGCAGGGGGAGCAGGGCGCATTGCATTGTGGGTGCCGGCACGTGTGCACTTTCGGCACACCACAACCAAACGGTTCACCCATCTCTGTTCTATACTTTGCGTTACATTTTGCAAGAGCCCTGACGGCGCAGTGGTTAGAGTGGGGGTACTTAATGGCTGCATGATTCACTTAACAACCTCAGCAATTCACGTAACGGCCTTGACACAAAAGGAAAAAAATTGAGCATGATTCACTTCACAATTGCCTTGCTTTAGCAATAGAAATTCTGGGTTGCTACTTTGGTCGTAACTCGAAAACTACCTATATAGAGATTTTCATCACTTGGGATCTTTCCAGGTCGCGCACGTTACCTAGTCTGGAAACTAAATCCATGAAATTAAGATTTAATTGCAAAGCATGGCTGGCTGCAGCCCATTCAAGAGAGAGTGACATATTCCTGTACATTGAATGGCCGTCTCAGCCTTTTTTTCTGAAATATTTTTTCCCCCTAAGCTCAATTTTGGAAGTTGAATGAGTACTTGAAGGGTGGGACTATGCAGGTAGTCTTCGACTTACGACTACAACTGAGCCCCAAATTGATGTTGCTAAGTGAAACATTGGTTTAAGTGAGTTTTACCCCATTTTATGACCTTCCTCACCACAATTGTTAAGTGAACCACTGCTGTTGTTAATTTAGTAACCTGGTTCTTAAGTGAATCTGGCTTCTCTGTTAGCTTTGCTTATCAGAAGGTTGCAAAAAGTGCAAACTTCTGACCTGGGAAACTGCAACCATTATAAATGTGAGTCAGTTGCCAAGCATCTGAATTTTGATCACGTGACTACAGGAACGCTGCAATGGTAGTAAGTGTGGAAATCGGTCATAAGTCCCTTTTTTCAGCACCGTTGTAACTTTTCAATGGTCACTAAACAAATTGTTGTAAGTTGAGGACTACCTGTATTTTTGCACCTCTCTAAGCAGGTGTATGATAGAGACATGAGTCGAGCAGGCAAACTTTCGATTCAGATGCTTTAAAAATTGGTAGCCTTGGGAAGAATCAGTTGGCTGTCACTGTAAAAAAAGAGGAAATTGCCTGGATTTTCTTTATAAATGCTATCTGTATTGTTTTTTTTATAAACTGATGTATTCTGATCTAAATATTGAAGCATTTAGAGACTGCCAGTCTAATTTTGTGACAATTTCCCAAGAACTGGTGATTTTTAGCATTTCTTATTCCATGTACATGAAGCCTGAACTATATAATTGCATGGCGATGCCATTAGTTAAATGCAATTAATGTACTTTACATGTTTTCTCTATGTTTTCTTCCTGGGGGAATACTGCAGAATCAAAGCAACAAATGACAAGTCATTGAAATTAATGAAGCAATCACAGTAATAACATAGGTGGTGCTAGGAAAAGCGAATCTTGTTCGTTTTGGTTTTTTGCGTCGTTTCTCATTTTTCCTAGTAGATGTTCATGTTAAGGTACTCCCATATCAACCTGCAAAAGATGCCAGTTAAAAAAAGTCAGCATGAAAATCCACCCACCATATTCTGTGCATTTCTCCATTTTTTTGCACTTTTTCCTAGCCTTAGGAATAGTCAAGTCGCAAGTAAACTCTTCGCCATAAAAGCAAGGGCGGGCTTCAAAAATTTTAGCAACCGGTTTTCTGCCCAATTGCTAGATGGACGTGGCCATGGTGGGTGTGGTCTAGTCAGCTTCCTGTACCACGGTGGGGGCCAATTTTCGCACTCCCTGGGCTCTGGGGGCTTTCTTGGAGTCTATGGGAGGGCGAAAACGGCCTCCCCAGCCTCTGGAGGCCCATTTTTCACCCTCCCTGAGCCTCTATGCAGGCCCTGTGCTTACCTGAGATCCAAAATGGGCCGTGTGGGGACTCCTGGAGCGGCGAGATGGGGTGGGATTTGCTGGTTCACTGAACTGGCCATAAAATTAGCTACCGGTTCGGTACTGGTTCACTTAAACCAGGGTGAACCAGTAGCAGCCCCCCTCCCCCCCCTCCCCGCATAAAAATAGAAATGCTTAAAACAGGTAGGCAAACTAAAGGCAGGCTGGTCCTGCAGTGATTATTTATTTGGTTTATATTCCACCTTTATTTTGCACACTCCAAAGTGGCTTATATTGCCACCTAGTTTTTCCACCACAACAGTCCTGCAAAAGGGGGGTTGGACGGAAAGAGTTTGAAAAACACTAGTCTAACTGGTCATAAAACACCCATTTAAGCAGGAGGCTGATTCTCCATCACTAACTCTTGGGATGCTCTCTACTTAGTTAAATTCCCTGCCACTTTAATGGACATTCGTTTCAACAAAGCTCTGTGATGTAACTACCGACAGTTTTTAATTTCTCACGATGCTACCGGGGACCAGAAGGCTATTTGGAAATGTGACAATGTTCAGCTTGAAAATTGACTTCGTTTGTTGTAATTAAAAAGGCTTTTTATTAATCCCTTAAAAAAAATGGATGGGCAGAGTCCACTGGCACCAGATATATATATTTTTTTTTAACATAAAATGTTTGTGAGGTTTATTGAGCTTCTCTCCTATTCTCCATTCTATTCTTTTTTTATATATATAATACAAGTTTTATTAATTTTTTACAACAAACACAAACACATAAAACATACGACATAACATAAAAACATCATCATTCTTCATAAATTTACAAGCAGTGTATCGGTTGGTTTACCACTCCTTTTTGTGCATCCATTTCATAGTCATCATAATAATTATGTTGCATAATAACTCATATCATCAATCAACAACAATATATCCCAATATCACTATTGAACAATCATTTGACTGTAATTTAACTAAGTCATACTTAAGCGAGATAACTATAGTTTAATTAATTTATTTTATAACAGATCATAAAATCATACCAAATCTATCTTAATAAAATATTCTTAAAATATTATCAAAACCAAAAAGAAAAAAAATGCATATTCATTACATCCTAGGTTTCTAAATATTCTATTATTATATTGTATTATCTAACCATTGATAAAAAAGATCCCAAACTTCATAAAATTGTTTATCTTCTTGTTCTCTAATTTCAAATGTCAATCTGCTCATTTCAGCACATTCCAATATTTTCTTAATGATTTCTTCCTCTAATGGTATTCTCTCACTTTTCCAATTTTTAGCAAATAAAATCCTAGCCGCTGTTAATACATTTTACAATCAAATATTTTAAATTTTTATTATATATATCAGGTAAGATTCCCAATAAAAAAACCTCTGGTTTCAAGTCTATATGAACGGAGTGAAAAGGAGACTTAAATTCTTGTATCAAAATTATCTGGCACCAGATAATTTTGATACAAGAATTTAAGTCTCCTTTTCACTCCATTCAGTTGTGGATCTCTGATGAGTGACCTGTCAGTGTAGATCAGTGTTCCCAACCTGGAGCAGATAGGATCAGAAGAGACTCTCTCTCATTTCTCAGGCAGTAAAGAGATGGGGAAGGGGGTGGAGAGAATTGTACTTTTTGACTTGTCTATGGAAATTGTCTCTGGATAAGGGACGCGGTGGCTCGGTGGCTTGTTGATCACAAAGGTCGGCAGTTCGGCGGTTTGAATCCCTGGCACCACATAATGGATTGAGCGCCCATTACTTGTCCTAGCTTCTGCCAACCTAGCAGTTTGAAAGCATGTAAAAAATGCAAGTAGAAAAATAGGGACCACTTTGATGGGAAGGTAACAGCATTCTGTGCGCCTTCAGCATTTAGTCATGCCGGCCACATGACCATGGAGGCGTCTTCGGACAGTGCTGGCTCTTCGGCTTTGTAACGGAGATGAGCACCACCCCCTAGAGGCATAAACGACTAGTACATATGTGCAAGGGGAACCTTTACCTTTACCTATGGAGATTCACAGTCATCTAGGTCATGGTTGTTCCACAGATGCTTTTTAAAAAGATAGCTGGACTTGCTTGGATTTTTCCCCCTTGAAAATGTTTCACTTCTGTTGGGAGAAATATCCATCTGGTTCAGTTCCAAGTGAGCAGAAACATGGAGGCTGATTGGACAGATGGTTTAATGGTGAAGCAGAACCACCAAGCACGTGTGATTCTGGGTAGCTGACCACATGGAGTGGAGAGTAAGGTTTATTTATACCTTCTTGGGGCTTCGAACTTGAGCTTCCTGTTCCTGTGGCAAGATCATGTATTCTATTGGTTGCTGTAGGCGTCAGAGCTAACTTTTTAGGTGGCTGTACTCTCTGACGTGATGAAATAAAGATTATGTCCTGAAAGAGTGTTGGGCCATTTCTATTGTATCTTAATGGCTTTCCTGGTCTGGATCTTGAGTGGGATTTGATGCTACCATTCTACCTAATTCTGCCTTTGTTCAAAACATTCTGTCTTGAATGGATTACCAAATCTGCATTTGTAAAAGCTGGCCTCAGCTTAGTATTTGCTTGAGGGCAGGAAACTGTGACTCTTTCTTTTCTCCCTTAAGAATTCTATTTCTCTTTTAGGGCAAATTTAATATTCTGCCTTTTTAATCTTTCCTAAAATATTTCATTTTTCTAGGAGGGGTAGGGGATAACTTTCTACACTTCTCATCCAAAAACTGTGCTTCTTTGGATGAGAAGCGAAATATTTTCAAGGAAAAAACAACAACCAAGTCCAGTTGTCTTTTGAACAGCACCTTTAGGATTATTTCTTGACTCGCAAGATTCAATCAATGTAGTATTGCAACAAAATAGAATTAGTTTATCTGGTCATGATTCCTATTCTAGTCCTCCCTCCTTACCCATGAGGCCAACTTCAAACTTGCAAGTCTGAAAGTAGAGTTCACTCCCCTCCATCTCTTTTACTACTCCACCATCTAGGGAAGGTCTCTTCTGGGTTTCTTCTTTTGCCCACTACCCATCTATGGATAGCGGCTATACTGTCTCTTATCTGATTGCTCCCTTGGCAGCATCTCTTTGCTTTGTCTCCCAAGGCCTTGCCCACATTCCATAACACCTTTCCACGGACTTATGTCTCTAATTGCTCTCTTGTTGACGTCCTGAGGCAAGGAAGCATTCATTTGGAGACACCTTCTAAAAACCCCTAAGGAGAAACTTAATTCTAAGCGAACTGTGTTCCAGGAAACCTGGTCAAAATATTATACTCCCTCCCTATCTGTAACATGGAGAAATACTAAGTGGAGGATAATAAGCTTAGAAGAATATCAAAATTTAGGAAGAGGTGGTCACTGGATTAGATTTTTTTTTTTAAATTCCACTGCCTCCATTGCTGATAATTGTCTCTCTTTATGCCCAATAAATGCTTTGATGGTAAATCAGGAATAGCTTATGGGAGGCAGTGGTTGGAATGCCCAGTTGAACTGGAACGTGCCTTAGAACAGTGTCTGTCAACTTTGGCAACTTTGAGATGTGTGGACTTCAATCCCGAGAATTCCTCAGCCACCCACTGGCTAAGGACCTGAGGTTGAATTCTGGTGGTAAAGTCTTCCTTGAGAGGAGGGTTTGTTCCTCTACTCTCAGAAGTGTCAATTTGCCCTTCCTCAAAGAGTCATTGGTAGATTTCATTGAACTGGACAATGTTTGTCCAATATCTAATGTTTCCATTCTAGGGAGGGTGTTGAGAAGGTGATCATGCCACAACTTCAGAGGATCCTTGATGAAATGGATTATCTGGATGCCTTTTATTAGGTTTCATCCCTCCATGTGGGATGGAGACAGCATTGGTTGCATTTTTGGATAACCTCTGGCAGGAAAGGGATGGGGGTAATGCATCCATCTTTGCTCTTCATGACCTCTCAGTGGTCTTTGATACCACCAACCATGCAATCCTTCTGGGACTCTTGTTAACGGCTGAGAGTCCTGCCCCTGGACCCCTCTAAAGTGAGATGCTGGCTTTGGTCCTCTCTCCACTCCTGTTTAACATCTACATGAAGCCGCTGAGTGAGGTCATTTATCACCGGGGATGAAGTACCATCCCTAAAGTTGATGATAGCCAACTGTGCATCTCCATCTCTGGTGAAATAAACAATATTGTTGATGTTCTCTCTCAATACCTGGGAGCTATAGCGGTTTGGAAGAGGAACAATAGATTACTCAACTCAACTCTGGCAAGATTGAGCGCCTTTGGAACTTGGGACCTTTTGGGTCTAGGAATTTACCATCTTTGATATCGGGTGTCCTTCTGGACTCATGACTCCTGCCAAAAGGAAGTGGTAGCCAAGTTTAGGAGAGCCTTTGTGTAACGTTGTGTTGTGCACCAGTTGTATCCATCCTTGGCTTGGGAGACTGAGTCACTCATTCCCTCATCACCTCCCCAATGGATTACTGTAATGCAAGGACAACAGCTATAGGGGGCTGCCTTTGAAGGATGTCCAGAAGCTTCCTCTTCTTGTGCCATATCCACCATCGGACATTGGCAATCATGTTGGTGAGCTTCAGCTGACACAAAATGCAGCAGTTATATATGCTTCCGACACGTCACACTTGTGTTCTGTGCACTGCATTGATTGCCAGTTGACTTCTGGATCTGGTTCAAGGATTATGCACTTTAAGGCACTACATGACATCGGCCGGGTTATTTGAGGCACCACCTCTCCTTGGTGGCATCTACCTGTTGGATTAGGTCTGGCAGGAGGGGCATGTTGCAGGTGCTGTTGGACCAGGAACTTTGTTTGGTGGGACCTAGGAGGAGAACCTCTATGCTGTGACACATCATTTTCCCCCAGGGGAGATTGTCCCAACCTTGTTGGCTTTCCAGAAGACTCTTAAAACAATGGTTCTTTCATCAGGCCTGAAGATGTCATGGAAGTATAAAAGAGCTAAAGTGGATGGATGTATTGCAGGCAAAGCACTCCGTTTGTATGTTTTTGTGTATGTGTTGTTATAGCCTTGACTTTTTAATTGTTGGTTTAACTATCCTTGTTTTTAATTATTTTTGTCTAGTTTATTTCTTCTTTTCAATTGTGTGCGCCACCCAGAATTGCAAGTGTGAGGTTGTGAGGCTATCCATGTCAATTAAATAAAGGTAGATTTCAGAAGGTAGATTTCATAGAATTATAGGGTTTGCAAGGGCTCTTGAAGGGCCCAGGGCAAGAGGACAATTCCAGATACAGGTAGTCCTCAACTTAGAATCACAATTGAGCCTGAAATTTATGTTGCTAAGCAAGACGTTTGTTGAGCAAGTTTTGCCCCATTTTACAACCTTTCTTGCCACAGTTGTTAAGTGAATCATTGCAGTTGTTAAGCTGGTAACATGGTTGTTAAATGAATCTGGTTTCCCCATTGATTTTGCTTGTCAGAAGATATGAACTAGTTACCAAACATTTGAATCTTGATCACATGACCATGGGGATGCTACAATAGTCGGAATGGTGAAAAACGGTTATAAGTCACTTTTTTCAGTGCCATTGTCACTTTGAATGGTCTTTAAAGGAACTGTTGTAAATCAAGGACTTCCTCTAAAAGATGCAGCCCCCAGACTCCATAAAAGACTCCGCTGCTTAACAGCTCCCCTGGGTTTGAGTCTGAACCTCTCTTTCAAATAACTAAATACTTTGACCTGAGATTGTTTAATTTATTTGGCGTTTTTTTTATTTTGCTATGGATAGATTTAATAGTGCTTTTAAAATGCTTTTAGAACTGTTGTATTTATCTTGTAGCGTAATCTTGAACGTTTCCCTTTTTTGGGAGTGTTTTTAAAAGTCCTGAGAGTGCCAAGCATAACAAATAGCAGCATATCATTTCTTTAAAAAACAAACAAAATATCCATTTGCATTTCCTATGTGATGAGGCTTGTTGGACTTGCCCCACAAGTGAAGCTTGCAGCTGATGTCAGAATTTGAATAACAAATATGCAGTATTACCAGCTGTATATCTGATTTCTTAATTATTCATTTTTCTCTCACCTTTGTCATTTTTACAAGTCAGCTGAGGTGACAAACATACCCAGTCCTCCTTCCTCCTCCTGCTTTCCCTACAACAACCCTGTGAGGTGGGTTGGGGAGGGAGGGAGAGAGAGAGAGAAAGAGAGAGAGAGAGCTTATTCCATGATTGCTTGAGTTCCCTGGCCAGTTGTGTCTGACTATAGGGCACAGTGCTCATCTCCCTTTCTTAACCAAGGGAGCCAGCGTCATTCAAAGACCCTTTCCATGGTCATGTGGCCATCACGATTATATGCCAAGGTGCAAGAAACACTGTTACCTTCCCAGCAAAATGGTACCTATTTATCTGCTTGCATTTGAATGCTATTGAACTGCTAGGTGGCCAGGAGCTGGAGCAAGGAACAGGAGCTCACTCTGTCACATGGCGCTTGAGTCTCAAACCCGGGCTTTCAGCTTTCCAGCTGATAAGCTCAGTGTGTGTAACCTGCCATCAAATCCCCTTGATTATTCCATTCGTGATTAGGAAATCACTATTAAAGGAGCAACTGGGTTCATTTTATGATTTCTGAGTTTTGGGTTCTCTTGATGTCCAATCAGCTGGCTTCCTCTTGGTGACAATTAACTGAGAGTAAATCTTCCTCCAAATTTACGAATTGCATAAATGTATACAAAAATGTGAGCAAAGCCATTTGCCAAAGTACAATAGGCAGCTTGCTTTACATGCCCAGTCCTCGATTTGCATGTATGTGACAACCATTTGTTTAGGGACCCTGAGAAGTTACAATGGCATTGAAAGAACAACAACACACAGCTTGTCCTCACACTTAACAAATGTTTCAAGTACCACAATTCTGGTGCCTGGCAACGGCTGCAGTGTCCTGTGGTCGTGTGATCGCTATTTGTGACCTTCCCAGCAGTCTTCCGACAAGCAGTGGGGGAAGCCAGGCTCACTTAACCAACCTCATGACTCAACTTCAGTGATTCACTTAGCGATTGTAGCAAAAGAGCTCATGAAATTGTTCACAACCCGCTTTCCTTTTAGTGACAGAAATTCTGGTCCCGAGTGTGGTTGTAAGTTGAGGACTACTTGTATGGCACCATGCTATGTGTCTTCTTCAGTGGATGGAATTGCATCCAAAAATCATTGTTGCAGATTTATTTATTTATTTTTATTTATTTGTTTAGATTAGTTTGTCAAGCGTGTATGAGAAAACAACATATAAGTATAAACAGGTATAGATGTATGAACATAACATATAAGTATAAACAGGTATAACAATATGAGAACGAATAAATGGGAACAGTAGGACAGGGACGGTAGGCACACTGGTGTGCTTATGCATGAGCCCTTACAGACCTCTTAGGAATGGAGAGCGGTCCACAGTAGACAGTTTAAGCTTAAAGTTTTAGGGATTTGAGGATGTAACAACAGATTCTGGTTAGACGTTCCAGGCGTTAATCACTCTGTTGCTGAGGTCGTATTTTCTGCAATCAAATTTGGATGGGGACACCGGAATTCACTAATTAAAATGAATGCAATTCATGATTTATTAATTTGAATGTAAAAATGCAAGTAGAAAATTAAGGGCCACTTTGGTGGAAAAGTAACAACATTCTGTGCGCCTTCGGTGTTTAGTCATGCTGGCCACATGACCACGGAGACGTCTTCGGACAGTGCTGGCTGTTCGGCTTTGTGACGGAGATGAGCACCACCCCTAGAGCGCCAGAAACGACTGGTATGCATGTGCGAGGGGAACCTTTACCTTTACCTTAATTGCTCTTGTACAAAAGAATCATGGCAGTCAGGTGAAGCTGGGAAGATGTCAGCCCTTTGAGGTAGGCCTAGTTAGGAGACAGAAACATGGACTACTGGAAGTGTAATTTATTGTTTTAGGACAGGGGTGTCAAACTCAAGACTCGCGGACTGGATGTGTCACATGCTGGCCATGCCCTGTTTAGCGAAGGGGGAAAAGTCACAATATGTCACGTGACGAAGCCATGTTGACGCGACTTTGACACCCCTTTTTAGGGTATAATAACAGAAGCTCGAAAGCCAGAGTCTCTCTTTCCACCACTTATACCCAAACGAATTGAGGCAGTGAAATCTAAAGTTACTTTCTTACCTCACCTCTTCTTCAGGGCTAAAGTCATATTCACAAAGATGCCCTTGTGTTCCCTTTTCAGTTGTTGGTTATATATGCCTGAGGCTCTTTGGACATATCCCGATTAAAAGGAAATGTTTGGACACCCTGCCCCTAATTATTTTTGTCACCCGACGGTTAGTCGTCATTTTGGTTGTGGGATAATGTTCGACCTGGCTGTGATGTAATGTTGCCAGCTGTGTTTACATATATTAGGAAGTAATAAGCCAGGACAAGTGAGTAATTTGCTCTCTGACATCAGAGCACAACACATAATATTCACAATGCATTCCAAATGAATAGTAGGAAATTCAAAACTGTTTTTTTTTTTAAATTTAATCCAGTTTTAGTGCAACATATGATGTATACATTAGAAGCTGTCGGCCAGTGATGGTGAACCTTTTTGTTGTGGTGTGCCAAAAGCACGTGCATGCCAGCACCCACAATGTGCATGCCCTCGCAACACCCCCCACCCCCTTGCCTGTACTGCACATGCATGTGCCTCCCAGCTGATTTTCAGTCCATTTGAGGCCTTTTTCGGCTTCCCAGAGGCTTGGGGGAAGCCTCTGCAGCCTCATGAGGCCAAAAAATGGGCCTTCTGGAAATACCTCTTTTGGGCCCGTTTCAGCACTTTTGGCCTCCAAAGGCTGCAGAGGCTTCCCATGAGCCCCCAGGAGGGCAAAAATGGCCTCCCCCGGGCTCCAGAGGCCCTCCAGAGGCTGAAAACGAGCACTTCCAGTATTTCCGGAAGGCCCGTTTTTTGGCCTCCCAAGGCTTCAGAGGCTTCCCTCGAGCCTCTGGGAGGCCGAAAAAGGCCTCAAACAGGCTGAAAATCAGTTGGGAGGCGTGTACATGCACAGTGCAGGTAATTTGGCTGGGCCTCGTGTGCCCACACAAATGGCTCTGCATGCCACCTGTGGCATGCGTGCCATAGATTCGCCATCACGGCTGTTGGCTGTGTTCACATTAAATGCTCCACTGAGAAGCTTAGTTAATATAGGTTGACATACAACCACATTAGTACACAAAATTGTGTACTAAGCAAGGCAGTTGTTAAGTGAATTTTGCCTCATTTTGTGCTCTTTTTTTGCTGGAGTTGTAAAGTCAGGGGTGTCAAACTCACATCGTCACATCGTTCACGTGACGTATTGCGATTTCCCCCCCTTTGCTGATCCAGCAGTGGGCATGGCTAGCACGTGACACATCTGGCCCACGGGCTGTGAATTTGACACCCCTGTGTTAAGTGAATCACTGCATTTGTTAAGTGAATCATGTGGGCATTAAGAAAATCTGACTTCCTCCATTAACTTCGCTTGTTGGAAGCTTCGCTTGTTGGAAGTCACCATGGGGATCACATGATCCTTGGGACACTACGACCATGATAAATACATGCCAGTTGCCAAGCTCCAAATTTTGATCACATGACCATGGGGATGCTGCAATGGTCATGAGTATCCTTCATTGCTTGTATCCTTATGATTTATATTGACCATTTCCTAGTATGATTTGTTTGCTTATTGTACCCTATGACTCTTATTAAGTGTTGTACCTGATGATTCTTGACTCTTGATGAATGTATCTTTTCATTTATGTACACTGAGAGCATTTGCACCAAGACAAATGCCTTGTGTGTCCAATCACTCTTGGCCAATAAAGAATTCTATTCTATTCTATGAGAGCAAAGAATGATTGTAAGACCCTTTTTTCAGTGCCATTGTATGTTCAAATGATCACTAAACAATTGGTTGTAAGTCCAGGACCACCTGGATATATTGCTGAGCAGGATACATGATTTAGAGTAGTTGTCACCTGGCCAAAGATCTCTTTATAATTGCACATTGGATCTAAAACAGTTCTACCAGGAACTCAACCAACCAACCAACCAACCAGAATAGAGCTGGAAGGGAAGGGATTTTGGAGGTCTTCTAATTCCATCCCCTTGCTCAAACAGGAAGCCCTACAACTTCTGAAGGCAACTTCTGTTCCACTGGTTAATTGTCCTCACTGTTAGGAAGTTTCTCCTCAATTCTAGGTTGCTTCTCTCCTTGATGAGTTTCCATCCATTTTTTTTTTGTCCTGCCTTCTGGTGCTTTGATGAATAAGTTGACTCCCCCCCCCCAACCTCTTGCCAGAGAATAATAGCTTGCATAATTAATTGATGCAAGTCCTCACTGCCCTGGCATGTCGCATGTGTTCTGTTTTTCTTCTTCCCAGTGGAACAATGGCTTTTGAGTAGGCCTTAGAGCACTGGCTCATCATTATTTGACTGGAAATTTTCCAGAATTATCCCCAGATTTGCAAGAATTGACCTGGAAAGCAAATGTCTTAAAAAAGGATTGGAACTTTCATCTTAGGAAAATCATGATTTCTCCCAAATCTACCTGGGTTTGTTTTTTTTTTTCTTTTTCTTTTTAAGGAAGGTGGAAGCAGACTAACCTGAGAAACTTGGCTTGTTTGTAGTATTTAATGAGTAGCTATCAGCACAGCTTCAAGTGTCAGAAGCAGCTGCAGCCGCTGTGTGGGAAGTCGTGGAACTACTCTAATTTGTCTGCATCCTGCATTGTTGAGCACATAATTTGATTGGACATGGCTGATGGTACTGGAGACAGCCAATCCTGTTTTTCTAGTTGGGATGTCCTGCTGACTAAGATGTTCAGAAATATAATTCAGCACATGATTAGATTTAAATTTTAGTGGTCTTATGGAAAAGGCATCTTTTTAGATCAGGGGTATCCAACCTTGGCAACTTTAAGACTTGTGGACTTCAACTCCCAGAATTCCTCAGCCAGCTGGCTGAGGAATTCTGGGAGTTGAAGTCCACAAGTCTTAAAGTTGCCAAGGTTGGACACCCCTGTTTTAGATGATAATGTCATCCCCAAGGTAAGTGCGAACATCATGAGGGATAGAACATTTATGTGGTTTTCCCAGCGCTGTGTACCTCTGCAATTCATAATTATTTATTTCCATAATTTTATTTCCATTATCCCCTTCATAGATTACTGCCTTGTCATGGCAAAGGGGCTCGCAGGGCGAGTCCCTTGGACTGCAAGGTGATCAAACTAGTCAGTCCTAGAGGAGATCAACCCTGACTGCTCTTTAGAAGGCCAGATCCTGAAGTTGAAACTCAGATTAACAGATAATCAGAATTGGAAGGGACCTTATAGGTCATCTAGTCCAACCCCTTGCCCAAGTGGGAGACCCTACACCATTTCTGACAAATGGCAGTCCAATCTCTTCTTGAAATTAAGGTATCAAAACTCAAATACTTTGGCCACCTAATGAGAAGGAAGGACTCACTGGAGAAGAGCCTAATGCTGAGAACGGTTGAGGACAAAGGAAGAAGGGGACGACAGGGAATGAGGTGTCTGGATGGAGTCCCTGAAGCAGTCAGCGTGAGCTTAAATGGACTCCAGAAGATGGTAGAGGATAGGAAGGCCTGGAGGAACGTTGTCCATGGGGTCGCGATGGGTCGGACACGACTTCACAACTAACAACAACATTTCCATTAAATTCGTTATTATTTATTTCCATGTTAGCTACTTCCCTGTTAGCTAGCCAGCAAGAACAACTCCCACCATTTTGATACCTTAATTATTATGGGATTCTACATCTGTCGTGCTACATTTGGATCGGTTTACCTTGCAACCCAAATTCCATCTTTCTTTCAAAAGGAGGACATTAGACAATTAACAATACTGTAAAGCAGGGGTCTCCAAATTTGGCAACTTTAAGACTTGTGGCTCTTAAAAGGGCGGAGATGGGGAGAGATAGGAGAGAGGGAATTTAGGTGCCTGCTGTGGTTGCAGATTGCCATGTGCCTGAATTTTGATCAGTTTTGACTGAGGGGCACTGCAATAACTGTAACTCTGAGGTATAGTCCTAACTACCTTTCCGTTCAACACTGGTTGATTTGGAATGCTCCCTTTGAATGTAACTTCAAATGGTCACTGAATGAATGAATGGTTGTTAAGTGAGCCCCATCTCTATAAGCAAGTATGTATGAATAATAATAAATTTTGTCATCCTTGTCTAACCCCAGGAGAAGCTTAATTGAAGTTGGTATCCGATACTTCAGCTTCCCAAAAATGGTTCCTCCAGTTCCAGGCAGGCTTTGAAAAACATAGTGAAATTGGAGAGAAATGATATTCAGAAATTACAGAGTGATAATTATAGGATTAATAGTAAATGTTCGCAAAACAACGTGTGCCATAGGTTCGCCATCACGGACATAGGAAAAGCAGAACATTTCTAAGAAGTGAGAAACTCAAAACTACGAGAAAGATCCAGGATTGTAAATAGCAATAGCATTTAGATTTATATACTGCTTCACAGTGCTTTATAGCCCTCTCTAAATGGTTTATGAAGTTAGTCTATTGCTCCCAACAATCTGGGTCCTCATTTTACTGACTTCGAAAGGCTGAGACAACCTTGAACCGGTCGGAATTGAACTCCTGACAGTGAGCAGAGTCAGCCTGTAATACTGCATTCTAACCATTGCACCACCACTATATACTGTATACTCGCATATAAGCTAAGAACTTTGACTCCAAAATGTTGTGAATGAATAAATATCAAATAAAGTTATCTTGAGCTTGAAGTCAAGTGCAGGGTTCTGGCCCTACACTTCTGATTGGCTGTTAAATGGCAAGATCAGATTGGTCCGTTCAGGAGAATCTGATTGGCCATTAACAGGCCGTTCTCATTGGTTAATGGAGCTAGCGCTCCTTGGTTGCTATTGGTTGAATAGTTAATAAGTTGCCTATATAAGGAAGGCTATAGCCTCCATCCAGTTTGAGCTGTCACACCATGTAAATAAAGAGTTTGAAGTTCACTGTTTCCACCGGCTCATCTCCATTATTCGCACTCATGCTCCATACTAACACTGGTAATGAGGATGGGATGTGGAGACGTCAGAGCTGACTAAAACAACGAAGAAGACAACCAAGCACGTGGCTGAAACGCACACCGGTGGAACCATGTCCAGTGACGTAGTACCACCCGCTCCGTTCGACCCAGCGCAAGAGGACTGGGAGTCCTACATGGACCGTTTCCAAATGTTCTTGGAAACAAATAATCTGAAGGATGCCACAACCGGGAAGAAACGGGCGGTATTCCTGACGCACTGTGGGCTGACCGTATTCAAGATGGCCTAGGTGCTAGCAAAACCGGCTGAAGTGAAGGCTATGGACTGGGACGTCCTCAAACCGCTACTAAGGGCCCACTATGCACCGACCGTTCCAACGCTCGTAAGATGACACGAGTTCTATCAAAGAAACCAGCAGAAAGGAGAGAGCGTTGCCGACTTCGTTGCGGACCTCCGAAACTTGGGAGGCCTCTGTGATTTCGCCAACCTAGAAGAGGCTTTCAGAGACCGAGTAGTTCTAGGATTAGATGTGCTCAACGTGCAGAGCAAAATAATGGCAAAGGACGACATTAGCCTTGCTGATGCCATCGCTGAGGCTACGGCAGCAGAAGCGACCAAAAAGTCAGCTGCCCAACTGCGCCGAAATCGCACTCCGACACACCAACCAGCCTCGAACTCTCACCTAAGTCAGAAGGACAGTTTCCGACGGTCCACCATGAGGACCTCTCTTCGTTGTCAGACAGCGACGAAGAAGAGGTCCATCGACTGAGGTCCGATCGGGACCGTTACCCGAAGTCCCAGCAACCATGCGCTGGCTGCGGGGCCAACCATTACCGGGCCGACTGCAAATTCCGCGACGCGCTCTGCCATGAGTGTGGAAAAAGAGGCCATATCGGACGGGTCTGCAGAAGTCTCCTAAGACCCAGCTAGACCTCGAAAGGGGCCAACTATCACCAATCGACAGGAAACTATCCTGTAAGACAAGAACCAGCAAACCACTCCTACAGAAACCGATCCATGAATTGCCTAAAGAGGCAAGAAGAGGCTCACCAAACTATCACTATCAGTCACGCCTCTTCATTAGATGCCAAGAAAATCTGAGTTAAAGTGGCCATCGAAAATCGGCCTTGCCAAATGGAAGTCGACTCAGGATCGTCCCTTTTGATGGTTTCCTGGAAGACCCTCAAGCAACTCATCCCTACTATCCGGCGCCAAGACCTTCAATTCCAAAGACTCGTACTAAAAGATTACCAGGGGAACCGGATTCCAATCATAGAATCCAGTCGAGTCTGGGTTTCGTTCAAAAACCGCACAGCGTACTTACCCCTGATGGTGATTGACAAGGACCGGCCTAGCCTGTTAGGCCTTCAGTGGTTTGCACCACTCGGCATTGAAGTGGCGGGCATTAACCGAATCGACGGCAGTGACTGGGAGGAGGACCTCGCCCATAAATTCCAGGACGTCTTCACAGAAAAGCTAGGCGAGTACAAGGGGATCCTGATATCCTTTAGCCTTAATCCAAAAATAGCTCCCATCCACCTTAAGCCTCGTCGAGTTTCGTTCGCACTAAAGCCGAAAATCGACGAACAGCTTGATAAGTTGATAGCCCAGGGAGTGTTAAAGCCAACCGATCACTCTCCTTGGGAGACCCCAATCGTGACACCAATTAAGCCGGACGGCTCCATTAGAATTTGTGGGGACTACCGAGCCACCCTGAACCACGCCCTGCAGCAAAACCCATATCCGGTGCCGGTGGTGCAACACCTCCTCCATTCCCTGGGGAGCGGAAAAGTCTTCGCTAAACTACACTTAGCTCAGGCTTATCAGCAACTGCCGGTTGATGAAAAAACGGCACAGGCACAGACAATCGTAACTTTAAATGTACGCGGCTCCAATTTGGAGTGAGTATAGTCCCATGGATCTTTCAGAGCCTAATGGAAAGACTTTTACAAGGGATTAAAGGTGTTGTCCCTTACTTTGACGATGTGCTAATTGCTGCCCCCACTCCAAAAATTTTAAGGGATTGTCTAAGACTAGTTCTCCAAAAATTCCAAGAAGCAGACCTTAAGGTGAAGAAAAATAAGTGTAAGCTGTGTACAGATCGTGTTGAATTTTTAGAGTATTTAATTGACAGTCAGGGTATTCACCCTACAGATAGCAAATTGAGAGCAATAAAAAACGCTCCCAGACCCCGGAATAAGGCTGCCCTCCATCTAGGCCTCATCAACTTTTATAACGTATTCTTGCCGTACAAGGCGACTGTCGCTGAACCTTTACATCGCCTACTGGACAAAAAAGCAAATTAGGTATGGGGTCATAGAGAAGAGCAGGCGTTCCGTAATGTGAAAAAGCTACTGACTTCTGACGCTGTACTAATGCAGTACAATGAAGCCTTACCCTTAAATATTACATGTGATGCATCGCCTTTCGGAGTGGGCGCCATTTTGAGCCATGCATTGCCAAATGGTAGCGAAGCCCCTGTTGCCTATTTTTCAAAGACACTTTCGAAAACTGAGCAAAATTATAGCCAGATTGATAAAGAAGCCCTTGCAATTGTATCAGCTGTCAAAAGATTTCATGAGTACGTGTACGGCCAGGCTTTTATTATAGTGACTGACCACAAACCTTTGCTGGGGATAATCGCTGGGGATAAACCAACCCCCTATATGTTATCCCCCAGGATGACTCGCTGGTCAGAATTCTTGGCTGCTTATAATTATCAACTGCAATACCGCCCCAGAAAAGCTATTCCCCACGCCGACGCGTTGAGCCGTGCACCGCTTCCAGAGACTATCAACGATCCCGCGCCAACAATGACAACATTGCAGATCGAGACACTTCGTACGCCGCCATTAACTGCCCATGATATCGCGAGAGAAACAAAATGCGACCCCACCTTGGCACGAGTCCTCACATGGGTGGAATGCGGATGGCCATTGGACCAAGTACCAGACGACTTCGCACCATTCAAAACTCGGCAAACAGAGTTGTTTTCCCAGAAGGGCTGTATCATCTGGGGTGATAGAGTCATTATCCCAGAACGACTCCAACAGGCACTACTAAGAACCTTGCACGATGGCCACCCTGGCATCGTGCGCATGAAGGTCCTCGCACGAAGCTACGCGTGGTGGCAGGCATCGACAGACAAATCGAATCGTGGGTAAAAACTTGCCATAGATGTCAAGAAGTAAGCAACGCTCCACCAAAGGCAATCCCAACCGAATGGCAAACACCGCGGGGACCTTGGTCCCGTATCCATCTAGATTTTGCTGGGCCGACCAAAGGCCACACCTTTTCGTTAACCATCGATGCCTACTCGAACTGGCTCAAAATCCACCGAATGAGGAACACAACCACCGAAATGGTCATCAAAAGACTACAAAGACTGTTTGCAACCCACGGATTACCAGACGTTCTGGTATCCGACAACGGGCTCCAATTTACCGCGCTGTCCTTTGAGCAATACCTGGCTGACCGTGGTATCCGACATGCGCTCACTTCGCCTGCGTACTCTGCGGCCAACGATAGGGCTGAGCGCATGGTCCAATTCGTCAAGAAAACATTACAGAAAGTGGACTATGACAACATCGAAGAGAAGATAAACCGAATCCTCTTTCTACAGCATATCACGCCTCACAGCGTCACCAACAAAACTCCCGCCAAGCTGCTAATGGGACGAAAGCTCCGCTCCCACCTCGACCGGTTACACCCAGCCTACGAACCAGAAAAACCACTCGGATCCAGCGGCCGATGCCGTACCTTCCAGATAGGCGATTTGGTGTTCGCTAAAAACTTATCGGGTGATCTGCTGTGGGTTGAAGCGACTGTAGTCTGTGTAACCGGCCCAAGATCATACCTTGTACAATGCCCTGACAATAGACTTTGGAAGCGCCATATCGATCAACTATGATCAAGGCTGCAGTCAGGCAATTCCGAGCTCCCTAATAACCAAACTGAGGGGGGGGGGGAGATACAGAGGAAGATGAACCTCTACTAGAGGAAAACCTTTTTGAAGGAAACGATAGCGGAACAGAAACACGAGAACAGGAACCAGGGATGGGAGTGAGTTCACCTCAGGGTATTGCCGAAGAGTTTGGTGACAACGAAAATGCGAACTCTGAACCAGAGGCACCCCTTTCGCCAAACAATGCCCTACCTCAACAAGAGTGCAGCCAAATGCCGGGTGTACTGCGAAAATCAAAAAGACTAACAAAACAACCGTCCTACCTCAAGGACTACGTGACCGCACCCCGTAAGCAGAAGCCGGGGGGAAGGGGTGTTGTGAATGAATAAATATCAAGTTATCTTGAGCTTGAAGTCAAGTGCAGGGTTCTGGCCCTGCACTTCTGATTGGCTGTTAAATGGCAAGATCAGATTGGTCCGTTCAGGAGAATCTGATTGGCCATTAACAGGCCGTTCTCATTGGTTAATGGAGCTAGTGCTCCTTGGTTGCTATTGGTTGAATATTAATAAGTTGCCTATATAAGGAAGGCTATAGCCTCCATCCAGTTTGAGCTGTCACACCATGTAAATAAAGAGTTTGAAGTTCACTGTTTCCACTGGCTCGTCTCCATTATTCGCACCCATGCTCCATACTTAACACAGAATACTTGCAAAAAATTGGGTTTAGCTTATCCACAGACTAGGTTTTATGGTTTTCTTTTTTAAAAAAAAAATCACAGGCTTTAAGTGTTGACGTAAAAGTTGGTAGCTTTCTGCACACTTTTCTGGTATGTTGATAATCACCAAGTCTGAAAACTGTTAACAATTATCATACATTGCAGTTTTCAAGCTAAACATTATTAGCAGAATGGGAGACAAACAATTTTAATTCTTCCAGAGAATTTGATGTACATGAAAAACAAGTTTGTAAATGCTGTTTTCCAGAGCAGATTCTGCTTTTCCTGGTATTTTGGTTGCAATTTTGTGGACTGGTTTATGCACCAATGTATAATCACACACATTTTTGCAGCTCATCACACATTTGACCGGGAGAATACAGGTAGTCCTTGTTTAACAACTGTTAGGGATAACATTGTTTACCCTAACTGGTTTAGGTAAAATAATAAATATGTTATCATGGTTTATAAGTTAAAGTGTCTGCAACTTTAAATATAGGAATGTAATTAAGGGAGTGGTTGTGAAAGCACTTTAAAAGAAGCAAGACGACAGCTTGCTCTCTCTCTCTGGCTTTGATGATCCCTAATTACTGCATGGACTCAAGACTGCGTTACTGGAACGGGAGAGAGACAAAGGACTGATTTGTAAGTGAACTGACATAGGATATTCTACACGGACTTTGCTAACTGAATATCCTTGAATGGACTGACTAAATGATACATGACTAATGGACTGTTATTTTGACTATGCTATAAATGGAATAAACTATATTTTTGATAACACAAGCGTATCTGTTATTTTTACTGTATGTTAATAAACATACAAGCTTATCTCACTCATTTATCTGTGTGCCTATCTGACTAACACTGCACATTCTGTTTAGCTTGTCTCCTTAACCCTGGTTGGGGAACACAGGCTTAACAACAACCACAACTTTGGCCTGGCAATTCTACTGCTAAATATGGAGTCATTAAATGAGAAATCCCGTGACCACAATGGACTTATATCCTCACTTCTGCCCAATTGTTAAATAAGAAATTGTGTGATTGTGACCTCTGATTGTTCTGTTGTCTCCTCCGTTGACTTTGCTGATTGGAAACCGGATGTGAAGTGTGCAAATAGGGGGGATGCTGTTGTAAAATCCACTGGTTGTGAAGCACTTGAACCTTGAGCACCTGACCATGGAGATTCTGTAAAAGTCATAAACTTGAGGACTGGTTGTAAAGCTACTTTTTCAGTGCCATCATTACTTTGAAAAGTTGCTAAACCAGCCAGTCATTAAGCAAGGACTATGTCAGCATTCCAATAAACTCCAAGGCAAACAATTCCTAAAAGTTCCATTTTATTAGAGATGTCATATTGGCACATCTGGGAAAACCGAAATCTGAGAAATCCAAGTTCCATTCCCTGCACCCATCAGTTCATCACATGGCCCAACCAAATCTTCATCCCAACTGGAGACATCCCCCCAGTCACTCCCCTCCAGGCGCAGGGCAACATGTCCTTGACTCTCTGGGAAAGAATGTTGTTGTGTCTAATCTAACTCACTATGAAATCCCCCCTCCCAAATTCCCAGGCACTGAATGGGGCTGTTGTGGTCCACCGGTGGCCAGCGGAGCTGGCAGCAGAGTTGGACAGTGGGGAGGGACATGGGCCAGTCCTGGAATCTGGGGAAGACTCAGAAGAGGGATCTGTGTTTGACACAGAGATAGGGCCAGGGCCATCTGGGAGTTTTGTACTGACTGGAGCCTCCAGAATCTGACATCAGTAAGGCGGAGGAACAGGGGAAGCTTATTCCCAATGCGCACTTGTGTAGAGCTAAGTCATTAGGCAAGAACAGTTAAGACAGAAGAGGTGACTTAGGAGTAAGGCTTGGAGATGATTGGCCCCTCCCATAAGACATAAAGGAGGAGCAAAGGGACGTGAGCCTTTGCAGGAAGCAACTTTCTTCATTCTGGTCGGTTTAAACTCTGAAGCTCTGTGTTGACTTTGTGCTCCATTTGGCCTTGTACAGCTAATTGGCAATTTAGTCATTGGCAGTACTTCAAGGGAGATAAAGGTGGGTGCTTATCATACCCACCCACCCCCAAAACAAAAAAGAAACAATTCTCTATCCCCCCGCCATCTAGGCTACATTGAATGATGACACGCGGTGACAACGTCATGTATGGGCCTGAAGCAAAGGCATTCACTTCTGCTCTAGTGCCAGGCTGCCAATCAAAATCATGTTGTTTCCCACTGGTTATGAGTCTTGGAGAATAATGCAGTAGCCCAGCACTTCCCTGTGGTTTATGTTGTGCAGCTTATGTTCAGGCAATGCTCTTTTTCTGTCGACAAACCTTGTGTAGGAGACAAGCCGGCAGAACAGAGATGGAGTCAAACAAGTCATTAGTCTAGAGTCGTTACAGTCCTACAAATGGTCTAAGTCCAACCCCTCTCAAATTCCATTGATGCTTATCTAGCACCAATTTAGTGCTGACCATTAGTTGATTAGATTCTTGTTAATAGGTATAATTAATAAATCATCTTATCTGGAGCCTGCAGTCCTAATTCATTGTGCCTGATACCCCCCTATTCTCACGTGGCCTCCATTGTCTTTGAAGATACCATGAAAAGCAGGTGTGCTTTGAAAAAAATAGTTGTTGAATGTTGGTGAATGCTGGCCTGTCACCTTCGGCACATGTTTCATAGGTTTGCCGTCACTTCAAGGTGAACATTCAAATGAATGAAGTACAGGCATTCCTCGACTTATGACCGTAATTGAGTACAAATGACAGGTACAGAAGGGACGTGGTGGCTCAGTGGCTAACGAAGCTGAGTTTGTCAATCAGAAAGGTCGGCATTTTGGTGGTTTGAACCTCTAGCCCCGCATAACGGAATGAACTCCTGTTACTTGTCCCAGCTTCTGCCAACCTAGCAGTTCAAAAGCATGTAAAAATGCGAGAAGAAAAATAGGGACCACTTTGGTAACAGGGTTCTGTGCGCTTTCGGCGTTTAGTGATGCCGGCCACATGACCACGGAGATGTCTTCGGACAGCACTGGCTCTTCGGCTGTGTAACGGAGATGAGCACCTCCCCCTGGAGCCAGAAATGACTATCTGCGAGGGGAACCTTTACCTTTGATGGGTACAATAAATTTAGCAATGCACCTTACTCTAAAAGAGACACACAGGGAAGATACCATTTGACTAACAGGATTGGCAAGTAGATAATTCAAAAGAGTATTGTAACCAGAGAGTAGACAAAGGAAGCGGCGGGGGGGGGAGGGGGAGGGACTTGTATCTATAGCTTTTCCCTCCATGCAGAGCCAGGTTTCAGTAAACCCCCAGCGAGCAAAAGGTGGAAGTTCAATCTCCACGGTTTCTTCCTGCAAACCAAGGCTTGCTTGCAAAACTAGTTTAGCAGCCTCCGGGTCTGTGAGCTGCCACACGTCACTCCGCTGAGTCATCTTTTGAAATGCATAATGAGATCAATGGAGGCAGCCTGCTTTGTGCCCAGTATGGGAGCCGAGCCAAGCCGTTGCTCCTTGTTTTCTCATTTTCCTCATTTATGATTTGGATACTGATAGTAGTCCTCGACTTAGCGACCATTAAAAGTTACAACAACTCCCCCAAAATGTACTTATGATCCAGACTGACAGCTGCCCCAACTGCAGTCATGTGACTGGGCTTTTTGGAGCTCAGTAACCAGCCCACCCTTTATGTGGCATATAGAATAGAATAACAGAGTTGGAAGGAACCTTGGAGGTCTTCTAGTCCAATCCCTTGCTTAGGCAGGAAATGCAATACCATTTCAGACAAATGATTATATAGAATAGAATTCTTTATTGGCCAAGAGTGATTGGACACACAAGGAATTTGTCTTGGTGCAAATGCTCTCAGTGTACATAAAAAAAAAGAGACATTTGTCAAGAATCCTAAGATACAGCGCTTAATGATAGACATAGGCTACAATAAGCAATCAAATCATACTAGGAAACAGTCAATATAAATCATAAGGATACAAGCGACAAAGTTACGGTCATACAGTCACAAGTGTGGGGGATGCATGATAAGGAGTGATGGGAGGATTAATAGTAACAGTAATGCAGACTTTGTAAATAGTTGGATAGTGTTGGGGGAATTATTTATTCAGCAGAGTGATGGCGTTTGGGGAAAAACTGTCCTCGTGTCTAGTTGTTCTGGTGTGCAGTGCTCTATAGTGTCGTTTTGAGGGTAGGAGTTGAAACAGTTTATGTCCAGGATGTGAGGGGTCTGTAGATATTTTCACAGCCCTCTTTTGGATTCGTGCAGTATACAGGTCCTCAATTGAAGGCAAGTTGGTAGTAATTGTTTTTTCTGCCTCCCTAATTTTCCTCTGAAGTCTGTGTCTGTCCTGTTGGGTTGCAGAACCAAACCAGACAGTTATAGAAATGCAGATGACAGACTCAATCATTCCTCTGCCTCCTATATGATAACAGCAGCAGTTACTTCATGGTACCGGTTCATGTCCTGTTAGGAATTGGGCCACACAGCTGGAGGTGAGTGACAAGCATGCAAACCCTACTGTAAACTCTGCATCCATGGGATCTACGTTGCATGCTGTTCTACACCCCCCCCCCCAGGTATGCGGAAAAATTACCTTCCATCAAACCAATCCCTTCTCCTCAAAAGGTTGCGGACCCCGTTCCCCATGTAAAATGCTTTCTGTCGTTGACAGTTTCTTATCAAACAAGAAATGATTGGAAAGAAGTTAGGGTCTCATTGCTGGTTGGAAGGACCCCCAATACACCAGAGATCGTATTCAGCAGGTTCTGACCAGTTCTGGAGAACCAGTAGCAAAAGTTTTGAGTAGTTCGGAGAACCAGCAAATCCCACCTCTGACTGGCCCCGCCCCCATTCTATTCTCTGTCTCCCGAGTCCCACCTGATCAGCTGGGTCTTCTTTGGTTGCCCTGCACAGGAGAACAGAGCTGGAAAGCAGGTTAGTGGGGTGGGGAGGGAATGGAGATTTTGCAGTATCCTTCCCCTGCCGCGCCCACCAACCCATGCCCACAGAATCGGTAGTAAATTTTTTTGAATCCCACCACGGCGACACACGCAAATGGTCATACTTAATTATTGGTGACGATGTTTTTTATGGCACAATAGCAGTAACTTGACTAGAAATTAAAGAGAAAAATAATAAAGGCCAAGATTGATTGTATTATGGGACTTCACATCTGCATCGTTTCAGAGAAGCAGCTTTGCATTGCATAATTAAGAAGATGTGAACTAAGCCTGGCACTTTGAGTAAAAAGTGTGCAAATAAATTCCAAGTGCCTCCTGCGTTCACTTACAGCAATGAGCAGCTGCAATTGCACACAGTGTCCTATGAAGGGCCTCCGGGGTGTATTTTGTTCTTTTTTTTGAGGAAATGATCCAGATCCTGCAAAACTTAACTTGCATTACACAATTTCAAGCCATTTCTTCTTGATTGAGAGCTGTACTGAGCTTCATATTTTATTTATATCAAGATTTTGAGGCTTAGAAACTTTTTGGCAAGTTTTATCACCGTTTCTTGGAAACTCCATCCAAACCAGAAAGCAGTTTTGCAGCCCTTTGTTTTAAACATACTCTCCCTCTGACATTATGCATAGGCATATGCCAAAAAAGATCCATCTCTGTTCTACTTGCCATCTTACTGCTTTGAAAATGGTGCAAAGGGGGAAAATATATTAAAAGTGGTTTCATGTCAGGAGGAGAAAAGCAACAGCGAGGGAAAAAACAAAGGAGAAACTAAATAGTAAAAGCGGTTTCGTATCTGGAAGCCAAAAATCCCCAGGAAAGATTAAGATGCAAGTTTTCCTTAATTACAAAATTCTCTTTTAGATAGAAATTAAAGCTCGCTTGAATCTTTCACAGAAATGCTAAAGCAATCTTTTCATGAATAATTTTACTTGTTTAAATTTTTAGAAAATCAACAGCGTTTACTTGATGTTTGATGTGAGCTGGTTGAATCTTTGCCTGAAGTAAAATAATTTATGTATGAAGCGTATGAACTGTTGCTGTTGATTTAATTCCAGGAGACACGATGCATTGTGCTTTTCTATTGTTCAGGATCAAACGTGTCATTATTATTTTTTAAATACAGAAAAGCGCCAATTTGTTTATTTATTTAAAGATATTTCTGTTGCTATGTAACTTGAAAAAATGCGTCTGTGGGCACCGGTACAATAAAAACAAGAGTTGCAGTACAACAAAAATTCAACACAAAATTCTACTGCGGAACAAGTGTAGGTAACCCTCGACTTACAGATGCAACTGAGCCCAGAATTATGGTAATAATTCACAGCGGTCATTAAGTGAGGCATCTACATGATTGCCTTGCTTAATGATCACAATCCCTGCTCTTCTTGTTGTAGTCATTAAGCAGGGTGCCTCAGAGGGTAGGGTAGGGCTGGCATAGACCCAGGCCCGCACTGCAATATATCCCTAGCTCACAAGTGACCTGCTGTGGCTCAGGACTTGTAAGGACAAATCTAGTGGTGGGATTCAAAATTTTTACTACTGATTCTGTGGGTGTGGCATGGCATGGCAGGCGTAGCTTGGTGGACATGGCAGGGAAAGGATACTGCAAAATCCCCATTCCCTCCCCACCCCATGAACTTGCTTTCCAGCTCCGTTCTCCTGTGCAGGGCAACCAAAGAGGACCCAGCCAATCAGCTGGGATTCGGGAGGCGGAGAAGAGATGGGGGCAGGGCCAGTCAGAGGTGGGATTTGCTGGTTCTCAAAATTTCCGTTACCAGTTCTCCCAGTGGTGGGATTAAAACAATTTTACTACCAGTTCTGTGGGCATGGCTTGGTGGGTGTGGCAGCGGAAGGATACTATAAAATCTTCAGTCAGAGGTGGAATTTGCTGGTTCTGTGAACTACTCAAAATTTCTGCTACCGGTTCTCCAGAACTGCTCAGAACCTGCTGAATACCACCTCTGGACACATCTGGGTGGTAAGGGAAGAAAAATCCAGTTCTGTTCCAATCCAGGAGAGAAACGCTGAAATAAAATGGAGGCTGGCTACAAGGAAAGCAGGTCTCTGTTTGGTTTCTAGAAGCTTCTGCGACAGCAGCATGTTTCTGGGGTAGCTGACAAAATGGCTGAGTGAGTGGATGGGTTTTTATAGGGTTCAGGGGTTTGAGATGCTCCGGGACGTTCTGCAATGTAGTGAGCCCTTGTTGTCTTTTGCTATCCTGATGCTGGTGGGTAAATCCTATTGTGTTCTAAAGGTCAAGTCCTGTCCTTAGAATTTGGATGGGTGGAATGTAAATTCTTAATTCCATCAGCTGCAGCCTTTGGTGGAAACTGTGGCTGAAGGCATTTTGTTTAGGAATAGATTGGCCCAGCTACAAAATATTCATCTCTAAAGACTTGAGGCTTCTGCCTGAGGCTATTTTCCTATGGCAGGAACTCCATTTCTCCTTTGGGGAAATATAATATTCCGCCTCTTTGAATATTCCTCAAAATAATTCATTGTCTGAGGGGAGTGGGCTTCCCGCAATTGGATAGAAAGGGAAGATAGACTGGTGGAAGGTGCTGTAGCATCCCTCAGTTTCCCCTACATCTTCTCTGGATGCCTTGATAGACCTTAATTCTCTGTTTGTAAATTTAAGTTTGTCCTCCTATGAAAATTGCTCTGATCTAGTTTATTTTTTTATTCCCTTTTTGCACTTTTTCCAACCTTTCAGTATCCTTGTTGAATAGTAGTCAGTGAACCTGGTCAAGTATTATATATGAAACATTTACACACAGACAGGGTGGAATTTTGGAATTAGGATGGAATTCAGCTGCTGTCGCAGAAACAGGCCTTACTGCCCCAAAGGTGTTTTTTCGAGAGGCAACTGGACTTTCTTGTTTTTTTTTTTGAAGACCTTTCGCTTCTTACCCAGGAAGCTTCTTCAGCTCTGGCTGGATGGTGGGGAATGGAAGGATTTATATTCCTTGCAGACAGCTGGTCATTTGCCTTCTTTTAAAAGAGTCATTGAGGCCACTTGGAGATTTGTTTGCGTCCTCAGGAGCACCTGAGTAGTGCAAATGGTATGGAGCCTTCTTGGAACTGCTGAAAGGACTGAGTTGTGGAGCTGTGCTTTCTGCAGGATGTTTTATGCCCTGTGTGTCCATCCCTTCACTGTTGAACCCAGGCGCAGGCTGTTGGGGATGAGTCTGTGCTGCCTTCATCTCAAACTGAAATGGAAATGGTTCTTGTCGTCTGCAGCTCTGGGACAGCTGACAAATTGGTTGAATGAGGGGATGGATCTTTATAGGTTTCTGTCACTTTGAAGTTTGGACAGTTCTTGGGGTTGTGCAATAAAGGGGCTTTTGTGTCTCTTGCTTATTTCAGTGGTGGTGGGTTAATCCTATTATGTCCTAAAGGTCATACCCTGTCTTTTTTAATCCCAACACCTGGAGCTGAAGGTGTTTTGTTTATGAATAGATTGGCCCGGATTTCTAAATGGGCACAAAATCTCCATCTCTAAAGATTACAGGCATCTGCTGGAGGCTGTTTTATTATGCAGGAAATGGGGGCTGCTTTCTGCCTTTAAGAACATGTTCTCCAATTCTCCTTTGGCGAAACATAATATTCTGCTTCTTAATATTCCCCAAAATATTTCATTCTCTAGGACGGGGAGGGGCTTCCTAC
Source organism: Hydrophis major (assembly GCA_033807585.1). Taxonomy (NCBI): domain Eukaryota; kingdom Metazoa; phylum Chordata; class Lepidosauria; order Squamata; family Elapidae; genus Hydrophis; species Hydrophis major. The sequence continues at coordinate 367,294,862 of CM066329.1, forward strand.
ACCCAGGAAGTCGGACATTACATTATCTACAAGGGTCAGCTTCAAAAATTTCAGCAACTGGTTCTCTGCCTGGTTGGTGGCTGGGCGTGGCCATGGAGTGCATGGCCTAGTTCAGTGGCCCCCAACCTTTTTTGTGCCACAGCCTGGTACCGGCATTACAAAATGATCCATGGCCCGGTACTGGCATCAGCACGCATGACAAGGCAAGGCAAGCTGAGCGGCCAGCCAGCCAGCCATCCCCCGCATCTCCCCGCCACCTTCAACTCCTCCCTTGTACCTTTGTCGATGGGCTTCGGGACGGCTTCGGGACGGTCGCTCGGCTCGCCTTGCCTTGGGTGCTGAAAGAATCCTCGTGCCTTAATTTCGTTCGAAGCCGCCCCCCCTTCGATGAAACTAAGGCGCGAAGATTCTTTCAGGACCCAAACGCCGCTTTCCAACTGGAAAAGCCCACCCAGAAGCACTTTCTCATCGAAACAAAATGGCGGCGCCCAGCAAACCGGTGGCCTGGTAGAAAATGTTCCACAGACTGGTACTGGTCCGGGGCCCGGTGGTTGGGGACCCCTGGCCGAGTTGGAGGGGGCATTTTCGCCCTCCTTGGGCTCCAGAGGCTTTCCTTGAGCTTTTGGGAAGGTGAAAACGGCCACCCTGGGCTCCATTTCAGGCCTTCCGGAGTCTCCGGGAGGCCCATTTTTCACCCTCCTTGAGCCTTCATGTGGGCCCTGTACTTACCTGGCATCCAAAATGGGCCAAGTGGGGACTCCTGGGAGGGATGGGGTGGGTGGGGCCTGCCAGAGGCAGGATTTACTGAACTGGTGGGAACCGGTAGCAGGCCACTCCTGGCTATCTTGTATTAAATAATTACAGTAGATCTTTTTGAGGTCACCTGAATTCTCAATACAAAAAATAAAAAATAAAAGTTTGGTTTTTGGTCTGCTTCGGTGGGAATTCTTGGGAGTGTCCTACACTGTTTCAGCTCAAGTTTCACAATGTTTGTTATGCAAATTGCCAAATAAAGAGGTGTTTGGCAAAAATAGTAAAGGAAGTTTAGCAGGCTGAGTATGTAACATGCAATATGCCTGCGAGTGCAGCCAGACTCTGACAGATAGCAATTTTAAAGCAGAGAAGCTTGGAGTGCAACTATGCAGGTAGTCCTTGACTTACAATCATTTATTTAGCAACCATTCAAAGTTACAGCAGCACTGAAAATAGTGACTTACAACCTGTCCTTACACTTTAACAACCGTTGCAGCATCCCCAAGTTCACATGATCAAAATCCAAGGACTTGGCAACCGGAATATATTTATGATGGTTGTAGCACTCCAGGGTCAGGTGATCATCATTTGTGATCTTCCTAGCCAGCCTTCTGACAAGCAGAGTTAATAGGCGAAGCTGGATTTGCTTAACGACAGAGTGAGTCACTTACAGCTGCCCTGATTTTGCTTAACAAGTGTGGCAGAAAAGGTTGCAAAGTGAGGGATGATTCACTTAACAACCAATTTGCTTACTTAGCAATGAAACTGTGGTCCCAATGGTGGTTTGAACCCTGTTTCCCTGAAAATACGACCCAACTGGAAAATAAGCCCTAATATGATTTTTCAGGATGCTCGTAATATAAGCCCTACCCTGAAAATAAGCCCCAATTAAGATTGTCAGCCAGACGGACGCATTTGGAACAGTATTTTCCTGAAAATAAGATCTAATTGGAAAATAAGCCCTAATACGTCTTTTGGAGCAAAAATTAATATAAGACCTGGTCTTATTTTGGGGGAAACATGGTAAGTCGAAGATTACCTGTAGTATATATTAAATCTGGCTTAATAACCATCCACTTCCTTTTGGAAATGTAACTGGAATCAGAATATGGAACTCTCAGCCTATTAAAGTGCAGCTTCTCTAATTCCAGTGCAAGAGTTTTTAAAAAATGCCAAGCTTGAAGCAGAGATATAAAGTAGTATGAAGTCGGGTTAGGAAGTGATAACAACAGAACAGTGTGGCTTAAAGGCAGATGAATCATTATCCTATGACAGATGTGACTGGTGCATAAATCCTATCCCAGGAGCCTTAATTATCCAGAGCCATGGTATCACAAACATTACCGCCAGATGAAATAAGCAGCCCTTTACCGCTTTGTCACCCTAAAAGATTTAGATGAGTGAGCCATACACTACTTAAGTAGGTCTTAATACTTTCCTTAAATGGATAAATTGGCTTTGTGGCTGGAATCGTCTGTTATCTGGCAGTTCTTACTTCTTCACATCCTAAAAACTAATCTGTCTTCATTTTAGGATGTGTTCCTCTATATTTGTTCTCAAATAGTGGGGTTTTTGTTTGTTTTTTGTTTTGAAAGCAAGTTACCTTCCCATATTCTAAAAGAGAGCTCATTTTCTGGGCATCCATTTATTTTGGGCAAACAGACCAGCCAATAAAAGGTTTAGAAGAACTCCAAAGCCATAGGACAGGGGTCCCCAACCTCTGGTCCGTAGATCAGCACCGCTCCGTGACATGCCAGAAACTGGGCCATAGAAACAAGAGAAGTCCCATCCGTGGGATTCAGGCAGCACACAAAACCGTGCCCCCTACAGTCCATGGAGAAATCTCTCCCCATAGAACATGGAAGTTGTCCCATGTGCCCACAAGATTGGGGGCTGCTGCAATCTTATTTTAGAGATATTTTGGGGAATTGAGTTTTCCAATGTAGGAATGCTACTTATGTCAACAAACAGCTACCTTCTAGATCTAGAACCAGATCAGAGGATTTAGAAAGAGCCAGCATGGTCATACTGCACTCAGTATCAAGGATACAACTGTAGAGGCATTCAACAGTATTAAGTATCTGGGGGTGCAGATAACTTAACAGTCCAAACTAGTCTCTCCACACGTCATCCTTAGTGAAGTGTGCAAAGCAGTGTCTGCATTTCCTGCCTTGAATAAGGAGAGCATATCTTTTTCCTTCTACCCTGGCCACTTTTTACAGAGGCACAGTTGAGATCGTTGTAACAAACTATATTATATCACTGTTTGGTTTGGTGGCAGTAGCGCCTCAGAAAGTCCCTACAGAGAGTGGTGAGAACAGCTGAGAAGAGTATAGGGAGCTCGCTTCCCATTATTCAGGATATTGCTTATAAGCATATGTGCTTGGCGCTCAAAGCATTGTTAGAGACTCCACACTCCTATTCCATGGTCTGTTTCTGTTGCTCTCCTCTGGAAAGAGGTCTTAAAGTATTTCTAGCAGGACTACCAGATTCTGTAACGGCTTTGTTCCCTATGCCATCCATCTGGTAAACTCACAAGATTCGTTTTTCTCGCCACGTACATGTAAACATCTGAACTAGACTGTGTTGTTTCTCTGTGTCATATCTGTGGGTATATGCTTGCTTGCTTGCTTATTTGTTTATTTATTATTTATTTATATTTTTGTCATGTTTATGTAGTGTATATTGGAGGTGCTGACCCTCTGAGAGCTGTATGCAATGAAATTTCATTTTGATGTGCGCCGGTTAGTGTACATTCAAAGCGACAAAGTTATTCTCAGTCTAAGAAGCGCAAAGCAAGGAATATGTTACAACATGAAAAGGCCGTGCGGAGGTGCGAGAAAGGATGGATTCCAAGTTCGGTGGGTGAAGGAGCAAACAATTGAAGGGCTTAATTCTAGGACAGGTAGTCCTCGATTTATGACCACAATTGAGCTCAAAATTTCTGTTGGCTAGCCAAGACAGTTGTTAAGTGAGTTTGGCCTCATTTTACAACCTTTCTTGCCCCTTTTTTGTTAAGTTCATCACGGCAGCTGTTAAGACACAGTGTAAAGCGTAGCCATGAAGCTCACTAAACAGGATTGTGCAGCGAATCTGATTTCCCCATCGATTTTGCTGGTTAGAAGGGTCGCAAAAAGTGATTGCGTGACCCTGGGACACTGCCACCATCATACATACATACATACATGAATGTTAGCCCCATGATTACGCTGTGATCGTTGTAAGTGTGAGAAACCGTCAGAAATCCCTTTTTCCAGTGCAGTGGTAACTTGGAATTGTCACTAAATGAATGGTTATAAGCCAAGGACTCCCTGCATGCAATCAAACGTCCTATCTAATCACGTCGAATGGATAGATTTTTGAGCAGAGACAGAAAACCTGCCTGCAGAGGAGAGAAAAAAAAACCCAGGCTATTCAGAGAAAAAAACAGCAACCTCCCAATGGATGGCATGAAACACTACATGGATAGGTGAGGTTGCATTTTGCTGAGGTAGCAGGTGCAGTTTTTTTGGGTGCATTCCTTCATCCTGCCTGGGTCTAAATCTCCAGGGAGCAGGGACGGCAAGGAAATCTGTTGTTCCCAGCTATGTCTGGGATGGCAGCGGCAGCATTTCCTGAGCTGATTGGTTTTGGGAATCATTGCCTGGATTTGGACACAGGATTGTAAAAAATGCGGTGAATGTAAAAACGCCTCTGTGTGGGACGGCTCTTCATGAGTCCAACACCTTCCAAACGAATAGTTGAGCTGCCTTCTTTTGTACTAATGTGATGCTTCTGGTCAATTGGGGCAAAATAAGGCAGCTAAGCATGTGGTTCCCCAAATCGTTTTGGCACCAGGGACCAGTTTCGTGGAAGACAATTTTTTCCACGGACTGCGGGGGGAGGAAGAGGAGCGTGCGACCTAGATCGCACGTACCTGCCGTTTTGCTTACCTTTGACTCACCTCCAGCTTTGTGGCCCAGTTCCTAATGGGCCATTGACTGGTAGCCTTGGGATTGGGGCAGTGGTGGTATTCAAATTTTTTTACTACTGGTTCTTTGGGTGTGGCTTAGTGGGCACGGCATGGCGTGGCTTGGTGGGTGTGGCTTGGTAGGCGTGGCAGGGGAAGGATACTGTAAAATTCCCATTCCTTCCCCACCCCACTAACCTGCTTTTCAGCTCTGTTTTCCGTGAGAGCAACCAAAGAAGACTCAGCCAATCAGCTGGGACTCAGGAGGCGGAGAAGAGATGGGGGCGGGGCCAGTCAGAGGTGGGATTTGCCAGTTCTCCGAACTACTCACAATTTCCGCTACCGGTTCTCTAGAACTGGTCAGAAGTGGCTGAATGCCACCTCTGGATTGGGGAGCCCTGAGCTAAGTGATTAATTTGGAATGTGGAAGCACTTAGGACCAGGGACGGGTAACTATGGTCCCTTTACAACCCGTAAAGTTCATCTCCCACAATCCCTCAGTTAGCATGGCAAGCAATGTCGTAAAATGGGGCGAAATTCACTTAGCAACTGCCTTGCTTAGTGATGGAAATTTTGGGCTCAATTGTGGCCATAAGTTGAGTAGTCCTCGACCTACAACAGTTCATTTAGTGATTGTTCAAAGTTACAATGGCACTGAAAAAAGGGACTAAAGACTGTTTTTCACACTTACGACCATCACAGCATCTCCAGGTTCACGTGATCAAAATTCAGCTGCTGGGCAATTGACTCATGTTGATGATGGTTGCAGTGTTCCGGGGTCATGTGATCCACTTTTGCGACCTTCCGACAAGCGAAGTCAATGGGGGAAGCCAGATTCACTTAACAACTTCATTACTAATTTAATAACTGTGGTGATTCCCTTAACCACTATGGCAAAAACAGTTGTAAAATGGGGCAAAACTCACTTAGCAAATGTCTCGCATAACTGCACAAATGTTGGGCTCAATTATGGTTGTAAGTCGAGGACCATTGTGTTGTGCTTTCTGTTCAAAGGGAAAATGGTGCTTTTGGAGTATATTCCAAATATAATGTAATCATAATTGCATCATAATATAACATAATGTCATGTAAAGGAGAATAGAACATTGAACCAGTCTGTAATTCTTTAAAATAAACATACTTGCAGTTCCTTAATTGGTCTTTGTAGCTCCTCATCCCAGAAAAAGGGTTTGATTTACCTGAGTCATATTTCCCAAATGTTCATTATCACCTTATCAGGAAGTCTTCTTACCCAATACAGGTAGAACACTTGAAGTCAATTTAAATGTTCCTGCCATGATTGGGTAATGAGTTTGTGCACTGTTACCCAAAGAGGAAACCCCCCCCCCCCCACTTTTATCCAATTTTGGGTGATTTACTCAGGCTTGGGAATCATTAGTTTTTAAGGAGTTACAAACAGATGCTCTGTCTGTGCCACAAAACACCTTTTTGCTGTTGAATTGGACATCTTGCGCCATCTAGAAACCACATTTAGAATTTTAAACATCTGTCGAATTTGTACCTGATTTCTATCTATTACTAAAGAGGGGTCAAGGTGATGAGCATTTGTCCACGAGTGTTCTGACCAAGGCTTCCTGATTCCGTAATTAAGCACACGCTTAGTCCAAACAAGTCGTGTTTTATTTCAGCGATGGGAATTATGTTCATTCCCATCCCGTAATGAGTCTCAAACAGTCCCTCGAGATAAGCACCCACCTTTCCCTCCTTTGAATTGCTGCCAACAACTAAAGTGCCAAATTAACTGTAAAAAATCAACCCAAGTGCAAAGTCTACACAGAGCTTCAAGGTTTAAATCCGAACAGAACAAACAACTTTGCTTCCTGCAAAGGTTTTTCTACCTTTGCACCTCCTTTACACATTAGGGAAGGGGCAATCACCTCCAAGCCTGACTCCCGAATAGCCCCTTTTGTCTTAGCTGCTGTTGCCTTCTAGCAGCTCTGCACATACGCACACTGGGAACAGGCTCCCCTTGTTCCTCTGCCTTGCTGCTGCCAGACTCCAAACGCTCCGGAGTTAGTACCCCACTCCCAAATGGTTCTGGCCCCATCTCTGCATCAGAAGCAGGACCCTCGTTCGAGCCCTCCCCAGACTCCCAGACTGGTCCCCATTCTTCCCCACTGTCCAATTCCACTGTCGTCTGTACAGGCTGTTGGCAAACCACAACAATGAGGTCATCAGGAATCAAACCTGACTCAGTGGCACTTAATTATTGTATCAGCGTAGTAAGATGATGACTCTCCTTTGCACTCAATGTTCAAATGAAGCACATGGTTGGCTGGATGTGGTGTACAAGCTCAATTATTAACTAAATAGCTCTGATGAGGCCTTCCAAAATTTCTGTTCCATGTCTCTGCATTTATTTCCTCAGTGCAAGGAAATCACAGATGTAATCCACTGCGGAGAATTGTTCTCCATCTGTCATCCATGTGTCTTTACTTTAAAAGATTCTTGTATAATGGATGGTCCCAAGGCTCACTCCAGCTGGCCATGAACACGGAGTCTTGATAAGAAAAGCAAAACATGGTCTTCTTTTAGATCGGGGCGTCTAACCTTGGCAACTTTTCAGAACTGTGGACTTCAACTCCCATAATTCCCCAATCGGCCATACCAGCTGAGGAATTCTGGGAGTTGAAATTAACAAGTCTTAAAATTGCCAAGGTTGGATGCCCTGCTTCAGATGTTTCTCTTCCAGTTTGAAGTTCAAACCTGGAAGATTTGCATCCTTATACTTGTCTTTTTTTTTTTTTTACTACAATCTGGGCCACTTACATCTTGTTAAAATGGAGGAAGAAAAGTAAATTCCTCCACTTTACTACACCTCCTTCCTTCCTTCCCTCTCCCTCCCTCCCTTCCTACCAAGGTAGTGAGCCTGTGTCCATGAAGTCATCAGGAATCAAACCTGTGGCCTTTCCTTTCCTTCCTTCCTTCCTCCCTCCCTCCCTCCCTCCCTTCCTACCAAGGTAGTGAGCCTGTGTCCATGAAGTCATCAGGAATCAAACCTGTGGCCTTTCCTTCCTTCCTTCCTTCCTCCCTCCCTCCCTCCCTTCCTTCCTACCAAGGTAGTGAGCCTGTGTCCATGAAGTCATCAGGAATCAAACCTGACTCAGTGGCCTTTCCTTCCTTCCTTCCTTCCTTCCTTCCTTCCTTCCTTCCTTCCTTCCTTCCTTCCTTCCTTCCTTCCTTCCTTCCTTCCTTCCTTCCTTCCTTCCTTCTTCCCTCCCTCCCTCCCTCCCTCCCTTCCTACCAAGGTAGTGAGCCTGTGTCCATGAAGTCATCAGGAATCAAACCTGACTCAGTGGCCTTTCCTTCCTTCCTTCCTTCCTTCCTTCCTTCCTTCCTTCCTTCCTTCCTTCCTTCCTCCCTCCCTCCCTCCCTCCCTCCCTCCCTCCCTCCCTCCCTTCCTACCAAGGTAGTGAGCCTGTGTCCATGAAGTCATCAGGAATCAAACCTGACTCAGTGGCCTTTCCTTCCTTCCTTCCTTCCTTCCTTCCTTCCTTCCTTCCTTCCTTCCTTCCTTCCTTCCTTCCTCCCTCCCTCCCTCCCTCCCTCCCTCCCTCCCTCCCTCCCTCCCTTCCTACCAAGGTAGTGAGCCTGTGTCCATGAAGTCATCAGGAATCAAACCTGACTCAGTGGCCTTTCCTTCCTTCCTTCCTTCCTTCCTTCCTTCCTTCCTTCCTTCCTTCCTTCCTTCCTTCCTTCCTTCCTTCCTTCCTTCCTTCCTTCCTCCCTCCCTCCCTCCCTCCCTCCCTCCCTCCCTTCCTACCAAGGTAGTGAGCCTGTGTCCATGAAGTCATCAGGAATCAAACCTGACTCAGTGGCCTTTCCTTCCTTCCTTCCTTCCTTCCTTCCTTCCTTCCTTCCTTCCTTCCTTCCTTCCTTCCTTCCTTCCTTCCTTCCTTCCTTCCTTCCTTCCTCCCTCCCTCCCTCCCTCCCTCCCTCCCTCCCTCCCTCCCTCTAATTATTTTCTTAAGGCAGCCCCGATGCCACTCTGAAGGTAGAAACAGTGATTCCCCTTTCCTAAGTAAATGCCTGTGGCAGCAAAAAGGAATGGGGTGGACAACACAAAACATTCCTGAACCAAAAAGTATTTTCCAAGAGGTTCAACTTAGCTACATTTAAAAACATGAATAACACAGTTGGTGCATGCACCTTTTTTTCCCAAAGACGTGAAGACCTTGTAAGGTGAATGGCTGGTTTGGGTTGGTTTCATTTGGAATCAAAGAAGAGCACAAGTACTGCTTCCCGCGATGCTTGAGCTAACTTACAATATGTCAGGTTGAATCCATGGCAGCTTAACTATTGTGACAACAAAGTCCTCTGGCCTATCTTAGATTTACACAAAAGGGCAGACCTTCAAAGCTTGTCCTTGCACTTGATTTCATGCACCCATTCCAAAGAGAGCTGTTTCTCCACTCAGATACCCTATTTGTAGAAGCTTTGAAACAGAATAGCAGTTGGAAGGGACCTTGGAGGTCTTCTAGTCTAAACCCTCACCCTAGAAGTTTAAGTGCAATTCATCAGATTTGCAGATGACACCAACTGTCAAGCCCCTGTTGGAATCTGACTCAGAGGGGGAAGCCGAACAGCTGACAGGGAGTGGAAGTGTGGCTCCGTTGGCTGTGGAAGAAACTGGGGATGGGCAAAGTCCAGCTAAGTAGAGCAGGAGAGAGATAGAGCAAAGGAGAGGGGGTTCAGAGGAAGACCCAGGCCCACCCACTCTTCATCCTAGGGCATGCAGGGAGGAAGAGAGAAGGGAGCAACGTGAGTTGCGTGGCTTACAGGGGAGGAAAGGGCCCTGATTCCCTTCATTAGCTGCAGCTGGGAACAGAATGTATAAAAGAGGAAGCTGCGCACAGCAAGTTGTTGGGAACAAACATGAATTTATCTTGTATTGACGTGGCTTATCTGTGTTCCTGGCATCTTGCCAATTCTTTCAGTTTTGCCGTGCTTTCAAGTCTGAAATTCCTTCTCCTGCCCTGTCAAGCTCATTGCTTCAGTTTGGTTTGTTTGGATTTTAAGTTACAGTTTCTGTGTCCCTTGTTTTGGACTGACTTTTCTACAATTAAAGGCTGTTCCTGGGAGAGTTTTTCTCCAGCTGAAGGTAACCTGGGGCAAAGTTAGAGATAATAAAGGGACTCTTATTGCTTATTTGACTGTGTTGCCTTTGCACCATGCCCCGGGTCATCACACCAACATTCCAGATGAAAGGCTTGAGATACAGAAAGATATCAACAGACTTGAATACTGAGCCCTATCTAACAAAATGACATTCAATTTAAATTCAGTTAGGTGAGAAAAAGTAAGAAAAACCAAAGGCACGGGTATAGAATAAGGGGGTACCTGGCTCAATAGTCGTAACTGTGAGAGGGATGTTGGAGTCCTTTTACTGGAGACCTAAAACAAGATGGATGGACAACATCAACAAGTATGGCAGGCCCAACTGGCAAAAGAAAGCTCAGGACTATATTGGTTGGAAACATGTGGAAGAGGCCTTCATCCTGCAGTGAATAGCTAAAATGATGATGATGATAATATCTAATGAAGGATGAGCTTTTCTGAAAGTTACTAAGAAATAGAATCCATGGTACTTGGGGTAACTAACAATCAGTTTTGCATTGTATAGCCTATTGAATAATCTATAATAGGGGTGCCAAACACAATTTCTTTTTTTCTTTTTTTATAAGCAAATTTTATTAATTTTTAAAGACATACAAAACATAGATACACAAAAATACAAAACATAAAAACATAAAAAAATCTCTTTTCTGAAAGTTGCTTAGTCCCAGGTTAAAACTCTTGGTACAGACACAAATTCAAATTCATATTCATTTTACATACCATTCCATATCTTATTAACATTTTCATTTTTCTATATAACTTCTCCTTTCTTTTAAATTTTCTCAACTTTATTTTACTTATCTCCTCTCAATTCAAATCATAATATTTATTATTTTTTGTCTGTTCTATTTCCAACTATCCATTTATCTTTTTTCTTTGAAAAAAAAAAACTTCTCCTGTACACTAATTGGAGTATGACGCCTTTATCTCTTTCCCCTATATTTATAATACTTAATATAGAATACATAGCTTACATTGGGATTCTGTCTGGTACATTCTAAAATTATGCAGTATTATCAAAACAATACAAATCAATTCATTAATATTAATATTCATTTATATCTTAAACATTTAACACATTTTTTTTCAGTTAAATCACATACTTCTATGGGAGCACCTATTTTCCATAATTATTCCCCCCCCACATCGCATATTATAGATCATTATTTCATTACACGTTCCCCCTTCTCCTTCTTCAAATCTCTCATTTCGCAAATAGTTTTACTAGTATAACATGGTCTAATCATTAATATTAACAATCATTTATATCTTAGGCATTTTACCCATTTCAATTAAATATCATGCCTTTGTGGGAACACTTCTTATACTTTCCAAAATTATTCCCCCCCCCACATCACATATCTTAAATTATTGTTTCATTAAAGTACTCCCCTTTCTTAACAAAGATTTCACTAAATTATACTAAATATTTTATCACATTTTAAATTGCATATTATTTCCTATCTTCTATGGTTATTTCTAAGTACAGATATAGAAATACAATTTTATGTACCTTTCTAGAATCCCTTTTTCAATAAAATTTATCCATTATCTCTAAAAAACTTTTGTTTCTTTGCATCTTGCTCCCCACCATTAAGGCTTCTCATCCCTTCCTTTCTCCCTTGCTTCTTCTTCTCCTTGTCCTCTTTACCCCCTTGTCTCTCCACCCCCCTTTTATTCTGCTTTCCTCCTTTCTGTTGTTTTCTAGCATAGTATCCCCTTTTCACCTTCTTCTTCTCTTTTTGGATTCTTTTTCCAGGTCTTAAAGTCTTCTTCTCCTTTTTCTCTTTCTTTTTTTCTTCCCCAGCCAAAGTCACTTGTTCTTCAAAGATGGCTTCTTCTTTGTCCCCATCATCCTGTTGCTCATTCAACTTTACATAAGTACAAACCGCCATTTCTAAAAATTGAAAAAGAGTGCCAAGGACATCTTTCCCTTCTTGTTTTTCATTTTCATATTTTTGGTAAATAAGTTTTAGTCCATCCACAAGTGATGCCATTATGTAGAGAAAAAGTTTTTCCAAACAACCACCCAAGTGCTTTTAATCAGAAATAATTCTCAGAAGTTCCAAAGTCACCAAGCAGTCCAAACAAGCTGTTTCTTTTAAATACTTTCTCCTTTTTCACTTTCTCTTTCTGGGGTTAAAGTTTGATCACAAAGTTCTCTTTAAAATATATCTTTTGGAAGTCTTATTGATGTTTAGTAACTCTTTAAAATTAACTCTTTAGAGTTTTAGGCAATCTTCTTATTTTCAAGTTGCTCCAATTTTTTTTTTCTCTCCCTTCCCACTCACAGCCAAAAAAGATTCTTTTTTCCCCCCCTTTAAATATTCAGAAATCCTTATCCCTTCAACATTCAATTACCTCCAATACAGGTTTTCAGATTTCTCTTATGGTTCCATCGTTGTCACATTAGGAAGGAGAGTGAAAAGAAATTTTTTTTTTCCCTTTTAGAATGTTCGCCGCTTGTAACTCTTTCTGGAAACAATGTATCCTTAGCAGCCTTCCAAGTTCCAGGGCACTCTCTCTTAGCTTTGTCCCAGTCAGAAGCAACTTTCACAGCTCTTCCCTCTTCCTCCAGCACAAATCTTACCTGGCTGCAGACTTCTTTGTGGCAGCCATTACTGACCACTGCTCCACCACCTTGGGAAAAAGGGGTTATTCCCGGCTGAGGAGGGGGTCTGTGATACCCCCAAACCTCTATCCAGATCCCCTCTCTCTTCAGCTGCCTCTACAAGGCAGCCATAGCCCCCAGACCCATTTAGATCGGGGGCACCTTGGCGGCGAGCGCAACAGGAATCGCGGAGAGTCGCGAATTCCTGCCGCCGCCGAAGCCACGCAAAACCGGAAGCCCCCCAAACACAATTTCATTGACGTCCAAATCAGGGATGTAGTTGACCCGGGAGACGGACAGACAGGTGTTGCAGACTGAGTGGGTGTGGCTGACTGGGTGGGTGCGGCCACCTTGCCACCACTCACTGGGTGTGGCCGACTGGGTGGGCATGGCCACCTTGACGCCACTCCTCAAACTGCTGGCATGTTTCCTCTTTGCACTGGGTAGACCAAGCCGAAGCAACACAAAGCCATTTACATTTTCTAGGATGGTCCTGCAGGCTGGATCCAGCCCATGTGCTTTGTGTCTGACACCCCGATCTATAAAATGTCCTTTCTGGGCCATACTTAACAATATGAAGTTCAATGTAGAGAAAAGTAAAGTCCGACACTTAGGCAAGAAAAACCAAAAGGACACATGCAGACTGGGTGAAACCAGGCTCAATAGCAGTAACTGTCAGAGGGATTTTGGAGTCTTAGTGGATAACCAGCTAAATAGGAGCCAGCAGTGTGCTGCAGCAGCCAAAAAAGCTAATGCAATCCTAAATTGCATCAACAGAGGGATACAATTGAGATCAAATGAGGTACTAATACCACTCTATAAAGCCTTAGTAAGGCCACACCTAGAGTACTGCATCCAGTTTTGTTCACCACACTACAAAAAAGATGTTGAGACTCTAGAAAAAGTACAGAGAAGAGCAACTAGGATGACGAGGGGACTGGAGGCTAAAATATATGAAGAACGGTTACAGGAACTGGGCCTGGCTAGTCTAGAGAAGAGAAGGACCAGGGGAGACAGGGTAGCAGTCTTCCAATATTTGAGGGGCTGTGGTGGTCTCTCATGAAAAGAAGACGCAACGCAAGGTTGTTCCGGGATGAGAGCAGAGAGCAAACTCTGACACTCTTTTATTAGAAGCAATCTTTGTTAACGTAGCAATTTTTGTTGGCGTCCTATCACAAACGCATTACATCACACAAAATGCACTGATCATTCACATAAGCATACAAAGCTGCAAAGTTTAAGTTTGCTACAGTTCTGGGTAAGAAATGGCAACAGTTTGTCCTTGCTCCTTGTTCGTGTTGCAGCCAACTACCAGAAGGTCCGTTGTTCTTGCATGTACACAAAGGACAAAGAATAATTCCCACAAGGGGCTGCCACAGAGAGGAAGGGGTGTAGCTATTTTCTAAAGCGTCTGTAGGCCAGACAAGGAATAATGGATGGAAACTGAACAAGGAGAGATTCAATCTGGAAATAAGGAGAAACTTTCTGACAGAGAGAACAATCAACCAATTGAACAGAAGTTGCCCTCGGAAGTTGTGGGAGCGTCCTCACTTGAGACTTTCAAGAAGAGATTGGACTGCCATTTGTCAGAAATGGTGTAGGGTCTCCTGCTTGGGCGGGGGGTTGGACTAGATGACCTACAAGGTCCCTTCCAACTCTGATTATCTGTTATCTTTCTTGAGTAGTTTCAGCGATGTTGGTTGGATTAATGATTTGTTAGATCATTGACAGTTATCCAACAAATACATTTGCCTATTGCAATTGTTGTGGTCACTTGTTGCAAATTAAGATTCTGTGCAGCGTGGCAATCAGCTTTGTATACCTGATGCACACACCTTTTTTTTTTTCACCAGAAAACAATGTGCTAAGCCCAAGAGAGCATTTTCAGTTAAAAGCAAAGTTCTGTATACAGTATTGTATACTTATTACTAAAATCCACTTTCTCTTGGGTTTGTGTAGGATTGCTTTCATAAACACTCAGTACGCTTTGATAAAATATTTGAATTTCTTAATAAATTCTTTTGAGAACACCAAATTCAGCTAAGGGACTGAAAAACCTTTAAAATTTGAACTATCTTGAACTTTGCATGTGAGACTATTGTGCCACATTCAAAAGAGGCTGGAGGCAGAGCACAACACTAAATTGAATCTAATGTTTCTGTATTAGATGTACTACAGTATATATAGTATATAGCAAAGGGACGACTGGTGTCTAGCCAGGTAGAACCATTGTGTAAACCAAGGGTCTTCAAACTTGGCAAGTTTAAGACTTGTGGAATTCAACTCCCAGAATTCCTGAGCTAACATGACTGGGGGAGGAATTCTGGGAGTTGAAGTCCATAAGTCTTAAAGCTGTCAAGTTTGAAGATCCCCGATGTATACTTTGAGCAAATGTCCTCTAATCTCAGAGAATGGCCAAATTTCTAAATTTGGGGATTGATTCAAAAGATGAGTGAGTAGAGGAGACTTAGGATCTAAATTCTGCAACAGAAGAAAGAGGTAGCTTTGTTTTTGTGTTTAATATTAGACAGATCTTCTGAAGTTGTATGACTTCTGTGTTGGCAGCAATAAAGCAATTGTGTAAGCTGGGCAACCTCCATGAGCTTTGGACATAAGCAACACCATGAGAATGGGGTTGAGCCTGGTGTACTGAGATTGATTTCTAAGGCTAGTGTGAAGCCTTGACAACTGTGATAATAAATGTGGTCTAACATTACATATGGTGCTTCTAACACTCTGAGATCATCTCCAGTGAGGTGGATTGAAAAACACATCAGCTTTGTTGGATATAATACTCAAAGGAAGAAGAAATAGGAGGTGGTGGCAATGGCAGCATTTGGAATCACCTCATTCTTTTATTTTATGTATTTATTTATTTGATTTGTCAATCGCTTACAAGATGATAGGCATAAGTATAAACATGAGTAAGAATAAAAGAAATACGTGCGAACAAATGGGGACAATAGGACAGGGACGGTAGACATGATGGTGCACTTATGCACACTCCTTAGTTTTTTTATGGTTGCTCTCTTTGATTTTTTGACTATATAAACATTGGAACTTTTAATAAAATGAAAGTCATGCCAAGCTCTATGGCCTTTGACTTCTGCATTTGTAAAATTGCTATAGCATGCAGTACTTGAAACCTAGATCCTTAGGTGGGATCATCTTCAGCTTGTTTGATTTAATGGCAAACAGCAAGCTGGGCAATTCCATTTTAATGTACTGTGTGTGTATCATCCATGATCTGTATCTGGAACATAGAATCATAGGGCTGGAAGAGATGCCAGAGATCTTCTAGTCCAACCCCCTGGGAGATCTTATGCCATCCCAGTCAAATGGTTGTCCAGCCTATTTTGCGATTCCATTGATTCATTGTTCTCACTGTCAGAAAATTTCTCCTTCTTGTTTGGATCACTCTTTAACAAGTTTCCACCAGAGGTGGGATTCTACTGGTTCGCACCTATTTGCTAGAACCGGTTGTTAACATTCTAAGCAGTTTGGAAAACCGGTTGTTAGAAGAAATGACTGGCCTAATCCTGTAAGGAAGGCAGGAAGGAAACATTCTGGTGTTGCTTATAGAAACTGCCTCTCCGTTGACCCTTTTTACATTCTTAGCAGGACTAGACTTCTTGTCTCAGGAACTTCTCTGGAGTTTTTTTCCTTTTCTTTGCTGGTACTTTGCTTTTGTGGAGTGACCATTCAAAGTTACAATGGCACTGAAAAAAGTGACATGACCATTTTTCACACTTACGACAGTTGCAGCATCCGCAGTCATGAGAGGCCAGGTGAGGAGATGCATACCTCAATGTGAGTGATATCGAGTTGGCCATACCCAGCCAATAACATGACCACCAAGCCAGGTCCACCCAGTCACATGACCACCAAGCCATGCCCACCACTTAAGCCACGCCCACAGAACCTGTTGTTAAAAAATTTGAATCCCACCCCTGGCTTCCACTCACTACTACTTACTTCAAATCTCATAGAATCCTAGGGCAGCAGGGACCTTGGAGGTCTTCTAGTCCAACCTCCTGCTCAAGCAGGAGACCCAATACTATTTCAGAGAAGTGGCTGTCCAGTCTCCTCTTAAAAATATCAAGATATGGAGCAGCTACAACTTCTTCTTTTTTTTAATTTTATTGAACAAACACACACAAAAAAAGAAAAGGACATTAAAAACAATGGACTTAGTACAATCATCCTACCACATAGTTGTCTTACATCGCTAAGTCATATAAAAAAAATTGTACATATTTACATTCTACATACATAGTATGTAATATATACATAAAATCATTTCTTATTTTCTTGATGCTTCCTCTTTTCTAACCAGCAATAAAACTTATCCCATACTTTGTAATAATCCGATTCATCCTTATTTTTAGTTCTTTTGTCAATTTGTCCATTTCTGTGCACATCCAAATTTTCCTAATTCTTTCTATTTCACTTGGAGTTTCTTTACATTTCCACTGTTGTGCATAGGCCAGTCTTGCAGCTGTGATTACATGAATTATTAGGTATATAATAAGAGCACCCACAACTTCTGAAGGGAAAGCATCCCACTGATATCAGGTTCCTTTCTGTCCACATTTTGTACCCTGTTGAACCTATACTCAGGTTTATTTTATTTTTATTTATTTTGTTTGTCAAACATGTACAAGAAGTAGTACAACATGTACAACAAGTAGAAGTATGAACATAAACAAGAACAAAGGGAGTAAATACAGATAAATGGGGACAGTAAGACAGGGACGGTCGGCACGCTGGTGTGCTTATGCACGTCCCCTTTAAGGACCTCTTAAGAATCAGGTGAGGTCCATGGTAATTCTCCAGATCTTTCCAGGACCATCCCCATGGCACCTCATTCACCTGCCCCAAACTCATCCGGCTAGCCAGCTCATTATACATTTCTTGTATACAATCAAAGTATACAAATCTATACTTTTCTTTCATGTGCGTTTAAAAATCTGCAAAATACAAAAGAATATCCATCGCAGGATTGAACTGTAGAACTGAGCCAGGCTCCAAGAGCAGCAGGGAGCTCCCAGTCTGTAATATGTTGCATGGAAAACTGTTAACATTGGCAGTCATGCCAGGTGGCAGAATTCCAGGTCCTGTAAAAAAAACAAAGAGAATTGGCAGCTGAAATATATCGGGTTTGTAAATATTTTGGAAATGACTGCAAATCACTCTCCCTTTCGTCCCTGCAGATGTGTTGTCATGACCTATTGATACAGCTTACATCTTTTATGTAAGTTACTTTGATTTCTCCTGCAACCAGAAGTGACTTTTTTATTTGCATCAATAGGGATGGATGAAGGTTGAACTTGTCTTGATCTGACCCTCCTAACTGGCAATTTAACTCAAAGAGTCTGAATCTTAATTTATGGCTTCCCAGATGTTGCTAAATGGTAACTCACAGCAATTCTGATTTCTGAATTGAACATAGCTTTCTTGGTTTCTTCCAAGCTTTGCTCTTTTGTTTTGTACAGTTTTGCATTTTTATTGTCTGTTAACCTCAAACCTCACCCAGGGCAGGAAGGGAGACTTTAATTATTTTATCTTGTAGATCTCTAATTTAAACATGGTGGCCTAGTGGTTAAGACCAGTGGTGGGATTCAGAAAGTTTTACCACCAGTTCAGTGGGCGTGGCTTGGTGGGCACACTTTACGTGCGTGCCCACACTTTGCGTGTGTGCGTGCCAAACGCACACTTTGCACAGGCGTAGAGGTGTTTGCGCAGGTGCAGAGGGGTTCCAACTCACCTCCTGCAAGCCTACACTCTCCTAGTTGCTTCAGCAGCTGCCGTGTGGCACTCTGCTGTGCTGCGCAGAGCAGCTGTGCTTCAAAAGCAGTGGAGAAAGGGGAGTATGGGAGGCCAGGCAGATGGGTGGGCCTAACAGCAGAGCGGCAGAGAGAACTGGTTGGATCTCTGCTGCTCATCGCCGTTACTAGCTCAGCCGAACTGGGCCGAACCAGTCGAATACTACCACTGGTTAAGACGTTGGGCTTGTCAACCAGAAGGTTGGCAGTTTGAGACCCAAGCACTGTGTGATGGGATGAGCTCCAGTTTTTGCTCCTGCCAACTTAGCAGTTCAAAAGCATGCAAATGTGAGTAGATAAATAGGTACCACTTTGGCGGAAAAGTAACAGCGTTCCACGTGTCTTGGGGTATAGTCATGCTGGCCACGTGATCATGGAAGTGTCTTCGGACAATGCTGGCTTCCTTGGCTAAGAAACAGAGATGAACATCGCTCCCAGATTCAGACACAACTGGACAGGGGAAAACATTTACGTTTTTGTAGATTCAGAACAACTTTGCTTTTCGTGCCTGTCTTTGCTTTTGATATGTTACCCTCCTACAGGGAGAGACAAATTTCAAATTCCATTCCAAAAGTCTGTCTCTTTCCATATGACTAATTATTGGATTATGTTTCCTTCGTGCATAATTTGTGGAGTGGCTAACTAGGCTTCCAAGGAGCCAATGAATTATCTTGTTTTAACTCCACTGCCAACATGTCTCTGTAAGGAAATGTGTTTGAGCATTTCTGTAGAGATGGAAAACAGAACCAATAAAATTATGGAAGACTTAAATACTTGAATTTTGTCCCTTTCTTTACACAGGGTACTGTGGCCTTTGATGGCTGGTATCAGATGGAGCTGAGATGCAAGGCATTAAATATTGAGAATTTTAAACCATGTTACATCTTAATTATTTTATTTTATTATATTATTTTGTTGCACTTAAGTGATTCCCTCAAATAGTGTTTTCATGACAACAGAATAGAAGTAGGTTTGTCATGGGAACTTTACCTGGTGATCTCCCATCTAGCCAGGGGTGGGTTTCTTCTGGTTCTATCCATCTCTGTAGTACCAGTAGCTCTGAAGAGCAGCAGACATAGAACCAGTTCTATGTCTGTTGATGTTTTTGCCCGCCTATCCACCCGGGCTCTTACCTGATTTTTATTTCCTGATTTTTCAACTTCAGCTGCCAAACGAGGCACAGCTGCAGTTAAAAAAAAAAGAAAAGAGGGCTGTTTCAAAGGCTGCTTCTTGGCACGGGCAGGGAAGCTCGTAAATCCTGAACCGGTAGTAGTTAACCCTGTTGTATCCCACCCCTGCATCCAGCTATTAACTAAGTCTGATTTAGCTGTGAGTTTTTGTGCCTTTTCTTTAGTCTTCAACTTATGACCACAACTGGGACTATTGTTAAGCAAGTCAGTTGTTAAATGTGTCACGCCCAATTTTAATATTTTTTTTTTTTTGCCAGGGACAGGAATTTTGGCTGTTAAGCGAATCGGTGCAGTTGTTAAGTGACTCTCTTGGTGTTAAGTAAATCCTGCTTCCCCCACTGACTTGGTGCTTGTTGGAAATCAGCCCTGGAAGTTTGCAAATAGCCACTGCATTGATCCTGGGATATTGCTACCATTTTAAATACATGCCAGTTGCAAAGTGCCCAAAGTTTGATTATCTGATTATGAGTGCTGCTGCAGTTGTTAGCGCAAGGACCAGTTCTAAGACTTTTTTCCCCACTGTGTTTGTAACTTCAAACAGTCACTCAATTGTTGTAAGTCAAGGACTACCTATAACAGTGGTGGCTAATTTTTTTGGGCCCCTGTGCCAGAAATTGCTCTCATGCTCGCATGCCAGCACCCAGAAGGCAGGTGTGTGCAATCCCTCCCCCTCCCATACCACCCCCTTATCTGCACTGTGTCTCACAGCTGATTTTCAGCCTCCCAGAGGGCTTGAGGAAAGCCTCTGCAGGCTTTGCAGGCTGAAAAATAGACCCGTTTTGTCACTTCCGGTATTTATGGAAGTGATGAAATGGGCCTATTTTTTGGCCTGCAGAGGCCTTCCTCAAGCCTCTGGGAGGCCGAAAAAAGCCTCAAATGGGCCAAAAATCAGCTGTGAGGCATGCGCATGCACAGTGAGGTAAGTTTGTCTGCGGCTTGCATGCCGGCACAAATGGCTCTGTGTCATAGGTTCGCGTGCCATAGGTTCGCCATCACGGACCTATATCCTTAATTGTAGCAACACTATCTTAATTGGGCAGACATCGATCAAATAACACATCAACAATCATCCTTCTAAATACCTACAGCCATAACTGAGTCTAAATGTTCTGTTCCTAAGTGAGACATTTATTGAGTTTTGCCCCATTTTATGACTTTTCTTGCCATGGTTGTTAAGTGAATCATTGCAGCTGTTAAGTTAGTAACACGGTTGTTAAATAAATCTGGCTTTTCCATTGATTTTACTTGTCAGCAGGTCACCAAAGGCAATCCTATGATCCCAGGACACTGCAATAGGTCATAAATATGAGTCAGTTGCCAAGTGTCCAAATTTTGAACACGTGACGGTGGGGATGCTGCAACCGTTCTAAGTGTGAAAAACAGTCATAAGTCACTTTTTCGATACCGTGGTAACTTCAAACGGTCACTAAACAAACTGTTTTAAGCCGAGGACTGTCCGTATTGCTGGGAGTATATTTCAGAAATATATAAAGCAAAAATGATTTGTGTCCATTGTGATCTGATAAAAAATGGTTCAAAAATAGACTTGTCCTAAAATGCAAGAGACAGCAGCGAAAAAGGCTTTGATCTAATTACACCTTCACATTACACTCATTCGGGTATTACCTGTTCAGGCTGTTTCTGGATCCTATGAGTCCTTGACAAGCAGGCTTAGTAGAATGCACAACTTCTTCAGAGTTGTTCTGACCCAGTCTTAGCAGAAGCAAGAAACTGACTGCTTGTCACGAAAAACCCCTCTTTATTTACCTCTTGTGAATTAATTGCATTCACCCATCGAAAAGTCCGGGCAGTAGATAGGCAAAAGGCAAAGAGTTAACTGCAGTAACAGACTTTATCAGTTCTTTGCGATAATTGCAAGGTTGTGAGCTCCCAACCGAAAGGCTGCAAAGTTCTGGCAAGTAGACTCTGTGGCATGAAATACAATGAGCAAAACCTTCAGAAAGATAAACTGTTGTCTCCTACGACAACCACTCCACTTTCCTTCTATTTATTCCCCAGCCAGGGAAGGGCCATTCAGCATCCACGTGTGCTTTGCTTCTCGAGTCCTTGTCCTCTGTTGTTCCCCTCTCCTAACAGCTCTGTGCATACGTGTGTCTGGAATAGGCTCCAGCTGTTCTTCCTCCCCACTCATACCAGCCTCCAAAGGCAGCTGCCTCTCCAGTGGCTGGGAAATGTCGGATGGCCCTGGTTCTATCTCTGCATTCAACATTGAGCATCCATCAGACCCTTCCCCAGACTCCATCATTGGTCCAAGTTCCTCCCCAATCTCCTCATTGTCCAACTCTGCTGCCAGCTGTGCTGGCAGCTGTTAGGCCACAACAAGTGTTTCTTCTCAAGTTCTTATCCTGGTGGTTCCTAATACTGGTTTTAGTCCTTCCCCATTTTTTTCATTGTCATCTTCTAGAACTGCAAACTTCTGGTGGAATGTGGAACAAACTTAAAGCTAGTTCATTTCTTGCACTGCTTATCAGCTTTCCTCTCTGCTCTTAAGACAAATGGTTTTGCTGATCTTGATGCCTTCTAAAATGGACCGTGGGCTCGATCATCTTAGCAAAACTCCTCTATTCTATATTATAGCAGGAGTCGTTGACGTATGACCACAAGTAAGCCCAAAATTTATGTTGATAAGTGAGAAATTTGTTAAGTGACTTTTGTCCCATTTTATGACTTTTCTTAACATCTGTTAAGTGATTCACTGTAGCTGTTTGTTAAGTGAATCCAGTTCCTCTTTGACTTTACTGGACGGAAGGTCGCAAAAGGCAATCACATGATTCCAGGACACTGCAATGGTCATAAATGTGAGTCAGGTGACAAGTATCCAAATATAAATCACGTGACTATGGGGATGCTGCAATGGTCATAAGTGTGAAAAATGGTCATGTCATTTTTTTCAGTGCTGTTGTAATTTTGAACGATTACTAAGCCGATTGTTGTAAGTTTAAGGATTATACCTGTATTTCTCTTGCAGTTGCAATAGCACTTAGACTTATATACTGCTTTCCAGTGCTTTTATAGGCCTTTCTAAGCAGTTTACAGAGTCAGCCTCTTGCCCCCAGCAATCTGGCTCCTCATTTTACACACCTTGGAAGGATGGAAGGCTGAGTCAGCCTTGAGTTGGTCACGATTGAACTTCTGACAGTGAGCAGTGAGTTAGCCTGCAATGCTGTATTCTAACCACTCAGCCACCCCAGATCGATCCTTCCTTCCTTCCTTCCTTCCCAATAGCACTTAGATTTATATACCGCTTCATAGTGTTTACAGCCCTCTCTAAGTGGTTCACAGAGTCAGCCTATTGCCCCCAACAATCTGGCTCCTCATTTTACCCACCTCTGAAGGATGGCAGGCTGAGTCAACCTTGAGCCATTCAGGATCGAACTCCTGGCAGTGAGCAGTGAGTTAGCCTGCAGTTCTGCATTCTGACCACTGCGCCGCCATGGCAATCAGCCGGAAGCAGTCACAATTGGGACAGAAATTTTGGTTGCGGTTATTAAGCGATTC
This sequence comes from Hydrophis major, assembly GCA_033807585.1. Classification (NCBI taxonomy): domain Eukaryota; kingdom Metazoa; phylum Chordata; class Lepidosauria; order Squamata; family Elapidae; genus Hydrophis; species Hydrophis major. The sequence continues at coordinate 367,317,848 of CM066329.1, forward strand.
ATGATCGGATCTCATTTTACAACCATTTTTACCATGAATCCCATGGCCGTTAAGTGAATCTCATGGTTGTTCAGCAAACCTGTCTTCCCTAACTGATTTTGCTTCTCGGAAGTCAGCTAAGAAGGTCACAATTCATAATCGCATGACCAGAAATGTTGCAAACATTGTAAATATAAGCTAGTTGCCAAGTACCTGAATTGCGATTGTGGGACCATGACTTTTTTTATAAGTCATTTTTTTTCTAGGCCGTTGAATCGTCGTCAATTGAGGATTATCTCTAGTTACATTCGTCTTCCTGATTCCCTATATTTCCTTATGGAAGTGCTTTGGAAACTCATAGATATACAATTTTTCATAACCCTTCAGTATACAAATATATTGACTGGATTCTTACATCATGTTGATACAGCTTGTTCAACTTTATAAACCCTAGTACTGGACCTGGTTCTGTGTTTTGGATTTTTGACCACAAACCAACCAGCTTAGCGCAATGTGTGAGCTCAGTTATTTCTTAATTTACCTGGTAATTATCTTTAGATAGTGGAACTCAACATCCATCTCCTATCTTATTTCAAGTCTTGTTCAAAGTGTATTTGTGGAAGGGCAGGTGAAAATCTTTCCAGATTCTGTGAGAAGGGAGGTAAAGGAGACAATTAATCAAGTCTTCTCCAGACCTTTCTCTAAGCTTCCAGCCATTTAATTAAGTTATTTGGAGAAATTGGATGCTTTTCTGCACTCCTTGGAAAGAAAGAAGCAGCTCTACTCATGCAAGAAATGGTTATCCAGTTTCTAGATGTTGTGTTCTTTTCTTCATCACAATTTGTGCACTCGCTCTCCCTTCCTTTCAAAGGACTTGCTTTGATTTGACGAAGGGTTCTTTCTTCTACTGCATTGTAAAATATTTTAAAGCAGGGGTCCCCAGGCCCCTTGGCCTACTCCTAGGCCGTGGCCTGTTTGGAACTGGGTCCCACGAGGGGCAGGCTGGCATGCATGTGCATGCAGCTTGATTTGCACAAGCGGCATTTGCACATGCATGCGCAGCTCGCATGGCCCGGTTTCTCTCCCTCCTCACCAGGCCACCAAGTCACAAGAATTGGGTGTTAGATTTTGCAGCAGAAATTCAAATCCAGAAAGCACACACAGATGACTGATTCAGCAGGATTCATTAACTTCTTTATATACATATAACATACAAGTAAATGTACAATACCAACATAGGTTCTTCCAACATGGCAGAGAATTACAGGCAAAAACACAACCAGAGGAAAGAACAGTTTCAGTTTTGATTCAGAGTTGCAGACAAGAGTCGAGATTAACACAGCTTCAGAGCTTAATATAGAGCCACGCCTAGGCTCCTTTCAGTTTCAGTTTCCAAACAGCCTTCATTGGCTGATTTAGTTGCTATGCCTATTCATTGGCTGATTTTCTTGCCAAGCTTTGTTCCAGTTCATGAATATACTCTGACATTGCAGACCACTGTTTTGAAGCAGTCACCTTACAAATAAATGTAGCAACCCATGGAGGTCAGGATTTGGAGTTACACTCAAAATTAAAGTGGAAAAAAACACGACAGGCTGATCCAACTTTGATGTAATGCCCTTAAAACAAGTCAAAATGAGGCTCAGTAGTGTGTGCGGCCTCCATGTGCCTGTATGACGTCCCTACAATGCCTGGGGGTGCTCCTGATGAGGTGGCGGATGGCCTCCTGAGGGATCTCCTCTCACACCTGGGCTAAAGCATCCCGCAACTCCTGGACAGTCTGTGGTGCAATGTGGCGTTGATGGATAGAGCAAGACATGATGTCCCAGATGTCCTCAATTGGATGCAGGTCTGAGGAATGTGGGGGGCAATCCATCACATCAATACCTTTGTCTTGCAGGAACTGCTGACACACTCCAGCCACATGAGGTCTAGCATTGTCGTGCATTAGGAGGAACCCAGGGCCAACTGCACCAGCATATGGTCTCACAAGGGGTCTGAGGATCTCATCTCGGTACCTAATGGCCTTCAGGCTACCTCTGGCGAGCACATGGAGGGCTGTGCGGCCCCCTAATGAAATGCCATCCCACACCATTACTGACCCACTGTCAAACCGGTCATGCTGGACGATGTAGCAGGCAGCAGAACGTTCTTCACGGTGTCTCCAGACCCTGTCACATGTGCTCAGTGTGAACCTGCTTTCATCTGTGAAGAGCACAGGGCACCAGTGACGAATTTGCCAATCTTGGTGTTCTCTGGCAAATGCCAAGTATATGGAAAGGTGTTGGGCTGTAAGCACAACCCCCACCTGTGGACATCGGGCCCTCATACCACCTTCATGGAGTCTATTTCTGACAGTTTGAGCAACCACATGCACATTTATGGCCCGCTGGAAGTCATTTTGCAGGGCTCTGGCAGTGCTCCTCCTGTCCCTCCTTGCACAAAGGCGGAGGTAGCGGTCCTGATGCTGGGTTGTTGCCCTCCTACGGCCTCCTCCACATCTCCTGATGTACTGGCCTGTCTCCTGGTAGCACCTCCATGCTCTGGACACTATGCTGACAGACACAGCAAACCTTCCTGCCACAGCTCGCATTGATGGCCATCCTGGATGAGTTGCACTACCTGAGCCACTTGTGTGGGTTGTAGACTCCATCTCATGCTACCACTAGAGTGAAAGCACTGCCAGCATTCAAAAGTGACCAAGCCATCAGCCAGAAAAGCATAGGAACTGAGAAGTGGTCACCACCTGCAGAACCACTCCTTTATTGGGGATGTCTTGCTACCTGCCTATGCTTTCCACCTGTTATCTATTCCATTTGCACAACAGCAGGTGAAATTGATTGTCAATCAGTGTTGCTACCTAAGTGGACAGTTTGATTTCACAGAAGTGTGATTGACTTGGAGTTACATTGTGTTGTTTAAGCGTTCCCTTTATTTTTTTGAGCAGTGTAGTTTTCATTTATGTTCGGACCAGAGGTGGTATTCAGCAGGTTCTGACCAGTTCTGGAGAACCGGCAGAAATTTTGAGTAGTTCAGAGAACCGGCAAATCCCACCCCTGACTGGCCCCGCCCCCATCTCTTCTCTGCCTCTCGAGTCCCAGCTGATCGGCTGGGTCTTCTTTGGTTGCCCTGCAGAGGAGAATGGAGCTGGAAAGCAGGTTAGTGAGGAGGGGAGGGAATGGAGATTTTACAGTATCCTTCCTCTGTCATGCCCACTAAACCACACCCACCAAGCCAGGCCACACCCATCAGGCCATGCCCACAGAACCGATGGTAAAAATATTTGAATCCCACCACCAATCCTAATGTGAATGACACAGCACTGTAGTTTTAAATTTCAGGAAGAGTGAGTGTTAGAAAAACCATAGGACTGCGGTGGGCAATAGTTGGACAGTAGAACCAATTCCTAAATGCGATAGGAAGGCTTTCTTTGGTTAGATGTCATCAAACAGAAGCTGAATATTTTGTCAAGGATTTGGATGCTTGGACTGTAAGATAGATCTGATGGCTTCTTCCAATTTACAATTCCATGATTACACTAAGAGAATAATGTATAATTATAGAATAGTGTTCCACTGCATTACCAATTCTGTACATTAAAGAATTACCGTTAAATTATATTGAAGCAATGTTGCGATAAAGCTGTACAGTTATCATCTGAAGATACTTAACAGATCCTCTGGGTCTGTTGCTTTAAGTCTTAATTGATATTTGTGAAAATGGTTGGAAACGGATTAAGGGTAGATGAAGACTGCCAAGTACTTAAAATTTGCATTTAAAAGTCTTTATCTTCGAACAGATACCTCTAATCTTGCATGCGCTACAAATATGTTCCAATGGTTTTCAGTCTGCTTTGAGTATAATAAGCCTGAACAAATACAATATTTATTTTTAAATAAAACAACTTTTAAGTACATTAGATAAGGCAGAAAGCTTGATAGGGCACCCAAGGAAGCATCTGGAATGGCATTATTAGCCTTAAACATCACATTGAAGATTCAAAGAAAATTATTAAAATGCAATTTGTTAATCCTTGAAAGGATAACGGAAAGTTATAAGAACAGACAGAGGGAGCCCAAATCTTGAAACTAGTAAGACCTCAAAGCAAAAATGCAGAAAAGATAACGTGTGTAAGACAATCATGCTTAGGGTACAGATCTGCCCCTTGGATTTGAATCTGCCCCTTGGATTCCTCCCTCCATAAAGATCTTATTTCCAGAGGAATCTATACATTATCTATCAGAGATAATAATATACTATTGTAGAATGTAAAACTTAGTTGATACAAAGAACTATCAACTAGCCTTCTACAACCAGGTAGTCTACAATTCCCAGTGTCACCTTATGATACAGGGCAGGGGTAGGACTCGAAAATGGCAGCAACAGATTTGCTGCCTGGTTGCTGGGTATAGGTATGGCCACGGTGGGTGTGGCCTAGTCGGCCTCCTGCACCATGTTGGGGGGGGCATTTTTGCCCTCCCCAGCTCCGGAGGCTTTTCTTGAGAGAAAACAGTCTTCCCGGACTCCGGAGACACTCTGGAGGCCAGAAACGGGCCTGTTTTCGGATCCCAGAAAGCCCGTTTTTTGCCCTCCCCTGGCTCTGGTGGCTTTCCTCAAGCCTCTGGGATGGTGTAAACAGCCTCCCTAGGCCCCGAGACTTCCAGAACTTCCAGGAGGCCCGTTTTTCCCTTCCCTAAGCCTCCCGGCATGCCCTGCAGTTACCTCGCATCCAAAATGGGCTGCTTGGAGACTTCTTGGGCGGGATGGGGCCAACAAGGGGTGGGATTTGGCTGTTCGCTGAACCAGCCATAATGTTAGGGGATTCGGGTGAACCCGCAGCAACCCACCCCTGATAAAGGGGCATATCTAGAGGGTTATTCGGTTTTGGAGAATTCACATGGACCCTCTAAAACTAGAAGTTCAAAATGCATCCATGGGTGCTATCCCCATGGGGACTGTTTTCTGCATGTATGCTTTGAAGGATTTCTAACATATAGAAAATTAGTAGAATATAGGAGATTTTAGAAGGTTTAGATGTCGACAATTTTGCTTGTAGGCCTTGCCCAACTAAGGAGTTCATTGGTTGATTTTAGGTCAGTCTGTTCCAACCTGATATATTGGACTATATAATTCCCTAAAGGGGATGCTGGTTATAGGATGATGTGATTTGTGGTCCAACTCTCCTGGCTAAGAGCAATTTGGAGAAAACTGACATGCCACAAAGGTTTAGCTTCTTACAGCTTCTTTCTTTGCATAGATACTTCTGGATCTCATAAGCTAATAAATTATGGGCCAAAAGGACATAAGCTGGGATAGCAAAAAATGATCCAGTGTTTCTTCACCGTTTGGTCTTCTTATACATGGATACCTTTCCTTATCAACCATGATCACCACCAAGAAAGTTCATCTACCATATCCTTTCAAGTGGATCTGTTGGCCAAAATGATGTCTCTCCCAGTTTTTTTCTTATTTGCAAAAGGTCAGCCTTTAAACTTCAGAAGTAGATAGATCCACTTTCTCTTCTCTTTGTTCCCCTGAACAATTGTAATGCATTTATTGGTGGAATATATCCAGGAAAGATGGGAAGCGAAACTACCAAGTGAAAAAAAGAAGATAGTTTACTGTCCATAGTGTTCATCCCAATTTATTTTTAGATATCCATACTGTGGAAATGCCAGGCTATCTTTAATTTATACTGTACTTTCCTGATTTTTCAGGAGAAATCCATTGTTCCAATTGGCCTCCATGTTTCCAGTGTTTTTCTCCCAGCTTGGAACTCAGCCAGATGGATATTTCTCCCAACAGTGCCCTCTGTGTCTTGATGGCAGGAAGCAGAGAAGTAACCTTACAGGTTGAAAAAAAAAAAAGCGTAGTGCCACTGTTAAGGACTCTTGTTGATCTTGTTAAGTGAAGCAAGCTAAGTGAAGAAACCTTATTTGGCTCAGCAAGGAGTATTTCCCTGCCAAAGGTCAGAGTTGGTTTCATTGACCAGATTTATAGAACATCTTACTGTGCCTCAGATAATTGGTACATTTTGATTTAAAGCGCTTCTGACCTGCCCCTGAAGTATTACTATTGGTAATTACTTGGCCAGCCTTGGTTGTGGAAATATACTGGGAGACAAACTTAATGAAATCATTTTGGAACCTCTCATTTATGCAGATCTGTCAATTCTTGCATTTTGCTGAGGAATTAATTTTGCTGGAGACTTGAAGGCTCCACAGAAGCTCCCACAAGACCTCTGAGATTTGCTGGTCATATGTGACTTAGTCTATATTTTAAACATGCAACTTTTAAATCTACTATCCCTTACGATATTTGTTTTGTTATTATTAGAGCAACACAATTGGTCTTCTTTTTCTGCCCACTGGGGCATCTGTATACCTCTCAAATGATAGTAATAGTTAGAATTTAATTTTTTAAGGGTCAAGACTTTCCATTTCCCAAAAACAAAGTGAAGATTGAAGTCATTCCATAGTTGGAAAAATGCTGCTGCAAAACTGCATGTTGATAATCATATTTGTTTTATTTGTTTATTTGTTACCTAGTATGATTTGATTGCTTATTTAGTAACCTATGACTATCACTAAGTCTTGTATCTTATGATTTTTGATGAATGTAATTTTTTTCTTTTGATGTACACTGAGAGCATATGCACCAAAGACAAATTCCTTGTATCTCCAATCACACTTGGCCAATAAAGAATTCTATTCTATTCTATTTGGTGTAAAGCTTGGTTGTAAATCTTCACTCCGACATTACTTTAATTCTTGTTCTTTTACTGTCACTCAGAATCTGTTTTATAATCTGATTTCCTTCCTTCCTTCCTTCCTTCCTTCCTTCCTTCCTTCCTTCCTTCCTTCCTTCCTTCCTTCCTTCCTTCCTTCCTTCCTTCCTTCCTTCCTTCCTTCCTTCCACCATCATGAATATGAGCCAGTTGCCAAGTGTCCAAATTTTGATCCCATGATCATCAGTTTGCTGCAGTGGTCCTAAGTGTGAAAAATTAGTCGTTAGTCACCTTTTTTCAGTGCTGTTGTAACTTCAGATGATAAATGAGTGAATGAGTTGAGAACTACTTGTAATGATTTAGGTAGTTTCTTGTAGTTTATAACCTGAGCCCAACTCTGTTAAACCCATTGGAAAATATCTAGAGGAAATGCTCCATTTATCTAAATTGGGAAGGGGGTCACAGCCAAAACATGTGGAAAATGGTGGAAAAATGTGAAAAATAAAACGATAAAAGCAGTAGCACCGCGTTTCTACCCTTTCCAATAATTAAATAAACTCAAAACTTTACCAGGATAAATTTGGAATAAATTCTCAGGTCTTCTGAGGATGAGCTTGGAACACAAAAGCAACTTTTTTTTTTTTTTTTTACTGCAGGAGAAGAAGCTGTCTAAAAATTGCAAGGCAGGTGATATTTCTGATTTATCCAACTTCTACATTTTTGTGAGGTCTGTGGTATGGGCCAGAGCTGGGATTTATGCACCTGCTAATTCAGTGGTACAATGACTGATCATAACTGATAATTATTAAGCAGCTGGTCATATATTTTGGACCTTTCCCAAAGTCCAGAAAGTTTTTTCCATAACTACATTAAACAACCCTATAAGAGCATAAAAATATTGAAACATTGCCCCCCTCCCCCAAAGAAATGCAAAATCAGAATAGTACTGCAGTGGTAATTTAAGATGATCTTTTTTTAAAAGGAAGACTAAATGGTTACGGGAATAACATTCTCTGCCATTCAGTAAATGGTTATCCAGAAGAAAGTAATAAAACGGTGGTTATTATTGAAACTTATAAGCATCCTGAGATTTATAGAATCATAAGATGTGTGGATGTAAACTGAAAAGATTGGCCTGATTTAACTGCTTTAAATTATAGATCTTGTAACTACTTGTTATAAAGGCCTAATCGTGATGTTGCTTTGATAAATACAGAAACCTAAAAGCTGCTAGAATGTACACAGAATGGTTAAAGGAAGAATAGGATCGGATCGGATTGGATTGGATTGGATAGGATAGGATAGAATTCTTTATTGGCCAAATGTGATTGGACACACTAGGAATTTGTCTTTGGTGCATAAGCTCTCAGTGTACATAAAAATACATTCATCAAGAATCATAAGATACAACACTTAGTGATAGTCATAGGATACTCAATAAGCAATCAATACATACCATGAAACTAAATAAAACAATATAAATCATAAAGATGCAAGCAACAAGATTATAGTTATAAGGAGGAGGAGATAGGTAATAGGAAAGATAAGAAGAAGAATAGTAATACATATTAGTAAACAGTTTGACAGTGTTGTGGGAATTAGTTGTTTAGCAGAGTGATGGCATGTGGGGAAAAAACTGTCCTTGTGTCTAGTTGTTCTGATGTGCAATGCTCTATAACGTCCTTTTGAGGGAAGAAATTGAAACAATTTATGTCCAGGATGTGAGGGGTCTGTAGATATTTTTACAGCCCTAATGTAGGCAACGCTCCTTTTTAAAATATGCATCTTTTCTCTTATGGCTCTGCACTCCAAACAAGACACTCAACAATAGAATTCAGGGGTGTCAAACTAAATTTCATTGAGGGCCGAATCAGGTTTGTGTTTTACCTTGGGGGGGTAGGGGGGGCATGGACAGTTCAACATCACTTGTGCCCCGAGTACTCTGCCAGCGAGAATGGGCTCCCGAGCTCCGTTTTCAGTTGCAACAGCCCTGTTGCCAGTGAAAATGGAGCTTGAGAGGGCCGCTCGCTCCCCATTTTTGCTGGCAGAGGCACAGCAGGCTGGTTCTTTGCTGTTTCCAGGGTGGGCCAGATCCAGCCCCTGGGCCTTGAGTTTGACATTCCTGATATAATTGAAAGAGCTATTTAAAATCACAACAGTAGGAGAAATGAAATACTATATTACATTCTCCCTGTTGACTTAAAGCCTTTTACGAACTGGAATCCAACCTGAGCTTAAAATACATCAGGGCAGGGAGTGTGTAAGGCATACAGTGTCTAAAGCCACATACTATTGTAAGTCAGGTTTCCTCAATCTGGGAACTTGCATAGGCATTGAGGCTCAGGTTTAAAATTTCCCAGCTGTCATCGCAATTGTGCTGAACTAAGGCTTCTGGGAATTGTAGGCCCAACTCATTTGGAGGGGTCCATCTGAGATAAACTTCATTGAGCTAGAACAGGGGTCTTCAAACTTGTCAGCTTTATGACTTGTGGGCTTCAGCTCCCAGAATTCCTCCTCCAGTCATGTTAGCTCAGGAATCCTGGGAGTTGAAGTCAACAAGTCTTAAACTTGCCAAGTTTGAGGAACCTTGAGCTAGAATATCATTTGGTTTGGCTTAGGTGCTCTACAGACTTGCTTCTGTGGGATTGGAAACTGTGACTTGTTTTGACCTGGCCAAATTTTGGTATAACTTATTTAATGCATAACTTATTTAATGCAGGGGTGGGATTCAAATTTAACAACCGGTTGTGTGGGCGTGGCTTAGTTGGTATGCGTGGCTTGGTGGGCATGTTATTGACTTGGCATGGCCAACTCAATACCACTCACATTGAGGCATGCATCTCCTCGCCTGGCCTCTCATGACTGCGGGGATGCTGCAACAGTTGTAAGTGTGAAAAATGGTTATGTCACTTTTTTCAGTGCCATTGTAACTTTGAATGGTCACTCCACGCAAGCAAAGTACCAGCAAAGGAGGGGGAAAAAATTCCAGAGAAATTCCTGAGACAGGAAGCCTAGTCCTGCCAAGCATGTAATAAGGGTTAACGGAGAGGCAGTTTCTGTAAGCAACACCAGAATGTTTCCTTCCTGCCCTCCTTACAGGATTAGGCCAGTAATTTCTTCTAACAACGGGTTCTCCGAACTGCTTAGAATGTTAACAACCGGTTCTAGCAAATAGGTGCGAACTGGTATCATCCCACCCCTGATTTAATGTATGAACAGAATGAATAAGAATATCCAGACCCAGGATATGAAGAGATAGTCCTCAACTTGCAGCCCCAATTGATACTGGAACTTCTGTTACTAAGCAATATGGTTGTTAAATGATTTGCATCTGATTTTTATGACCTTTTTGCTTTGGTTGTTAAGGTGAATTAAAGTCATTAAATGAAGCATGTTGTCACTAAGCAAATCCAGCTTGCCCAATTGACTTTGCTTGTTGGAAGCTGCTTGGGAAGGTTGCAGATGGTGAGCAGTTAACCCTGGGATGCTGCAACCATCATAAATCCATGCTGATGGATAAATCCAAGGGCCTGAATTTTGATCATGTGACTGCAGAACCATGACTGTTATAAGTGTGAGGACCAGTCATAAGTCACTTTTTCCAACACTGTCATAACTTTGAATAGTTGATTATAAGTTAAGGACTACCTGCCTGGTGTATGTATGACTATAGTGTATGTATGACTATAAGCCATTTATCTGGTGTCAACTCTTAGCAATCACATCGATAGATGTCATAATTATATAACTGATATGTATAGATACATCTAGGTATGTATCTATACATATGTTATATAAAATGCATAGATGCATGCCTACTGTATGTACGGTATACCTATTTAAATCACCCATGGATTTAAATATTTCCACAAGTGCCTGGTTTGGAGAACAAGAACGGAGATAGATAAATAATACAAGTACCATAAATAATAATCCCAAAGGGAATGTCTAATGTCTATACCAGGGGTGTCCAACCTAAGCAACATTAAGACTTGTAGACTACAACTCCTAGAATTCCCCAGCCAGCCATGGTTGGCTAGGGAATTCTGGGAGTTGAAGTCCACAAGTCTTAATGTTGCTAAGGTTGGACAGCCTTGATCTAAACTATGAAGCAGTTTCATACTATTTACCTTCACTAGTTAGGGCACAAAGCAGAAAGGCATCTTCAAGGTAGATGGGCCTTGTGATCATCACAGTTGTACATCCAGGTAAATCCTGATAGATATGAAACCATTCCCATCCAAACTTTTACAGGTATCATTAGATTACAGTAGCAAAAGTGATCCTCCCCTCCCTTCATTTAATTTAAAGAGACAAATGTAAAAAGAATGCAGGTCAATTTTGGCAATAGCTTCAGGGCTCCTTAAACTCCCACGACTGGATGACTGACAGTCTCGTTTCTGCATGATCACCTCCATTAGCTTCCCAAGTGTTGCCTTATCCAGTTGGCTGACTGGCTGGCATCCTTGCTACTCAAAAGTTTTATTTCTGTTAGTATGTTAGCAGGTATCCATGGCTGGGTAGTTAAGGCAGAGCCCAGCCATTTCCTCAAGTCATCTTGAGGATGATAAAATTGTTGTTGACTTAACCGTGAAGATGATAAAATTGACCTCTTGTAAGGTCAGGTTTGATTGGCAGGTTGTTTCTTTGATGCAAAAAGCTCATTGGCCATTTTACAAACTGTTGAGTTTCATTTTCCAAATTATATTAATTTGTGAGGGTGAGTATTTTCGCTCAACACATAAAACGCTTTAGTTTTTGTATGATCTGTTTGCTCCTTCCTTTGATGGCCCATAATAAAATGTTCTGGCACCAAAAGAGATATTTGCAAAGGGTGTTAAGAATGTTGAATAAAAATATTACTGATAGGATAACTTTCATTTACATTCTACCTTTCAATTTTTGATCTTCCGAGGGACCAATAGTAATGCCACTGAAATGAGAGTGATCATGATAAATATGAGGATTATGAGAAACTCATTGGAAAAAATAATCAAATATTTTTTAAAAAATGGTTTTCAGTGAGAATCTAAAAATGGTAAGAAAATGTTCCTATTCCCTAAGCGGATCACATGCGCAAGGAGGTACAATACATTGCATTAAAAAATGTTGGAAGGAGAAAGGAGATTAATAATATGAAAGAAAACACAATGAATTCAGGCTGCACTCCTGATATGATACTTCAGGTTCTGAAATATCCAAGGCTGCTGGTGGAGTTTCAGTTGGAACCGAGTTATGCTTGAGGTCCATATAAATGGTATTATAGTGTTTGTTTGTTTGCTCCTCCTGGATGAGTCCGCAAGATGAGGAATAATGAAAAGGCACAAACAACTCAAAACACGAAGTCTTGTTAAACTGACTATGATTGCCTTCATATACTGAATTACAACTCCTCACAGCCCCAGCTAGCCTGTTCAGTGGTGAGGGATGTTGGAAGTTTAAGCGTATTAGAACTTGTTTTTCTATTTCAAATTACAAAATTGTCACTCGATCCGCTTGATATCTTACTCTAGTTTGACAAGAAATTGTTACTGAGTTTTCTTTGATCATGATTTTTAAGCCAGGTACAGATCTAATAGGCCACCCATTTCATGCTGAGCAGAATGTCATGGAATTGTTTAGCAAATGCTTTATTCAAATCAAGATATTCACAACATTCCCATAATCTATTAAGCAAGCTAACCAATCCCAAATGAAAGGAGCTATTATTGATAAATCCATGCTGACTTCTAATAGCCGTTGCATTGTTTCAAGGTGTTTTCAGACAAACTGCTAAATGCTCTAGAGAGCAGAGGTCTTCAAACTTGGCAAGTTTAAGACTTGTGGACTTCAACTCCCATAATTCCTTCACCAGTCATGTTAGCTCAGGAATTCTGGGAGTTGAAGTCCACAAGTCTTAAACTTCCCAAGTATGATGACCCTTGCTCTAGAGTTCTGCCATTAATTTGGAAAACAACCATTATCCTATCTCAGGTGTGTGAATTGCTACTCTAATACACCTGGAGGAATTAAAAGGGCTGGAGAGCAGCAACTATGGCCTTTTAGAGGAAGAGAGACTGGGACATGCTGATATACTACAACTTAGTATGTTTGCAATAATTAGTACAGAGAAAGATCTGACAAACTCTTCTAAAAAAAGGGAAATTCTATGGCATCTTTTAAATCTGAAATTCAGACCCAATCACAAAACAGCCCATCTTTGGGGAGGCTAATGGAAAGAACTAGAGTCAGGACACTGAATCAAACAGAAGCACAGTGGAATGCCTCCTTGGAGGTGAATGCTTTTGACTCCACAGATTCCTATAATGAATTGCTTAATTTATTTCTGCTAGCAGTTGCTCTACTACAGAATTGTTTGAGAATTAACATTCATCAGTGTGAGAACTGAAATACCAAGCTATGTAGGAAGGTGCCGAAATATTTTCAGTCCACCGGAATGCTCCCTGATCTTTAATGTTAGCTCTTGAAGAGGAATTTAAATCTACTTTAAAGATGGATTTAGTGTTGGAAACATGTGGCTAGACATCACCATCTCTTCCTCATTGCTCTTGAGAGTCCCACTAAGAAAGTGGGAAACATCAACTGCCTTTTTAAAAACAGTTACACAGAAGTACAGCTTAAAGGCTCAAACTGTTGTTTTTTGGTGTCTGTCAGATTTCACAAGGTATTACCTAGAAGTTAGTGCAAGCTTTTATTAATGTGGGTGTACTTCAACAAATCTACTAATTCATCTTTGAGAAAGGCTGATTGTTAAAGTACTCCAATATACTTTGTAGGCACTTATATTCATTTTGTAAATACAGTACAAATAATTGGATCCACAGAGAGTAGAAGTCTCTCTCTCTCTCTCTCTTTTTTTTTAAGGAGATGAACAGCAGAGGATTTTGACACTTCTGGCACTTGAACAAAACCCTTTTAATGGGATTAGCTTGTCAGGAATGAATCTGCCCATCTGGTCACCAAGAGAAAACCTTTTCAGAGACATGCAATGTAAGAAAATGCATAGAAAAACAGATTTTCTCTGTAATAGGCCTAGTTTTATGAAATTCTACCCCTGCAGGAATGGACTGGCCTGAATCTTCCTTCCTTTTTTTTTTTTTTGTAAGCTAATTAAAACATGGTTAATCCCATTATGTCTTCAGCCCAGCCTAAAGGGGGATTCATTTAGAAGATAGAACTCAAAGGTGAGAAACTCTGATCATTTTATAACTTGTGGACTTTAATTCCCAGAATTCCTGAGCTTGTTGAAGTCCACAGATCAGAAAAGGGTAGAGTTCCCCATCCCTGATAGAAGTGAACAATGATAAGATTAATTTATTTTTGTATGCTTCTTGTGTGCTTTATGTTACATGCTATTCAACATCAGTATTGGGGAAGGCTGTATATTTTGTCAAATAAATTAGTGTTATATTATATTAATAACTCTGAATTTCAGACCTCCCTCTCTGCCAAAAAGAAAAAAAAAGTATAAATAATGCTGCAATCCTGTGCAATGCTTCTTCCTCACTGTATCATTTAGGATTGCTGACTCGAATTAAAATTCGTTCTGAGGCTTTCTTCCCTCCTAATATTTAGATATATATGATGCACTTGTACCTATACAGTAGATTGTCTGTCTGTCTATCCATCTATCCATCCATCTATCATCTATCATCTACCTACCTACCTACCTACCAAACTACCTACCTACCTACCTCTGTGTGAAAAAGTCCTGCATGCTTTATGGTTTCAACATTGGTGATAAGCAATAAGGGCTGGCCAATTTCATATTAGTAACCATGTTTGGTTACCTAAACAGTTCTTTTCACAGTCACAAACAATAATAATGTTAACAAAATACTAGCATCGACCTTAGTAATCGCAACATGTATGCCTGCATCATAATCTGTTTTCATAGTCATTGTAAGCATGCAAGAAAATTCACAATCCCCATTCAAACAGCACCAAATTGCAAAAATCTTATGCTTTTCACTTAAAAACCACCAGTATTTATTTAAATATAACAATATTTGCATAGCAGTTAGCAATAACTATCATAAAATCAATGGCCTACGCAAAAAATGTAAAGCTTAAACTGTACAGGACTTTTTCACACAGCTGTACCTACCTACCTATTCACTCTCAGAAGAGCAAGGTCAAGACAAGAAAGTTCAATATCAAATCATATATTTGTAAAATTGACTCCTTCCACATGTAAGAGATTTCTCTTCCCAAGATACACAAATCATGTTCACACGAAGCAACTTGAAATATGTACAGGTAGTCCTTGACTTACAATAGTTTGTTTAGTGACCGTTCAAAACTATAATATCAATGAAAAGTGACATGGGACTGTTTTTCACACTTGTGACCGTTGCAGCATCCCCATGGTCACATGATCAAAATTTGAGTGCTTGGCAACTGACTCATTTTTATGGTGGTTGCAGTGTCCAGGGATCATGTCATCACATTTTGCAAACTTCTGATAAGCAAAGTCATTGGGGAAGCCAGAGGGCGAGCAACATTTTGAGGTTAAATTCTAGATCCTAGGAAACAGAGAGGACGACTCCAATATTTAGTGATTTGGAAGCATTTCCCTCCATCTCAGTTGGAATTGGTGAATGAAAAGGGTGCCAGAGCCTCTCGGTTTATACAGCAGGCTGACAGTCGGCCCTAGAAAAGAAAAAAGGATAAAACAATGGGAAAATAAACACTCCAAAGACAATATACAACATTTAAAAGAAGTTAAGGTTCGTTAGGGTATTTTAAACGATTCACTTAATAATTGGGGTAAAACTCATTAACTTCAATTTTTGGCTCAAATATGATGGTAAGTTGAGGATGTCCTTATATGTAAACACACGCAGCCTTTCCTTTTTCAAATAGAAAAAAAAAAACCAGAAAGGAAAGGGGTAGATACATTATAAATGGAAAGAAGAAGAAGAAAGTGAATCTTATTTTATTTTATTTCATTTATTTTATTTATTTCTCATTTCATTCATCAAAATAGTGACTAAATTAGTAGACCAGCAAAATACTGTGGACATAATATATTTAGATTTCAGCAAGGCATTCGACAAAGTAGACCACAGCCTACCTCTTAGTAAGCTAGAAAAAAGTGGAATAGATAGCACCACCGCTAGATGGACTTGCAACTGGCTGACAGACCGTACTCAATGAGTATTCCTTAATGGGTTGAAGTCTACATAGAGGGAAGTAAGCAGTGGGGTGCCCAAGGTTCCGTCTTAGGCCCAGTACGTCTCAATATGTTCATTAACGACTTAGATGAAGGAATAGAAAGGGAACTTACCAAATTTGCAGATGATACTAAGCTGGCAGGAATAGCTAACACCCAAGAAGATAGGCTCAAGATCCAGACTAGAACACTGGGCCGTATCTAACAAAATGAAATTCAATGTAGAGAAAAGTAAAGTCCTACACTTAGGTAAGAAAAACCAAAAGTACACATACAGACTGGGTGAAACCAGGCTCAATAGCAGTAACTGTGAGAAGGAACTTGGGGTCTTAGTGGACAACCAGCTAAATAGGAGCCAGCCGTGTGCAGCAGCAGCCAAAACATTAACAGAGGGATACAATCAAAATCAAGGGAGTTACTAATACCACTCTATAAAACCTTAATAAGACCACACCTAAAGTATTGCATCCAGTTTTGTTCTCCAGATTACAAAAAAGATATTGAGACTCTAGAAAAAGTACAGAGAAGAACAACCAGGATGATGAGGGGACTGGAGACTAAAACATACAATTTGTGAAGCAATATTCCCTATCGATGTGATTGTTGCTAACCTCATTTTTGTGCACACTTTTGAATGGTGGAACTGGGAAGCAAAGTTCAGGGGTATGAAAAACCCAAAGGATATCTTTCTCCCTGCTCACATAATAATTTGGGAAGTAAGAATTAGGCAGTTCAGTAGTAAAACAGCGTGAATTAAGTACAGCTCATCTCTTTACTCTGTACACTTGTGCAGTAATATTTCCCTTTGGTGGAATTAGAAATACTTAAAATATTTAATGGGAATGTTTGGAGGATTTGTGTACCGGGGAAGTTTTGTACACATAAGTTAAAATTTTCTTCTCCATTAGCTTTAGTGATGCTGTTGCTAATGGCTATTTACACATAGGTAGTCCTTGATTTTTAGCCATAATTGAACTTGTCCATGATGGTTATAAATGGTAAAGTAGGTCATCACATGACTGGAGCAGTTTTTACAAACTTTTTGTGGCAGGTGTTAAATAAACAGGGCAATAGATCGAATGAGACCATGTAAGTGTCCCCATTGTTTTGTGACAATGGGCCATTTTTGCTAAAACCAGAAGTAAATAAAGGATGTGTGTGTGTGTGTGTGCGTGTGTGTGTTTGTGTGTGTGTGTAAAACGCTGGAACGCCTTGAGCAATTTTAACCAAACATGATACACAGATTACTTACTCTTTGGAAACAAATACTGTGGGGGTAAGACATCCCTAACACCCCTCGGGGTGTGTGTTCTTAAGATACAGCCTGTTGTGCTTTCAAATGGCTTCTCCTGTACTGCCTTAAAATGGATTCTACTGTACAGCGCTATAGAGTTGCCATGGTAATGGCTTTACAGCACTTCACAATGGGGATCTCTCTGGTAATGAGGAAAATCCAACATTAGAAATTATGTTTATTCCTGGTCACTGAAATCAGGGCTTTTCCTGTCTAATACATGATTAGGATAACTATATACCCAGGCAACGCTGGGTTATCCCGCTAGTATGTCATAAAAATGTAGCCAGGTGAGCTTGGCAGTAAATGTGGGCAGCCGTATTTCTGTGAGGGGGATGTGGTGACTATCGGAACTTTGGAACTAACTACCTTTAGGGGAGATGTCTTGACAGATACAGGTACAGGTTGTCCTTGACTTACAACTACAATTGTGCCCAAAATTTCCGTTTTAAGCTAGACAGTTGTTAAGTGAGTTTTGCCCTAGGTCAGGGATTGGCAACTAGTGGCTCTGGAGCTGCATGTGGCTCTGGAGCTGCATGTGGCTCTTTCGTCCCTCTGCTACGGCCCCCTGTCGCCGGTCAGCTCCACAATTGAGAGGGTTTTTGGTTAGGACAGGTAGAGTCAAAAGGATGCCATGCTAGGAGGAGACTCAATGGTGGGGGAACCGGACTTCTGACCAGCAGAGGAAAAAAGGATGCCGTGCTAGGAGGAGACTCTATAGTGGGAGGGGAAATGGACTTCCAGTTGGCTCCAGAATTGAATGGGGGCTTCCAGTTGAGACCTTTGTGGCTCTTTGAGTATTTAAGGTTGTCAACTCCTACCCTAGGTTATGACTTTTTTGCCCCAGTCAAGTGAATCTCTGCAGTTGTTAAGTAAAGCATGAGGCTGTTAAATGAATCTGGCTTCCCCCATTGACTTTGCTTCTCAGAAGCTGCCTGGGATGGTTAGAAATGGCGATCACATGAACCCAGGACAGTGCAACTGTCATAAATACATGCCAGTTGCCAAGCCCCTGAATTTTGATCATGTGACCATGGGAGATGCTTGCAACGGTTGTGTGAAAATCAGTTATAAGTCACATTTTTCAGTGCCGCTGTAACTACCAGCAGCCACTAAATGAATTGGTTCTAAGTTGAGGACTCTTTTCACAGTCGCTAAGGGACTGGTTGTAAATCAATGATTACCTGTAGATTAAGGTATATGAGCAGTCTGAAAATCAGCTGTCAAGAAAGTACTGTATGTACACTCTCTATTTTTCCATTTAATGGTGGGAAAAGGGGATGGCAAAATTTGCTTTTGTAGGAAAGTTGGCAGATTTGCCTAATAAGACTTTAAAAAAAAATCCTACTGTTTGAAAGCAATTTCCAGACTGTCCCTCCATGATTAAGCACATAGGGGAACTTGGAGCTTGCTAATTCTTCAATTTTGCTTCCCAGAGGAGAAGGTTGTAAGCTATAAATTATAAAGTGGTTTGAGGCTGAGGCTGTCGTAATTTTAAACCATTGTTAAACAAAGTCAACCACTAGCTGCATTTTCAAGATCTCACTACCTACAGGTAGTCCTCGATTTACAACAGTTCATTTAGTGACTGTTCAAAGTTTCAGCGCCATCACAACTTTGAGCAGACATTAAACGAATGGTCATAAGCTGAAGTCTAACCTGTACTGAGTTGGCACGAACTCTTCACTAACATAGGAGATAAATGCTGTAAATAAAGATGAACCTGGAAATTCTGAGTATTCAGAGTTCTAAGTCCTTTAAAGGTACAAGCCAATAGGGGTAGTCCTCAACTTACAACAGTTCATTTAGTGATGGTTCAAAGTTATCACAGCATTGAAAAAAGTAACTTATGACCCTTTTCCACACTTTTGACTAATGCAGCATCCCTACAGTCCTGTGATTTACGTCCAAATGCTTGATAACTGACTCCTATTTATAACGGTTGCAGTGTCCCAAGGTCATGCGATCACCTTATGTTAATTGGGAATGTTAATTGGGAAGCCAAATTCACCCAACAACCTGTTACTAGTTTAACAACTGTGGTGATTCACTTAACAATTGTGGCAAGAAAAGTCGTAAAGTCAGGGCAAAACTCACTTAACAAATTTCTCACTTAGCAACATAAATTTTGGACTCAGTTGTGGTTGTAATTTGGAGACTACCTGTACAGTCTGTTAGACTTTCCCTGGGTTCACCCAAAGCCAAAGTAATCACGATTTGGTGAATCAATCTGATTTGCACATATAGATAGTCCTTGATTTACGACCAGTTGCTTAGAGACTGTTTTGAAGTTATGACCGATCCGAAAAGTGCAGTAAATGTGGGCTCGGATTCAAAGTTCCAACAGTTGGGACCCTCCACAGTCATGTAACTTGCACTTCTGATTTTTGCTTAATGACCATGGTGTTCACCTAATGACCGCCATAGAAAAACAAAAAATTCACTTGATCCAGTGGTAGGATTCAATTTTTTTTACTACCAGTTCTGTGGGCGTGGCTTGGTGGGAGTGGCAGGGGAAAGTTACTGCAAAATCCCCATTCTCTCCTCACCCCACTAACCTGCTTTCCAGCTCCGTTCTCCTGTACAAGGCAACCAAAGAAGACCCAGCCAATCAGGTGGGACTCGGGAGGCAGAGAAGAGATAGGGGCGGGGCCAGTCAGAGGGGGCATTTACTGGTTCTCCAAACTACTCAGAATTTCCACTACTGGTTCTCCAGAACTGGTCAGAACCTACTGAATTCCACCTCTGAGTTGCTCACATAACCAACCAGTTTTATGACTGTAATGACATATGACTATAATAGGCAGGCTCCATTATGGTCGTATATCAAGGACTGTCTGTGGTACAAATCCACAGTGATCAATTTCCAAGTCACATTAAGCCAATTGTTCACATTCCAGAAAAAAAAATGAACTGCCTACTTATTGTCAAATTTACATTTTCGGTCTCTCAGGGTAAAAATTACCAACTTTATTGCTGATTTATTTTAAAAGTTCCCTGTTCCTAGTCTTTCGGAATGTAATGGCCATCCGGATTGCATTCTGGGTCAGGAGGCACAGAAGGTAAATGGCTATGTGTGGGAATTAAATGAGCCCCGTGTGAGCTATAAATGCCAAGATCCTTTCATGGCATTTTTTTTCTTGTATAATTAGAAGTAAGAGCTTTAACAGCATCCCAAGAGCTTGGGAGTATCGATTCAGGTTGTCATAGCAGCTTGGTTTCTCTTCCCCAATTCCTTCCTTCTTTTCTCTCACTTTTTCAAGAAACATTTAATTATTTTCCTTATTCCTCAAATTTACATGGCTGCCCATCTCACACTAGGCAGTGCTCAGCAATCAGTAACAGCAATAAACAATAAGCACACAAAATACTAAAAAATATAAAAACCATCCGAAGAGAAGAAACGATTAACCACAATGAAGCCATTACTGCTTTATAATGCCTTGGCAAGATCCCACTTGGAATACTGCATCCAGTTTTGATCACCACAATATAAAAAAAGGATGTTGAGACTCTGGAAAGAGTACAGAGAAGAGCAAGAAAGATGATTAGGGGACTGGAGGCTAAAACATATGAAGAACGGTTGTAGGAACTGCGCGTGGCTAGTCTACTAAAGAGAAGGACATGCTAGCAGTATTCCAATATCTCAGGGGCTGCCACACAGAAGAGGGAGTCAAGCTATTCTCCAAAGCCCCTAAAGGCACCACAAGAAGCAATGGATCCACACTAACCAAGGAGAGAAAGAGAGAAGAAAAACTTTCCTGACACCAAGAAAAATCAACCAGTTGGAACAGCTTGCCTTTAGAAATTGTGGTTGTTCCACCATTGGAGGCTTTTAAGAAGAGACTGGAGAGCCACTTGTCTGAAATGGTATGGGGTCTCCTGCTTGAGCAGGGGGCTGGACTAGAAGACCTCCAAGGTCCCTCCCAACTCTGTTATTCTGTTTTTCTGTTATTCATCGAAGAACATCTTCGGTTCCCTGAGACCTTCAGGCCTCATGGCACAATCAGATTTTGAAGGACTTCCAGAATGGTTAGAAGGATAGATTCAATCTGACTTCATGGGGGGAGAACGTTCTATATGATGGGCAAGGTTATTATTGTTGTTGGTTATACAGTCAGCTCTATGTTTAAATTGGATTTGGCATTTTTGTCCCTCTATCAAGGACCTGGGATAGGCAGATATGTTTGTTTGGTGGTGGTTAGAGATATTGTTGCAAGGATGTAAGCTGTTCCAAGTGAAGCTGCCTTTTGCAATTGATAGGTGCCGATAAGGTTCAAGTGGTGGCTCTTTTGCCACAGTTGTTCTATTTCTGTTTGCAGGTCTTGTTACCTTCTCCATTTCTCTCTCTTCTATTTTGCTGTCTGCAGACACACCAATGTCTACAATCCATACATTTTTGTCGTTGTTATTATTATATTATCTAACAACGGCTTTATTAAAATAGCTTCCTTGCAATAAATCTGGATAGATTGATTAATATTACAGAATTCCTGCTGCTCCAACTATCTCCTACCATATTGAGTGGGGATGTTTATTAACCTAGCATTGGATTAGCTTACCAGTAGCCTGGAAATCCTAAAAGTGTGTATATTGAGAGTAATATGTGTTAGGGATAACATTGTTTACCCTAACTGGTTTAGGTAAATAATAATATGTTATCATAGTTTATATGTAAAGTTGTCTGCAACTTTAACTATGGGAAAGTAATTAAGGGAGTGGTTGTGAAAGCACTTTAAAAGAAGCAAGACTGCAGCTTGCTCTCTCTGGCTTTGATGATCCCTAATTACTGCATGGACTCAAGACTGCATTGCTAGAACGGGAGAGATAAACAAAGGACTGATTTGTAAGTGAACTGACATAGGATCTTCTACATGGACTTTGCTAACTGAATATCCCTGAATGGACTGACTAAATGATACATGACTATTGGACTGTTATTTTGACTATGCTATGAACTCATGATGGAATAAACTATATTTTTGATAGCACAAGCGTATCTGTTATTTTTACTGTATGTTAATAAACATACAAGCTTAGCTCACTCATTTATCTGTGTGCCTATCTGACTAACGCTGCACATTCTGTTTAGCTTGTCTCCCTAACCCTGGTTGGGGAAACCAGGCTTAACAATATGTACTTTGAATGACAATAATAAATGATTTTATACGGGGGCCCCTTTCCCCCCATAGGCACTGGGCTGGGGTACCATTAAAGTTAGGGTTCAGGAATCAACAGTTACAAGTAATCCTCAATTTACAACAATTCATTTAGTGACTATTTGAAGTTACATCAGCACTGTAAAAAGAGACTTATTGTCAGAGTATATTCATGAATTGGAATAGAGCATGGTAACAAAGTCAGCCAATGAATAGGCATAGCAATTAAGTCAGCCAATTAGGACTGTTTTGGAAACTGAAACTAAAAGTAGTCTAGGCATGGCTCTATGTTAAGCTCTGAGTCTGTCTATGGAAATGAAACTGCTTCTCTCCACTGCTTGCTTGCTGAACTAACGTGAAACTGATGTCTGTTTTTGAGCTACGGGAAGTTACTTGCAACATGTTTCTGTCTGAGTTTGCTCAATGTTGGAGAAATCTACAACTGGTTTGTAAAATCTAACTGTTTATAAAGATGTTAAATGAAGCGTCTGCCATTTGTGTTTATTTTTCTGGCGCTGAATTAACGCTGTGTTGTGGTTAGCCGTCAGCAGGTGCGGATGGTGGAGGAGAGCAAGGACTCGGATGAGGGGCCGGGTCCCTCAGGGAGTGGACTGCTGCCTTCAGGGATTGTGGGGGCTGGCAGCAGCAATGAGGAGGTTCCCGAGGAGCCTGTGCCAAGTGCGTGTGAGCTCAGGATGATTCATAGAAGAGAACAGCTGGAGCAGCACAGGCGACTCGGGAGTAAGGATGCAACGTAATGGCCCCTCCCTCCAGGGAATATAAGCCTGGTTTCAAAAGGGTTTTGCCTCTGCAGAAGGCAAAAACGCTCTTAAGAACCCAGCATTGTGTGTAGAGACTCCGGCTGATCTGAAGAATTCGGTCAAGGCTTTTCTGGTTGGACTAATTGGCTGCAAGCCATCTTCTATCTACAAAGAAGTTTATTTGTAGATTAAAGCTGTGAAGGTTTGAGTTGCTGCGTTTGTTTGAGATTTTCTTGCTGGTAACAGGATTGGGTCAGAACACGCTGCAAAACTCTGACCACTTATGACCATTTTTCACACTTATGACCATTGTGGCATCCCAATGGTCAAGTGATCAAAATTCAGATGCTTCACAACTATCTTATATTTATGACGGTTGCAGTGCTCTGGTGTCATATGATTCCCCTTTGTGACCTTCTTGACAAACAAAGTCAATGGGGGGAACCAGGTTCGCTTAACAACCATGTTACTAAGTGAATAACTGCAGTGATTCATTTAACAAAGCATGGCAAGAAAAGTCATAAACTGGGGCAAAATCCAACTTACTTGTGGTTGTAAGTCAAGGGCTAACTGTATTTCCTTTGTTGGCCTGTGTTCATTTTCTGGTGCTCAACTTATTATTTTACTTTTTTTCTTATTGTTTTTCTCCCATTGCAGTATACAAGAGTTTGGATTCCTGACCCAGAAGAAGTCTGGAAATCAGCTGAAATCATCAGAGATTACAAAGAAGGGGATAAAACTCTCCGCCTGAAACTTGAAGATGAAACGGTAGGCATTTTTTAGCTTTTTTTTTTTTTTTTTAAATTTTCCTCCTAATTTGATGGTTAACCAGCGCTGCAATTTTAATATTGTAATTCTTCCCTTTGGCCGAGATTCCTAGAAGAGGTGTGAACACATTTTAAAAATGAATAATGTTGAACCTATATATAGGGAAGTGGAGAGTTAAAGCAGGTATATTATTTATTGCCCATTTCCACGGTGTAATTGTTTTTTTTTGCAGGATTTTTTTCCTTATAATTCATTTTCTTCGCATGTAAAATTCTATGCTTGTGTTTCTGAATATGTCGTGTTTGATCCAAGGGCTAAGGTAATGGTTCATTTATAAAACCCTCATTGCACCATACAGGAAAAGAGATTCGGTGTTTCTGAGAATTGTTGCCCAATTGCACTCACTAATAAATATTATTTTATCATTATACTAAATGAGCAATGTTAGGACGTGTCAGATTTTTCAGCTTTCAATTTCCAAACATTAGGGGTGCTCCAAAGTTGTGACATGCCTTGGGGTTTCTAAAGATATGTTGGTTACTTTAACATCATTTAGAAGTGCTTGGTAAATAACTTTATAAGTGTCATAATTTTTTTAACATTTTGTTTGTTTCATTTGAGCATTATTATGAGTGGTCACTGTGTTTTTCAAGTCACATCCTTGAAGGCGATTATTTTTAAATGTGATTCTTTTCAGTTTGAAAAGGATGCAAGCATCTATTAAGTATTCGGTGGCAACCTGAGTTCTATGATATTGTGTTGGTGACTTTTGTGTAATTGGACTTAAATATAAGAGATACCTGTAAGTGTCTATTCAGTCTCACCAGTGACTCACTTGCCTGAAACATATCAAATAGTAGTGATTGAAATAGGATGTATCATAAAAAAATTGTGTTTCTGAATATGTCATGTTTGATCCAAGGGCTAAGGTAATAGTTCATTTATAAAATCCTCATTGCACCATACAGGAAAAGAGATTCGGTGTTTCTGAGAATTGTTGCCCAATTGCATTCACTAGTAAATATTATTTTATCATTATACTAAATGAGCAATGTTAGGACATGTCAGATTTTTCATTTTTTAATTAAAAAATTCCAAAAACTTCTGAAAAAAGCTTAGTGTTTTTGCTCCCAATATCAACAAAGGAATAACACCAATTCATCTGATAGGTGCAGTTTTCATGGAGGGGTTTCTAATCTATATATTATAAAAGCAAAATACCACTCACGCATCATCACAAAATCTCCAGAACCATAAAGCCTACAAACTTGAAATTTGGCACATATATTCTTCTTGGCTTCTAGATGCTCACTAAGAAAGGATTTTTCGAAATGACCACCAGAGCATTAGTACTTCCTATATTATTATTAACATGCTCTGATGCTAAGGAGTTCACTCCCCCTTCCCACCTGAAAATAAATATTTTCCAACTGCAGTTGAGCTAAGCCACGCCCAGCTCCTTGCTGTCTCCTTCTTGCTCACACAGCAAATACTGTTTTACTTTCCAAACAGCCCTCAACTGTCTCACACACTGACAGGACTTAGCCAGATGAATATTGATGGATGCTGGTAGGCAGAGGCACCATTCCCCGCCCCCCCTTATTTTCGTCCCCAAAAACTTGCCCGATCACATATTTTTGTAGCGAAGCACGGGTACCCTGCTAGTTTAAAATATAGGGTATGTTACCTAACTGGCCAATTTAGGGGCAACAGAAAATATAGTCTTTATTACGATTTATTGAGTACTAGATTATTCGTGATAACAAATGAGTTAGCAGATGCCGCTTTTACTGTCTGAGAAATCTACCAAGGACATTGTGACTAATTTTTAAGCTTGCCAAGTGGATGTTGTCACTGTGTAGACAAGGTGTATCTCACCCTTATAAAAGAGGTGGCATAAAGCAGCGTTTCTCACCCTTACCAACTTTAAGCTATGTGGACTTCAACTCCCAGAATCCCCCAGCCAGCACAGCTTGCACGGGAAGTTGAAGTTTACATTTCTTTAAGTTGCCAAATTGGAAAAAAAACACTGATCCCGATGCTAAACATTCTGAATTGCAAGGACTGTTTCCCCACAGATGAATGTAAAGCAAGTTACAAATGGATTGGCAATATGAACAGAAACTTTGCACCTGTGGGATTTAATGCTATTTGTCATGGATCACTGTCATTGGCATCATTTGAAATCCCCAGAGTTGTGAAACCTTGGTGCGCTTTGTGTCAAGCTATATTTATCAGGAATTCAGCTCTTCTGTGGTCCTTTTATAGCCTTCCACATAAGAAATGGATGTAGTTATCATTATGGTTTCTCTGCCAATCCTTTAATCATGTTCCAAAAATCCAATTTCTCTCTTTTGCAAGGTAATTCTATCCTATTTTCCCCACAACAATCCTGTGAGGTAGATTGGGCTGAGAAAGAATGACTGGCCCAAAATCATCCAGCCAGTTTTCATGCCTAAGGTTGTGATTGGCCCAAAGGCACCCAATCAGCTTTCATGCCTAAGGCAGGATTAGAACTCTCAGTCTCCTGGTGATTGGCACAAAATCACCAAGCTTGCTTTCATTCCTAAGGCAGGACTAGAAATCACCTTCTCCTGGTTTCTAGCCTGGTATCTTAAGCACTAGACCAAACTTTCTCACTAATTCTAAAGCATGTGTTTCTATGTAAATAATACACATATAATACTCCTGATTAATTTTATTAATTTACTCTTAATTTTGGATGTATAAAAGCAGTGTTTCCTTTTTTTTTACACATACACCCCCCTGATTCATGAAAACTGGTTATACATGATATCTGAATTCTAACTAAAATGCTGATATCTTTATTTTGTGAATCATCCATGAAATTCATAAATTTGGATTTGTGGTCTGAGCAGAGTTGGATTTGGCCTTACTCCAGCTCTCTAGAATAGGACCATCCTTGGAGCAATCTGTGTAAAGGGAAAAAAAAAATCAAGCTAAAATTACAGTCTTAATCTAGAAACCTTAATGACAAATATTCCCCACACAATGTTTTTTGTGTTTGTGGTAAAGAAAGGATGCAGAGAAGAGCAACAAAAAGATGATTAGGGGATTGGAGTCTAAAACATATGAAGAAGATGGTGTATAATTTCGTTGTAAGAGGTGCAATGGCAATAAAGTAAACTAAAGAATGGTTGCAGGAACTTCCTATTGACTGTGTCTCGTCTAATGAAAAGAAGGACTAGTGGAGACATGATAGCAGTCTTCCAATATCTCAGGGGCTGCCACAAAGAAGAGGGAGTCAAACTATTCTCCAAAGCCCCTGAGGGCAGGACAAGAAGCAATGGGTGGAAACTAATCAAGGAGAGAAGTAACTTAGAACTAAGGAGAAATTTCGTGACAGTCAGAACAATTAATCAGTGGAACGACTTGCCTTCAGAAGTTCTGGGTGCTCCAACACTGGAAGTTTTTAAGAAGATGTTGGATAACCATTTGTCTGAAGTGGGTTAGGGTTTCCTGCCTAGGCAGGGGTTGGTCTAGAAGACCTCCAAGGTCTCTTCCTCACAATTATATCCATTGCATTAACCCCCAAGGTCACATGATCACAACTCAGGTACTTGGCAACTGTTTGCATTTATAATCAATTGCAGCATCATGGGGTTATGTGATCATGTTTGTGACCTTCCCAGTTAGTTTCCTGCAAATAATGTCAATTGGAGAAGCAGCATTCATTTAATGACCATGTGAGTCACCTTACGACTATGGTAAAATTGGTCACAGAATCAGGTCTGGTCATGGAATGTCTTGAGTTACAACTGCGATGATTTTATGACAGAATTCCAGTCCCAGTTGTGGTTGTAAGTTGAGGATTACCAGTAATTGTGACAGATTGTGGGGGAGAGATGAAAAAAATGATGTCCATAAACAACAAGAGACAGCAGATGAGTCAGTTGTCAGCTTATCTTATAAACAACGCTTTAGCTCAAGTGAAGAGAAATTTGGAAAGAAGCATCTCAAAGCTTTAACAAAAAAAAAACAATTCCACCTTAATTAACTCACTGTACCAGAGACTGGGAAACTTTTACTATGATTTCCAAGATTCTGCATTTACTCCAAATATTAAAAACACCTTTGCTTAAATACCTTGGGATTTTTCCCAACTATGTGACACTTGTCAGTAAGAAGTTGAACAATTACAAGGATTTTTAGGTGAAAAAAATTAGGAACAATCTAGAAAGATATAAAGAATTTAGACCAGGGGTGTCAAACTCAATTTCACTGAGGGCCGCATCAGGGTGGTGTTTGACTCAAATTCAAAGCTTTATTGACAATGTACAATATGTGTACAATGAGATTGACTGAGCCTCCCTAGGGGATGATCTTGGGGAGCTGGGCTGGGTGTGGCCAGGGTGGGCGTGGCCAGCACAAAGTCACTTGTGCTGGGGGCGCCTGTGGTGGCCTGATCACTCTGCCAGCAAAAACGGGTTCCTGAGCTCCATTTTTGGCTGCGACGGCCTCTGTTCTGACCAAGGCTTTCTGAGACTGTAATTAAGCACACGCTTAGTTAAAACAACTCTTGTTTTATTTCAGTGCTAGGAATTATGTTCATTCCCAGCCTGTAATGAGTCCTAAGCAGTCCCTCAAGATAAGCACCCACCTTTCTCTCCTTTGAATTGCTGCCAACAACTAACGTGCCAAATAAACTATAAAAAACCAACTGAAGTACAAAGCCCACACAGAGGTTCAAAGTTTAATCCGAACAGAGCAAATGACTTTGCTTCCTGCAAAGATTTCTCTACCTTTGCATTTTCTTTATACCTTATGGAAGGGGCAATCACCTCCAAGCCTTATTCCCAAATCGCCCCTTTTGTCTTCAAGGTCAAGGTTCCTTTATTGTCACTCCAATACATGACAGTCATATCATATATAGGGATGAAATTTCGTTCCCACTCTTGCACAATGCAGTAAAAAGGTAACAAACAAATACAATGAATACAATAAAAACAATAAAACAATAAAAACAATGGACAATAGACCATAGACAAATAACGCTAGTGCAACAAATTCAAGGGCAATACAAATGCAAGATAAGATAGTCTTAGCTGCTCTAGCAGCTCTGCACATACACGCATTGGGAACAGGCTCCGCTTGTTCCTCTGCCTCACTGCTGCTAGGCTCCGCAATCAGCACACAACTGCCAAATGGTTCTGGCTCCATCTTTGCATCGGACGCAGGACCCTCATTTGAGTCCTCCCCAGACTCCTGGACTGGTCCCCATTCTTCCTCACTGTCCGATTCCGCTGCCATCTGCACCGGCTGCCGGCGAACCACAACAGCTTCCTGCAACCCTCTGCCAGTGAAAATGGAGCTCGGGAGGGCTGCCTTCTGAGCTCCATTTTTGCTGGCAGTGGCACTGTGGACTGGTCTTTCACTGTTTTCAGGGCGGCCCACAGGCCAGATCTAAGCACCGCACAAGCCAGATCTGGCCCCCAGGGCTTTGAGTTTGACACCCCTGATTTAGATTCATGCAGACCTGCTCTTCTAATCTATGATCTTGACCAATTTATCACCACAAAGAGATGCTATAAGCAGAATTATAATGAAAAAGTTGGGTATTGTCATGCATCTTAATAAATCTCATCTAGTTCTTTGGTTGTAGATTTTATTTCCTCGAAAAATTTTGTTTATTTTCATTTTTTCTGCTTCTGTCAGGAAATCAACGTTTGTTTCTTGATCCACACCCTTTGAGCTGGGTGAATAAATTTTTTATCTCTTAGTGTTTTTTAATTATTTATGTTTTATTTTAGATTATTCATTGCCCTGAGTTTCCAACGGATAGAAAAGTGTCATATAAATTGCAGCAATAAATACGTATGACTGAAAGACACAGAGGAACTGTGGTGAAGATCAGACCCTAGTTCATAGCTGAAGGAACATTAAACTGGCGCTGTGGACAAGCAAGCACCACTGAGATTTGAGAATAAAATGCATTTGTTATAATAAGCAAAATATTTTAAATGGCCGTAAAAAGGAAATCCAGTAATACAAATTAGGATATCACAACGACTTAGATCTTACATTTCATTTAAAACTACCTTCATTTCACCCTGCCTTATCTCACTTTGCATGTGTGCAAATAGTTGTGTCTACACATCTATAAACATACACCATCTTTTTTTTTTAAAAGGAAGCCTTTTTTTAACACGTACAAAGCAAAAACAGCGGGAAATGATGCACTGTGCCTCTGGCATTTCCAACAGCTGGATGGCCAGATGGTAACACTTCTTTTGAGCTCTGTTTCAGTTGAGCAGCTGTGACTTTAAATTGAGAAAACTTCATGATATGTTTTCTTTTTATCCTTAAACACCTTTACTGGTTTCCCAGGGTGCTGCTGCTATTCTGTAAGGAACTGAAAAGAGAAAGGGCATCATAATTTAAATCAGGAGTGTCCAACCTTGGCAACTTTTAAGACATGTGGACTTCAACTCCCAGAATTCCTGGAATTGAAGTCCACAGGTTTTTAAAGTTGCCAAGATTGGACCCACCCTGATTTAAAGCAACAGCTTCTGTGTTGGAATGAATTTTGTTCCATTTATTCTGACCCATAGCTCTCTCAAACAGAAAGGGGCAAAGAGACTTAAAATAGCAAGATTATTCTCAGGATGCATACTTTATCATATATGGAGGATTTGGTCAGGTAAAGGACCATAATACCAGACTGTAGCCTTGAACATTATGAGATCTACTGTTTTTTTTCCCCATCTCTATCCCTACCATATTACTAATTTGTTTCTTAAAACCAGTATATAGATCCCCTGACTCCAAATTCAGTAAAAATCAATGGCTGAATAAGAAGGACACAGAAGGTTAGTGGCTGGGTTTCGTCCATTGTTGGCTAAGCCTCAAAGTTGGTTGGTTTAATTTTGGGTTAGAGTGTGAACTCTGTTACTCTGGTTTATTCCATAAACTGTGATGAAAAAAAAAAAAATTAGGGCTTTGGTGTGACTTGAGAGTCACCCATAGATCTAAGCCCTACGTTTAGCTTGGCTTATTGTTGTATGCCAATGCAGACTTTGGGCCAGAGTATAATTAAAGGAAATTGTGTTAACATCGGTTTGTAACCATGCTGGGATGTAGGTTGGTAGAATTTAGACATTTCCTGAATTAAGTGGTCCATTGGTCCTCTAGGAAAATGAAGTGAGAATAGCAGCTCAGCAGCTTTCCCCTTCCCTGCCTTCCCTGCTTTTATTTCTCCTTTCCTTTCCTTTCCTTTCCTTTCCTTTCCTTTCCTTTCCTTTCCTTTCCTTTCCTTTCCTTTCCTTTCCTTTCCTTTCCTTTCCTTTCCTTTCCTTTCCTTTTCCTTTCCTTTCTTTCTCCTTTCCTTTCCTCTTTCCTTTCCTCCATCTTTTCTTTTCCTTCCCTTTTTCCTTTCCTTCTCTTACCTCCTTTTATTTCCTCTTCCTCTTCCCCTTCCCTGCCCTTCCTTCCTTTTATCTTTTCTTTCCCTTTCTTTTCCTTTCCTTTTCCTTTCTTTTCCCCCTTCTCTTTCCCCTTTCTCTTTTCCCTCTTTTCTCTTTCCCCCCTTTTTCTCTTTTCCTTCCCCTTTCTCTTCCCCTTCCTCTTCCCCCCCATAAAGGAACTCAAAGTCTAATCCTCCACTTTCTCCCTCATTGTGAGTCCAGTGCTAATAGAGCTACCCCAGCCCTTTGTTTGTGTCCTGCGTCATACCAATTACAACAGCATCAACAATTAGAAATCGCTGGTTAGTGCAAGAATTGCTGGGATAGGTGGTCTCTTAATTGTCAGGCCAGCAGAGGTTGCTGTCAGGGTTATAATTTGACACTCTGCAGAATGGTAGACGGCTTGTCTCCCTGACCAAGGTGAATGGCAAGGTAATTTTCCATGTTGTATGAATGCCATCCCCATTTCTGGGCTGGAATTCAACCGCCCCAAACAAGGTACAAGCCTTTTAGAGTGTACTTATTTTCTCACCCTAGTTCTGTCAGATACATTCCCTTCATTTTGCTTTCAGCTGAGTTGACAAGTCACTCCCATTTATTAGATTGGGCATGATGGATGTAAGACAGCAAGAGCGAGCGGACACACATGAGCACAGAGTTAGTCAGTGCCGAGAACAGAAAACAACATGCCAAAGAACATCGAAGCATGCCAATGCCAACAGCTTCGCCCAACCTGGCGCCCACCCAGGTTGCAATTCCTCAGATTCCCCATTAGCATGGCAGAAAGCTGTCATTGCTAGCAGGACCAGCCAGATGCTTTTTGGCAACGGTATGATAAAAAGTAAGGTCAAATTTGAAACCTGGAAATTGATATGCAGATAGATGTCGCCTTGTAATTTTCTTGGCAACAGCATAAATGTGGTTGGCCAGCACAAGTTTCAAGATGGTTACATCCAAGCTGTAACCAGGGTAGTGTTCTGACCCAGACTTTGTAAACCGTAAGGATGCACAAACTTATTTTTAAAACAAAAAACCTATTTTTTTTTCATTGCCAGCCAGAATTAATCTCAAACAGTCCCCCAAGATAAGCACACTCCTTTCAGTTCTTTGAAGTGCTGCCAAAAACAGAAGTATCCAATTAACTAGAAAAGAAACCAACCGAAGTATTTTTTAAAAAAACTGAAGTACAAGGAGCTTCAAGGATGATGTGGAACCCATTGTGAACTACTTTGCTTCCTGCAAAGGTTTCGTCATCTTGGCCTGACTTTTATCCCTGATGGGAGGGGCAGTCACCTCTCAGGCTTACTCCCGAGTCACCCCTTTTGTTCCAGCTGCTCTTGCATCTTCTTAAGTGACTGACTCAAATTAATGACAGTTGCAGTATCCTGGGATTACATGATCATCTTTTGCAACCTTCAGACCAGTAAAGTCAGCGGGGAAGCCAGATTCCCTTAACAACCATGTTACTCACTTAACAACTACAATGTTTTAACAACAGTGCCAAGAAAGGTCATAAAATGGAGCAAAACTCACTTAACAAATGTCTCGCTCAACAACAGAAATTTGGGGCTCAGTTGTGGTCGTAAGTCAAGGACTACCTGTATTACAAATCTGGTGACCAGCTAAAAGCAATTCTCTATTAAATTACAGAGCTCTAATCTAATTTTTATGCAAATTGCAATTAAAAACAGGCAATACACTGGGGACTAGGCATTTTTTGTAATAATGCTTTCCTTTCTTTTGCAGGTAAATAAACTAATCATAGGAGGAAAGCCTTTTAATTTAAAGAGCACATTGTCTATTTTATGCAACTTTTCCCCCCTCAAGGTTCTGTTTTGTGAATGTGGACATACCTCGTTTGATTTTCCCACTTCTTTTGTATCCTAAAATATTACTTTGGTCAGGTTATGGAAATGTGAAAATGTCCCAGGTAGACCTTTGGATAAATGATTATTTTTTTCCCCCTTTTACCATTTCAGATCCTGGAATATCCTGTTGATCCTAAAGAGAATAAGTTTCCTTTTTTGCGTAATCCAGATATTTTGGTTGGAGAAAATGACTTGACAGCTTTGAGTTACCTCCACGAACCAGCCGTCTTGCATAACTTAAAAGTCCGCTTTTTGGAATCAAATCACATCTATACCTATTGTGGTGAGTATTGCCATAGGCATGGCTTTTGGAAAGAAGATAGGCAGGCCTCAACAACAGGGTTTTTTAAAAAATATTATTGAACAAACACAAAAAAGAAAGAAAAGAAGATTAAAAACAATGGACATGGTGCAATCCTCCTAACCCACATAGTTGTCTTACGTTGCTAAGTCATATAAAAAATAGTACACATATACATTCTCTCTATATATAGTATATAATATAATCATTTCTCATTTTCTTGATCCTCCCTCTTTTCTAACCAGCAATAAAACTTATCCCATACTTTGTTTGTAATAATCCTATTCATCCTTATTTTTTAGTTCTTTTGTCAATTTGTTCTTTTCTGTGCACATCTAAATTTCCTAATTGTTTCTATTTCACTTGGAGTTTCTTTACATTTCCACAGTTGTGCATAAGCCAATCCTGCAGTTGTGATTACACGATCAACAACAGTTTGTTTAGTGACTGTTCAAAATTAACAACGGCACTGAAAAAAGTGACTTACGACCGTTTTTCACACTTACGACCACTGTAGCCTTCCCTGGTCACGTGATCCAAATTCAGATGCTGAATCTGACTCATATTTATGATGGTTGCAGTGGCCCGGCGTCATGTTATCCGATGTTGTGACTTTTTGACAAGCAAAGTCAATGGGGAAGCCAGATTCACGTAACAACCATGTGACTAACTTAAAAGCTGCAGCGATTCACTTAACAGCTGTGGCAAGAGAGGTTGCAAAATGGAGCAAAATTCACTTAAGAAATGTCTCGCTGAGCAACAGAAATTTTGGTTCTATTTTGGTCTACCTATATAGGTAGTTCCTCAATTTACAACCACTCAATTTAACAATTGTTCAAAGTTATAACACCATTGAAAAATAGTGACTTTTGACCAGTTCTCACATTGTAGCATCCCAGGGTCACGTGATCATAATTTGTGACCTTCCCAGCTGGCTTCCACCAAGCAAAGTCAGCGTAGGAATCTGGATTCATTCAACAGCTCACGGTTCACTTAACAACTGCAATGATTTGCTTAACAACCTTGGCAAAAAAAGATCATAAAATCGATTACGACTCACTGAACAACTTGCTTAGCAACAGAAATTCTGGTCCCTATTTTAGTCGTAAGTCGAGGACTATTTGTAATGTTAAGTGTGTGAAATGGGGCAGAAAATGTTGCAGCTCTTTTCCTACTCGATAGCATATCAAGGTTTATTATTTTTAATAAATAATAACTCAAGGTGGTGCACATATCTAGCACTCCTTCCTCCTCATATTTCTCCCACAAAAACAACCATTCTGTGAGGTTAGTTGGGCCGAGAGGGAATGATTGACCCAAAGTCATTTAGCTGGCTTTAATACCTAAGCCTGGACTAGAACTCAATTTTCTGAGTTGCTTAATGGCCATTGTAAAAATGGTCATAAAATTGAATCCAGGCACAAGATGACCTGACTGATGGTCACAATGACTTATGAGGAAAATTGCAGGCTCAGTTGTTGTCATAAGCTGAGGACTACCAGTGTATGTCTGTCCATCCACCCATCCATCCATCCAGTACAAGCTGAACCTTCTGGATATTTTTCCAAGGGTAGGCTTGTGTAGAACATATTGCAATAGTCCAAACATGAGATGATCACAGCATGAGTGACTGGGGTTTTTTTTTTTTTTTTTTTTTGTTACAGGTAGACCTCAACAATCATGTTCAAATGTTTTTAAATTTTAAGTTTCAATAAAATTTATAAAAAAGAAAAAAAAAGAAAAACTCCAAAAACAGTCCACAAAGTATAAAACCTCTTTTCAGTTGTTACTAGTAACTCACAACTTTGAGTGGTTCCCTCTTTCTTTGATCTGGGTATATATATGCATATCTGCATCAGCATCTCATTAAGGAATTCAGAACAGCATTTTAGCTTCACAACAGCTTTGAGAAGTAAGAGAAAATATGATGTGGTGAATAACTTCAATTTTAATAAATGAGATGGGGGAAGAAAAACAACCATTGGTTTAGTGACTACTTGAAGTTACAGTGACATTGAAAATGTTGACTTATAATAGTTTTTCACACTTAGGACCCCTGCAGCATTTCTGTGGTCATGGGATCAAAATTCGGGCACTTGGCAACTGGCATGTACTTCTGAAAGTTGCACTGTCCTGGGACAATGTAATCAACATTTGTAACTTCCCAGCCAGATTCCGATAAGCAGAGTCAATGGGGAAGCCCCATTCACATAACAATTGCATGATTCACTTAACAACTGCAGTGATTCGCTTAACAACTGTGGTAAACAGGTCGTAAAATGGACACAACTCACTTAGCAACTGCCTTGGCTTAGCAACAGAAGTTTTGGGCTCAGTTATGGTCCTAAGTCAAGGACTTCCTGTAGTTTCTACACAAATTAGCCTCTCTGTTATTTCAAGTTCCACGGTAGAAAATTTAGAGAATTTTCTGGTTAAGACCTAACTTTGCCAGCCTAGGAAACTTGTAGCAGTTGAATTTTAATCTGGAAGACCTTCAAACCTGCTGAACCTATTAAAAAAAAGCAGGGCTTCTGCTTGCTTGCTTATTTATTTAAATAGCAGGCTGCAATGAGGTTGTAAATTAATGCACAATAGAAAAGCCCGTTTACACTATGAAGTGACCCGTGAGTCATATTGGAACTACTCTGCTTGTGGGTGTTTGTGCCTCTCTTGTTTTTGTATCATTTTAAGCGTTTGCGTTTCTCATTATTTTTAAGGTATCGTGCTTGTTGCCATAAATCCATACGAACAATTGCCAATTTATGGACAAGATGTCATCTATGCCTACAGCGGCCAAAACATGGGTGATATGGATCCTCATATTTTTGCAGTTGCAGAAGAAGCATATAAGCAAATGGCCAGGTGAATGCAAAGCTTTCTTCCTTTCTACCGATACATGTTTTCAAATGGAGACTGAGATTACCCTATGCTCTTTTGTTCTAAATAGAGTTTCCTCTTACAGAAAAATAGTTGGGCAGTAAAGCACATGGTGACTGTACTCTTCGTTTGCTCTGTGTAATGCTTTAATATAAACAGAATTTATAACGGGCCCCTTCTCCTTTTTCCACTGATCGTTCTTAGCATGACTGACTTTTCGAGTGAGTCAGCTCTCATGACATGTCTAAAGAATGATGTCCTCTGTTTGGCTATCTTGGCTTCAAGTGATATTTTTGGTGATTTTTTTTTTTTTTTTTTGTGGTATTCAGTTTAGGATGACTTTCTGATTTTATCAGTCCTTAGGATGTGTAATAGTCGCCTCTGGCACCACATCTCAAAGGCATCCACCTTCCTCCTATCTGCCTTTTTCAGAGTCCACGTTTCTCAGCCATAAGTAGCAACTGGGGAAAATTATTGTGTTAACTCATCTGCATTAAGTTGAGAGGGTGATGTCTTTACTCTTCCAGATGATATTCGTGCCAGGCATGGCAATTTTTCCAAGTGTTGTATGACTTCTGACCTCAGGGCTGCAGTCACCATGTTGGTTGATTTTAGAGTTCAGGAAGATGAATTCCTTTGCTATTTCGATGGTCTCATTGTCGCTTCGCACTCTGCATTGTGTTCTCTGCAGTTGTCATTATTTTTGTTTTCTTGATGTTAAGGTGCAGTCCAAATTTTTCACTTTCATCTTTGACCCTCAAGATGAATGTCACCTTAACAATAAAGTAGGATTAGTTCTTCTGGCCCTGCTTGTCTGCTTTGCAAGGCTGAGAGAAGGTGGATCAGACTCTACCAAGGTTTGCAGTGATGGCTTATTTATCTTGTCATTCACCTTCTTTACTGCTTCCTTCTTTTATTAGTTTTTTTTAGGATGGTTTTTTTCTGTATAACTTTTATCATCAATAACACTCAAGTTGGATTCAGAATTGTGATGAGCAGGAGCAACTCTTCAGACTTAATGAGGGTTTTATCCACCTACTCCTGTACTGAAATTGACCTAATGTCAACGTTGCAGAAAAACTCACCTCCAATTAAAAACTCTGAGACAGGCATCTTCTCAAAGTTTCCTTTTATTAGAGTAATACTGGTACATCTGGGAAAGCCCAAATTTGAGAGTTCCGGGTTTTCCCTTAGTAATTCAAAAATCCAACACCAAGCCCCTGCGCACATAAGTCCATCACATGGTCCAGTCACCATCCACCTCATTTAGAGAAATCCCTTCGACCGCTCCTCCTCTAGGTTCAGGAATAACATGACCTTGTTCTGACCCAAACCTTGTTCCAAGGAAACCAACACAAAACAGAGGTAACAGCAAAACTTTTTAATGATTCTTTATGAATTCCATTCCTTCCCGGTTTGTCGTGTCCGCGAAAAAAGGTTCTGAGTCGGTGACTTTCATTAACAGCTCTTTATTTCTAATAGTTGAACCGAACCGGCAAAAGGCAAAAAGCCTCCGGCTTTTATACCTTTTGCCGCGGCGGCCGCGACCAATGGCAGCGATTCAAGTCTCCCGCTCTTGGTTTGAACCAATCGCGGGAGACTTCAATCGGGCCAATCGGCGCGGCTCGCCTGGCCAATCAGAAATCCCCGCGCCTTAGCCAATCAAGGCGCAGGGATTTCGAGTAGTCCATTTTAATACATAACACCCCTCCCCTCTTGGTACGGTCTTTCACGTGGTGTAATCACGCAGGTAGGCGGGGCTCCGTCGGGTCCTAGTTGACCTGCGCAGCTCACTTCCTTGTTGTAACTCGGCCGGAGCGGTCATCTTTTTGGCTGCTCCTGGCTCTGTGAGAACCGGCTGGATGATCGGGCCGGTTCTCTCGCCGTGGCTCCCGCCTGGGCCTACCGGGTCGGTTGAGTCACGGATTTTGCCACTCCCGCTTGGCTTCTCCGAGTCGGTAGAGTTGGCCGGACGGCTCTTCTCCGGATGGGACTCGCGAAGGCTGCGTTCTGGTGAGTTTTTAAATTTAATTTTCTCCTGCGTTTGTCTTACCGGGTATTCCCTCCCCCCTTGGTTCGTGTCTTGGGGGTTGAGGTCAGTCATTGCTCGTGACCGGAGCTGGTCGATGTGTCGTTTCCAGGCTCGCCCATCGATGGTTTGGAGCCGGTACGACCGCGGGCCGGTGATTTGGGTTATGACGGCTGGGATCCATAGGGGGTCCCCCGTCATGTTTTTGGCGTAGACCAAGCCGCCTGGTTCAAAAGTCCGGTACCTGGAGCTTGAGTCTGGGGGTCGCTCGGGGTTATAGGTTGGGTGCAGACGATCGAGTGGGGACCGCAGCTTTCTGCCCATCAGGAGCTCTGCAGGGCTTTTGTTGGTTGTGGTATTGGGTGTGATGTGCTGTATGAAAAGTAGTTTGTTGATTTTTTCGTTGATCTCCCCGTGGTCCATTTTCCGGAGGGTCTTTTTTGTAAACTGGACCATCCGTTCCGCCCTACCGTTCGCCGCCGGATGCGCCGGTGCTGTCAATGCGTGGCGGATACCCCTCTCGGCCAGGAACCGTTCGAATTCGATGGAGGTGAATTGGGGCCCGTTGTCTGAGACAATGACGTCTGGGAGGCCATGTGTGGAGAACAGTTTACATAGCTCTTTAATGACAGCCTCTGTGGTGGTGGATTTCATGTCAGCCACCTCTAACCAATTTGAGTATGCATCGACTGTGATTAGAAAAGTGTGTCCATTTGTGGGGCCAGCAAAGTCTAAGTGGATTCTGGACCAGGGTCCCCGTGGTATTTCCCAGTCCCGGATAGGTGCTGTGGGTGGGCTGGATCTGGTTTCCTGACACCGGTGGCATTTGGCTACCCATGCTTCAATTTGTTTGTCCATCCCTGGCCACCAAGCGTAACTCCTGGCCAGGGCTTTTGTCCTGACGATGCCAGGATGACCCTCGTATAACATCTCTAGGACCCTGTTTTGCAATTTACCCGGAATTACCACCCGATCACCCCACAGGATGCAACCTCTTAACAGTGAAAGTTCAGTCTGGCGCTGCCGGAATGTTTTAAAAGTCTCGTCAATGTCTCTTTCCGGCCAGCCTTTTTCTAACCAATGTAAGACTTGCGCCAATTGTCTGTCCCTAACGGTTTCTCTGGCAATATCAGATGCAGTTATGGGCAAACTCTCGATACTCAGGGTGTTTGTTGTTGGTGCGGGGTCAGGGTCAGAGTCCGGCAAGGGCGAGCGGCTTAAAGCGTCCGCGTGCGAAATTTTCTTACCTGGCTTGTGTAACAGTTCGTAGCTGTAGGCTGCCAGGAATTCAGACCATCTTGTCATGCGGGGCGACAAGATGTTTGGTGTAGCACGGTTTCCAGCGAGGATGCCCAGCAGTGGTTTATGATCAGTGACTATTTTGAATGGGCGGCCGTACAGGTACTCGTGGAAACGCTTAACGGCGGCAACTATAGCCAAAGCTTCTTTGTCCAGCTGGCTATAGTTCCGTTCCGGTTTAGTCAGAGTTCTGGAAAAAAATGCGATAGGTGCTTCTCTCTGGTCTGGGAGGGTATGGCTGAGGACAGCGCCGACGCCGAAAGGTGATGCGTCGCAAGTGACAGCTAAGGGCAAAGTCTCACTGAATTGCATCAGGACGGCGTCGGAGGTGAGGAGGTCTTTGGTTTTCTGAAAAGCGGCTTGTTCTCGTCTCCCCCAAGTCCATGCTGCCCTCTTGTCTAGGAGTCTATGTAAAGGTTCCGCCGCCGTTGCCTTCTGAGGTAGGAAGACATTATAAAAATTTAGTAAGCCTAGGAATGCTTGTAGTTCTGTTTTGGACTTCGGGGTGGGGGCTTCCTTGATGGCTTTAACTTTTTTAGTCGTAGGGTGGATGCCCTGCCAGTCTAGGAGGTAACCCAAAAACTCTATTTGCTGTGTACAAAGTTGGCATTTTTCGCGTTTGACTTTAAGTCCTGTTTCTTTAAATTTTGTTAAGACTTGTCTTAATCGGTTTTCTAATTCGGCTTCGTTTGGCGCCGCTATTAATACGTCATCGAAATAGGGCACCACCCCCTTGATGCCCTGTAGTAAACGTTCCATCAGGCTCTGGAAGATGCCTGGTGCCACGCTGACTCCAAATTGGAGTCTGTTACACTTGAAAGCCCCCCGGTGTGTCACAATTGTTTGGGCTTCTGCCGTTTCCTCGTCCACAGGCAGTTGCTGGTATGCCTGGGCGAGGTCGAGCTTGGCAAAAAATTTTCCCCCTCCCAGTGAGTGCAGTAAATGTTGCACTATTGGAACTGGGTAGGCGCTTTGCTGTAGCGCGCTGTTTAGGGTGGCCTTATAGTCCCCGCAGATTCTCACGGACCCGTCTGGCTTTACTGGGGTCACTATAGGGGTCTCCCATCTGGCGTGGTCTACCGGTTTTAATACCCCTTGTTTGACGAGTTTGTTGATCTGCTCGTCAATTTTTGGCTTTAAAGCAAAGGGCACCCTTCTAGGTTTAAGCCGCTTGGGGGGAACCCTTGGGTCTAAATCAAACGAGATGGGGGGCCCCTTGTACTTGCCCAAGCCTCCCTCGAAGACCTCCTGGAACTCCTGGACTAGCTGCTGTTCCCAGGCTTCAATGGAGACTTGGTTGACACCTGTCAGCGCGATGTTAAGCGGGGCGAACCATTGCAGACCCAGCAGGCTCGGGCGGTCACGATCGACTATTGTGAGTGGCAGTTGTTCGGTGTGGCCTTTGTAGGTTATGTTAAAGTTCTTGGTGCCCACTACCGGAACGCGATTACCTTGGTAGTCTTTTATGATGATTTTCTGGGCAAGCACGTTTTTTCTTTGTAGAGTAGGCACTAGTTTTTTTATTTCGCGCCATGCAATCATGGAAAGGTAGGACCCGGAGTCCACTTCCATTTTGCATGGCCGGCCTTCGATGTGGACTTCTACATGTACTTTTCTGGCGCCGTCGGAGATGGCGTGGCCGATGGTCACCGTCTGGTGGGTTTCTTCTTTCCGCCGACCGTCGCCGCTTCTTTGAGGTCGTTGCTTCTGGTCCCATCTACCTGCTGGCTGGCGCTCTCTGGCTCTGGGCGGGGAGTTCTCCCTTCTTCTGTCCTGCTGTTCCCATATTGGCGGGCTGCGGGTCTTCTTTTGGCGGCAAACTCGAGCGATGTGGCCCCTTCGGTCGCAATGCCTGCAGATAGCATCAAAGAAACGGCATTCAGACCTGGGGTGGTCGCCGCCGCACCCGGCGCAGTTGGTCCTCGACCTACGACTGTTTTGGCTTCGTTGGTTTCCGCGTCCCGTCTGCACGCGATGTATGTCCTCCTCATCATCTGACGTGCTGGAGGTTGACTGGTAGTCGCCGTAGTGTGCGGTTGCTTCGTTTCTTGCGTCGGCCGACCTCGCGGGGTTGTTGTTTCCGCCCTTCGCGTCGGATCTTCGCATGGTGTCTGCTGACGTGCGGGTTGCTTCTGCGGCTGCGGCTGCGGTGAGGGCATCGGCTAGGCTGATGTCGCCTTTGGCCATAAGTCGGCTCTGGAGTGTCGGATCCCACAATCCGAGTACGAAACGGTCTCTTATGAGACTATTCAATCCTTCAAACTCACAGAGTCCACCTAGGCGCCTTAATTCAGCGACGAAGTCGCTCAGTTTTTCGTCTGGTCTCTGGTTTCTTCGGTAAAATTCATTTCGTCGTATTAGGATGGGGACCTCGGGGGCGTAATGGCGCCTCAGTATGGGTTCGAGGACGTCCCAATCCATGGCAGTCGCGTCTGCCGGTTTGGCCAATGCCTTGGCCATCTGGAAAACCTCTGGTCCACAATGCGTAAGGAAGACGGCGCGTTTTAGCGGGCCCAGGGCATCCTTCATGCCGGCACATTCCAGGTACATACGGAATCTATCCGAGTACGATTCCCAGTCCTCGGCGGCGGGGTTGAAGGGGGCGGGCGGTGCTATCTTCGCCATTTTGCTGTCGCTAGTTCTTAGATGGACACGGGGTTCGGTTCAGGGGCGAGATCCCACCCTCGTCGCCAGTGTCGTGTCCGCGAAAAAAGGTTCTGAGTCGGTGACTTTCATTAACAGCTCTTTATTTCTAATAGTTGAACCGAACCGGCAAAAGGCAAAAAGCCTCCGGCTTTTATACCTTTTGCCGCGGCGGCCGCGACCAATGGCAGCGATTCAAGTCTCCCGCTCTTGGTTTGAACCAATCGCGGGAGACTTCAATCGGGCCAATCGGCGCGGCTCGCCTGGCCAATCAGAAATCCCCGCGCCTTAGCCAATCAAGGCGCAGGGATTTCGAGTAGTCCATTTTAATACATAACACGGTTAAAAAGCTGTTTCAAACTGATTGTCTCTGATAAGAATGAGCCTTGCCAAGGTTGTGCAAGGCTGCCAAGAACACTAGATAAAGTTACTAAGAAATATTTCAAACACAAAGTGTCTCTAAACACCAACCAAGATATTCCGAACCTCCACAAGGCTTGAATGCAAAGACTTCTTTGCTTCCTGCAAAGAACTCCGGTTT
Source organism: Hydrophis major (assembly GCA_033807585.1). Classification (NCBI taxonomy): domain Eukaryota; kingdom Metazoa; phylum Chordata; class Lepidosauria; order Squamata; family Elapidae; genus Hydrophis; species Hydrophis major. The sequence goes on from CM066329.1 coordinate 367,360,693, forward strand.
CTCAGCTGGCTTTTATCTCTTAAGGGAGGGGCCATTATCTTGCAGCCTTACTCCCGAGTCACCCATACTGCTGCAGCTGCTCTTTCCTTTGAGCAGCCCTGCGTGTACGTGCACTTGGCACAGGCTCCTCGGGGGCCTTTTCATCACTGCTGCCAGCCTCCACAATCTCCAAAGGCAGCATTCCACTCCCTGATGGTCCTGGCCCCATCCCTGCATCACACGCAGGCCCCTCATCTGAGTCCTCGCTCTCCGAGACCTCAGCTGTCCTCACTTGCTGCCGGCGAACCACAACAGACCTTGAGCAAAGAGAAGAATGCTATTATGTCTAACTACCAACACTCTACAATTCCCCACCCTCCTACTTTCCCAAGCACAGGAATGTGGTAGCATGGAAGCTTTTGGTACTAATATGGCTTCCAAAGTTGACACCTGCATTGCAGTCCAAAGTGATCCATGGGTTGTCCTGTGTGGATTGTAGGGATTTCTGGTGCAGTTTTTGTCTTTCAAGTGAATTTAAAAATAGGGTGGATTCTGCATAATTAGAAACATTTGTGCTACCCAGTAGAACTGTTGTTGTTGAATAAGCATATTGAATTTTTAAAAAAATTGCAAAGAGCAGTGCAGGATCTACCTGAACACAGTACAGGGAATCCTTGATGTAGAATAATTCGTTTAGTGACCATTCACTAAACAAAACTGAAAGAAAGTTACCAATGCCTGCTTTTCACACTTGGAATTTATCCCGTGATCAAAATTCAAATGTTTGGCAACTGGCTCTTATTTAGGATGGTTGCAGTGTCCTGGAGTCAAGTGATCCCCTTTTGTGACCTTCTGAGGAGCAAAGTCAATGGGGAAGCCAGATTCACTTAACAACCATGTTACTTACTTAACAACTGCAGTGATTTACTTAAGCAATAGGAATAGCAATAGGAATTTTGGGCTCAATTATGGTCGTACGTCAAGAACTACCTGTATGCCAGGCTGTCTGGGAATTCCCAGTAAGTAAATCACTACAATTGTTAAGTAACTTGGTGGTTAAGTGGCAACTGGACTTCCTTGTTTTCTTCGAAGACGTTTCACTTCTTATCCAAGAATGGTGGGGAATGGAAGGATTTGTATTCCTTGGAGACAGCTGGTCATTTGCATTCTTTTAGAGAGTTGTTGAGGCCACTTGGAGGTTTGTCTGTGTCCTCAGGGTCTCCTAAGTCATGTAAATAGGTGTGGAGCCTTGTTTCCGATCCATTGAATTGAATTCATTCAATTTTTGGCCAAGTGTGATCCCCGTGGTGGTTGTAAGTCAAGGACTACCCATACAGCTACAGAGCAGGATTAGGAAAACAACTTGAATATTTTCTAGTTTCTCCTCAATTAGTTCTGCATGATTTGAGTTCCTTTTATTTGATCTCTCTGTGGATTGTAAGGGGAAAAAAAGGCAAAGAATACTTTTTCTTGGTGTAGTTGAAAATGCAGTTTGTTACTTCTTGTAGATAAGACTCCTCCTTGGATAAAATGGTGTCCAGAAGTTGTCTGTAGGAACAAAACTAAGAATTTCTTCCTTATCTCCTTGGTTTTTCTGCATTTAGAATTATCTTCCAATTTCTTTTCTGTTGCATTTCTAAAATAACCAAAATAGGCACAGAGGCTTTCTCATCCTTCCATAATATGCTGTTTGTTCCTTATGCGTATTTTGAACATTGTCGCTTAGGAGAGCAGTGTAAAGTTTCATTCATCTTGTCTCACCCTGCGGTATTGAAATAACTTCCTGGTAATGTTTATTAAAAGCTCCCAATTTCCTTGAGCCTCAGGAGAGCTAAGAGCAAACCCTACAGCCTGTGAACAGATTGCAAATAAGAAAGAACAAAAGGGTGGTGAAACAAAACTTGCAATATGATATAATAACAACTGATTGGTTTCTAGGAGGAACAGGGATGGGCGACTGGGGTGGCTGGATGGGTAATTGACTTTTCCCACTTGGGGTTCAAGACTACAAAAGGTCTACCAGCGACCTGACCTGAGGATACCACTGGTAGGTTCATCTGGATTGTTCAGAATTTTATCTAACCATGGGATGACTTTTTCCATTTTATCTTCCTGTTATCCTGGCGTGCTCTTCTCTTAAATGCAGTGACTGCAAAAATAGGAAGTTTTAGCTAATAATTGTGAGACTTTGAGACTAATTGTAGAGCTTCTGGTTATTTTTAAATGCACTTTATAATCCAAGGGTACATGTGACCTGCCAACTGCCTGTGTTATCTCTGTGCCGTGCCCAGGGTCATTATACTGGCTTACCTCAGGGCTCCTGCAGCCAGGCCATCCATGCCTCGACACTTGCCTCACCTTGCAGCCGTGGCACCAGCACACCGCTCAGCCTCCTGCTCCATTGCAGCCACGAGCAAGCAGAAGAAATTGGCTGGTATAACCACGTGGGTTCCTGCTTCACATGGCTGTTGGTGCTGTTGCCGCGAAGGCAGGTGTCGGGGCATGAATGGCCTGGCTGCGAGGGCCTTGAGGTAAGCCGGTGCAGGGCGCATGGGACAGCTTCACACTCCTGCCTCACCTTGTGACTGTGACATAGCAAGCAACAAACAGAATGGTTGGCTGCACAGGCTCTTAAGTAGGGCTTATTTTGGGGGGGGGGTAGGGCTTATATTAGGCACACACAGAAAACATGCTAAGGCTTATTTTTGGATAGGTCTTATTTTCAGAGAAACAGGGTAGATGTTGCTCAGTTCTGAGTTTAAAGCAAAATGTTCAACATTCACTGTTTCATTATGTTTTATGCTTAAGAATATTGTACATAGCAATAGCATTTGGGCTCATATACCGCCCCATAGTGCCACTTTCTGCATAGTTTACAATATAGAAGCATTATTATTTGCATGTTGCCCCCAACAATCTGGGTCTTCCTTTTATCAACCTCGGAAGGATGGAAGACTGAGTCAACCTGGAGTCCCATCAGGATCAAACTCCAGGTTGCGGGCAGAGTTTGCTTTCAATACTTCATTTTAACCACTGCACCACCAAAACTGTTGTATATCTGAGAAAGATGCATGTAAAGAAAATTGGAGATATTTCCTGGTCCTTTAAGCTTCACTGTTGGAGCCTGGTCTTTCAATATGAACAATTGATAGTTGGAGTTTTGGTCCTTTGTTAGTCATACACAAACTCCACCCCTGTTAAAGCTGGCAGCTGTTTATTGAGTTTAAGTTTATTTAAATCAAGTTACCAATTGGTATTATGAGGCCTTGTTCAAAAGTGACATTGATCCCAGACTATTTTATTCACAGTTTGTTAAATAAATCAGATGAGTTCATACAGAAAATTAAGCCATAAAATAGAATGGATAATGAAATATCTGCAAGAAAACAACCAAGTTCAGAGAGCACCAAGTTTCATTTTGATGGGATCCAACCCATACAGAACTTTCTAATCAATTCAAAAGAAAACAGATTTCTTGATTTGTGCTTACTCCTGTAGGATAGATTTCTATAGAAGCAAAAGACTTCTCAAACACACAAGCACACACTCAGAAAGGATCTCCTGCGGAGGTAGGACTAGAAGATTTCTTCCAACTTTATTATTCTGCATATCTCTGTGACACTGTTAGATTAGCAAAAGGTATTTTTCTTTTTCATTTTTAATGAAAGGGACCGGAGGGCATTATCTAGTCAACATACTGCAGGTTGGCATCTTCTGTTTCAGTGAAAGGGGTGGTGATATCTCACGATGGATTTTAGAATGAAATGATTTTGGTTCTTCCTATGCAGGATGAGCTAAAAATCATAGACTAGCTGCCAATACAATTGCTGTTTGTAATAGCATATGGTGCGTGACTCTATAATAAAAATGGAATTAATGAAATTACAGTGAGGAGAAAGTCTATTTGAGCACTGCCTGTTTTTGTTTTTTGTTTTAAAAAAACCTCACAAATGTTTCATTGAGCCTGTTGGTTTTAAAATAAATAAAATTACCTCATGGAATGCAAACACATCCTTCCAATGTAAATGGAACCATAGAATGTAGGCAGGTAGTAGCCCTAAGGTGAAAGAACAGGGTTATGTAAATAGTTCAAATTGGGGAAAAAAAGAAAGAGCTTTAATGCCTCTTTCCATTTTGCTACTCAAAGCGAAGTAGTACAAATAGTCAAGTAGTACAAATACAAAACGATTTAGATATTAAGGTTTCGGTTCTTTTTTTTTAAGCGTGGGTGGGCATCTATGGCCCTTTTAAGACCTGTGGACTTCAACTCCCAGAATTCCTGAGCTTGGCTGGCCTGACTGACTCAGGAATTCTGAGAGTTGAAGTCCACAGGCCGTTAATTGCCTATCCCTGTTTTTAGGCCATAGTACCTTGGATTCCCACACAGGCATTGGTTGCAGTGAAATCTAAATTTCAAAAGGAAAAATGCACAGGCCACCCTTCTCTCCAATCATTTATGTCTCGGATACACATACAGATACAGATAATCAGAGTTGGAAGGGACCTTGTAGGTTGTCTAGTCCAACCCCCCGCCCAAGCGGGAGACCCTATACCATTTCTGACAAATGGCAGTCCAATCTCTTCTTGAAGGTCTCAACTTCCGAGTCTCCATTCCCTCATTCCTATACTTAGGTTTAGCCTATACCTTCTTACTCATGCATTTGCTCCCATTTGCAAACTTACCCTCCTGATTCACAGATGTATTTATTGTTGTTTTTCTTCCATGCTGTGTGGTCTGTTTCTCAGATAAAATCTAGTCAGTCTTTATTTGATCGTAGGCTAGCAAATTAAATTCAAAAGTCGCCATTAGTTAAGATAAAAGGAAAAAATAATATAATTATAAGTCAGTAGCCACAATTGAGCCCAAAATGTCTGTTGCTAAAGCAAGACAGTTGTTAAGTGAGTTCTGCCCCATTTTATGACCTTGCTTGCCACAGTTGTTAAATGAATTACTGCAGTTGTTAGTAATACAGTTGTGAAGTGACTCTGAATTGACTGCTTCTTAGAAGGTGTGGCAAAAGGTGATCACATCACTCCAGGACATTGCAATCCTCATAAATACATGCCAGTTTGCCAAGTGTCCGAGTTTTGATCATGTGACCATGGAATGCTGCAGTGGTCATAAGTGTGAAAATTGTCACAAGTCACTTGTTTCAATGCTATTGTGACTTCGAACAGTCATTATACCTTACAAATTGTTGTAAGTCTAGAACAACCTGTAGTTCTTGAGTTACTGCCTTCTTTGTGCTTTCATTTTTTTATCCTGCCTTTATTATTTTTAAGGTGGCAAATGTAATTCATACTCTTCCCTCCTCCTATTTTTCCCTACAACTATCCCTGTGAGGTGAGTTGCACTGAGAGACAGTGACTGGGCCAAGGACACCTAGTTGGCTTTCATGCTTAAGGTGGGACTAGAATTCACTATCTCCTGGTTTCTAGCCTGGTGCCTTAAAGCATTAGAACAAGGGCCTTCAAAGTTGGCAAGTTTAAGACTTGTGGACTTCAACTCCCAGAATTCCTGAGCTAACATGACTGGAGGAGGAATTCTGGGAGTTGAAGTCCACAAGACTTAAAGCTGTCGAGTTTGAAGACCCTAGTTCTAGATCAAACTGGCTCTTGATTGATTTGATTTGATTTATATAGCTACCCATCTATGCATGGCTTACAATGAAATGGAGTATTAATAAATAAAACAAACCCTGTGAAATACATTGTATTGTATTGAATATACCTTTAATTTGTATATCGCTCAGAGTTGATATGAGTATGTCTGAGTATGAGAATAATGATCAGAGGAATTATACACCTAGGCATATTAGAAGTTTATAGATGTTGAAAGCTGAACATGTCATGGTGTAGAATAGATAATATAATCAACTTATTGCATTAACTTGCTTCACCTTCAGTGAATCAGAAACAGTTTCTGCTCTATGGCTAGAGGGACTTAATGGATATGTATATGTTTAATATGCTGTTGTTGAAAATGACTGGATGTGGGGAAATTTCTATGGGTGAAGTAAGGACGAAGTGAGTGGGCGACTCAAGCAGATGAAATCTCATTGATGCTCTGGAGGATAAATCCACACCTTTTCCCCTGTGCCAGTCACAGAAAAATGTGAATTTATTCTCTCTAGTTCCAGAGAACAGAGCAAGAAATAGTGGTGGAAGCTTTACAGAGGAACACCCAAACTCAAAATAATAAGGAATTTCCTGATTGCGAGGGCTATTAAGCAGTGTAACAACCTGTCACCTGAAGTTGTGTATGTTCCATCAGTGGAAGGTTTCAAGTACAGGTTGGGCAGCCATTTGTTTCCTTCCAACTCTATGTTCAAAGGCAATCTTGTTCCTGTGATGACCCAGGGCATGGCACAAAGGCAATACAATCAAATAAGCAATAAGAATCCCTTTATTATCTTCAGCTTTGCCCCCAATGTCCAGGTTACCTTCAGCTGGAGAAAAAGTCTCCCAGGAACAGCCTTTAAGTCGAGGAAATTCAGTCCAAAACAAGGTAACAAACTGTAACTAAACATCCACCCAAATTATGCTGCAGTAATTAACTTGACAGGACAGGAGAAGGAGTTGCAGACTTGAAAGCAAACATAGTTGGGAAGATGCCAGGAACACAGATAAGCCTCAACGATACCAGATAAATCACGATTTGCTCCCAACAACTTGCTGTGTGCAGCTTCCCTTTTGAAACACTGTGTTCTCAGCTGCAGCCAATGAAGGGAATCAGGGCCCTTTCCTCCCCAGTAACCCATGCAAGTCACATTGCTTCCTTCTGCCCTGCATGCCCTAAGATGAAGAGGGGGTGGGCCTGCATCTTCCTCTGACTTCCCTCTCCCTTGCACTACCTCTCCCCTGCTCTGGCCAGCCAGACTTTGCCCTTCCCCAGTTTCTTCCACAACCAAAGGAGCTACACTCCCACTCCCTGTCAGCTGTCTGACAGGGGCATGACAGTTCCTTCCAGTCTTTCTTTAAACCAGAACTTCGGAATTCACAGCAGCAAAATGGACTTGTTGGACCACTAGACAAAGATTGATGAATGGCTTTATTAAAACTTCTGATTAGAATGATCCTTAGGCTTAATGAAGGGAGTCCCTCTGAGGTCTTAAAGTCTTGGTTTCATGAGAATATTTTGCTTCATGTTTAAAAGCATGGCCTGCCCTAGACTCTTAATTACCAAAGTTATTTTTAAATACCACCCACTGTGGAAGAACCATAAATGCCGGAGAGACAGAGCTACGATCAAGTAATAGAAGGACTTATTTTGCTGACTAAGGGAAGATAAAGAAAGTCTACATGGATGGTGATATTTACACAACGAAAAATGTTTGATAAAACAAGAAGGAGTAAATGTGTGTGTCTGCTGTTGCAAATCTATCCCAAGCCAATCTGGAATTTAATTCTTTTTTTTTTTTTTTGGGGAATCTGAATATTTTGAAATCCTTGGTGAATTGTTGATAGTGTTACGATGCTAAGGAACTTTTGTTGATGGAACTTGAGCCCAAAAGAAGACAAATAGAAGGTAGGACAGCTAAAGCAAAAGATCAGAGGTTTTGTCATACCCTTGTCAGAATCTAACCCGGAGCGGGAAGCCAAACAGCTGACAGGGAGTGGGAGTGTGGCTCTGTTGGCTGTGAAAGAAACTGGGGAAGGGCAAAGTCCGGTTGGGCAGAGAAGGGGAGAGGTAGAGCAAGGGAGAGGGAATTCAGAGGAAGATCCAGGCCCACCCCCTCTTCATCCTAGGACATGCAGGGAGGAACGGAGAAGGGAGCAATGTGAGTTTTGTGGCTTGCGGGGGAGGAAAGGGCCCTGATTCCCTTTATTAGCTGCAGCTGGGAACACCGTGCATAAAAGAGGAAGCTGCGCACAGCAAGTTGTTGGGAGCAAATGTGAATTTATCTGGTATCGTTCTGCCTTATCTATGTTCCTGGCATCTTCCCAACTGTGTGAGTTTTGCCGTGCTTTCAAGTCTGAAATTACTTCTGTCCTGTGAAGCTAATTACTTCAGTGTGGTTTGTTTGGATTTTAAGTTACAGTTTCTGTGTACCTTGTTTTGGACTGACTTTTCTACAGTTAAAGGCTGTTCCTGGGAGAGTTTTTCTCCAGCCCGAAGGTAACCTAGACATTGAGGGCAAAGTTAGAGATAATAAAGGGACTCTTATTGTTTATTTGATCGTTGTCTTTGTGCATTTAGTGACCATTCAAAGTTACGATGGCACTGAAAAAAGTGACTGATATTCACACTTAATGAATATTTTGATATCCTCCTCATCATGTGATCAAAATTCAGATGCCAGGCAACTGATTCACATTTATGATACTTGCAATATCCTGGGTTATGTGATGCCCTTTTGCAACCTTCTCACATGCAAAGTTAATGGGCAATCCAGATTCATTTAACAACCATGTTACAAATTTAGCAATGGCAGTGATTCCCTTAACAACCGAGGCAAGAAAAGTCATAAAATGGGGCAAAATTCACTCTCCGTAACAACTGCCTTCCTTAAAAGGATTAGCTATGCAAAATTCTGGAAAAATGTGAATACGCCCACCAGACGAGGAGGTAATTAGGACAATTTTTAGAATGTGCTGAGGGAGACAGATTAACCTTAAAAAGAAAAGAAAAAGAAGACTCAGAATACTACTTGACATGGAATAAATTCTACGACTGGTTAAAGACAAGGGGTAGAACAGTGATGGCGAACGTTTTTCTTGTGGCATGCCGAAAGCACGTGCACTAGAGATAGTGCTGGCACCCATAATGCAATGCTCCCTATGCCCCATGTGCAGGTGCGCACAACATCGCCTACCCCATCCCCTTACCTGCACTGTGCATGCGTGCACCTCCCAGATGATTTTTGCCCTGTTTGAGGCCATTTTCGCCCTCCCAGAGGCTCAAGGGATGCCTCTGGAGCCTTTGGAGGCTGAAAACGGGCCTGTTTTGGCACTTCTGGTATTTCCGGAAGGCCTGTTTTCGGCCTCCCGGGGCTGCAGAGGCTTTCCTCAAGCCTCCGGAAGGGCGAAAACGGCCTCAAACAGGCTGAAAATCAACTGGGAGGCACACGCATGCGCAGTGCAGGTAAGTTTGGCTGGGGCTCGCGTGCCCATACAAATGGCTCTGCGTGCCAGCTGTGGCACGTGTGCCGTAGGTTTGTCATCACAGGGGTAGAAGTTAAAGAAAGAAAACAGTGAATGTTTTTTATTAAAAACAGAGATGGTGTATCACTACAATATTATATGATATTATAAGTATTCTTATTAGAAAATGGGACAATATTTTTATAGTACTAGCTATGGTTCTTATTCTTTTTAAATAACAGACTCGGACAAAGTGTTGTATTCAAAAATGTTTATGTATAATTTTTTTTAAAAAAACTGACTTGATTAACAACATAATTTTGGTTGTAGGTTGAGGACTACCTGTAACATCCAGGAAGGGGAAAATATAAAGTATAGAATGAATTGGTAATCACCTGCTGCCTTTCCCTAAATGCTTCAGAGATCCTGATGTGGTTAAGACTTTGATTTACAGAAGGCTTGGCACTAATTGTAGCAGAGAATGTTAATCCTTCCAGCTCATACCCCATAGCTGATTTTCCTTGGCTGACTACCGCACCAAATCTCAAAGGAATCTCTTCCTAGCGTGGTTTCCTCCTTCTGCAAGGGGAATGGTGTTCCCATTTTTTAAAATATTGGTTTATCTTCTTCCCATCCTTCCCCGGGGCTTTTAGAAGGAGGAAAATGGGAAACTCTGCTGGATTTGGTGTTTTCCAGACCTACATGGTTTGGCATTTATCTCAGTAATTGAATATTGCAGGGGCATAACTAGTCCAGGTACTTTGGCCTTGCCTCAGAAGAACAGAACCATTTGACCTGATTTTTTAGGGGAGGGGGGTCCAATGTCGGCCACCTGAAGACCTGTGAACTTCAACTCTCAGAATTCCTCAGCCAGCCATGGTGAAGTCCACACTACAATGATGGCGAATCTTTTTGTTGTGATGTGCCGAAAGCACCCGTGCGAGAGATAGTGTGTGTGTGTGCTGGCATCCATAATACAGTGTGCCCCATGCCCCCCCGTACATGCCCCCTAGATGATTTTTGGCCTGTTTGAGGCCGTTTTTGCCCTCCCAGAAGCTTGAGGGATGCTTCTGGAGGCTGAGAACGGGCCTGTTTTGGCACTTCTGTTTTTTCCAGAAGGCCCATTTTTCAGCCTCCCGAAGCTGCAGAGGCTTTTTTTGAGCCCCCGGGAGGGCGAAAATGGCCTCCCCCCAGGCTCCAGAGGCCCTCTGAAGGCTGGAAACGAGCACTTCCAGTATTTCTAGAAGGCCCGCTTTTCAGCTTCTTGAGGCTGCAGAGGCTTCCCCCGAGCCTCCAGGAGGGCGAAAACGGCCTCAAACAGGCCGAAAATCAGCTGGGAGGCGCATGCATGCGCAGTGCAGGTAAGTTTGGCTGGGGCTTGTGCGCTCGCACAAATGGCTTTCCGTACCACCTGTGGCATATGTGCCCTAGGTTCGCCATCACGGTTCTAGGGTGATAATTATGTCCCGGTGACTGGCCCAGATTGGATCCTGCCATAGTAATCTCCTCTTTCCCGATGCCCATTGATCAGCCATCCAAAAGTTCAGAGATCTAACTAGAATCGCATGCAGGAGGTGTGACTGAGTCTTTTGTACGATGGTGACTTTTCAGATTGTTGACCAGATGATTTCCATGGTGTTTTTTTTTTTTTTTTTTTTTTAAGGCAAGTGGGTTTTTATTATAATTTTCAAAACTGACTAAGTCTGAAATTTTTCAAGCTGTAATGTAGGGGATTATCTGGCTATTTTCCCCCATTAACAGGCCTGCTATACCTTTCATTTCTGACATGCTTGAATAACAAAGGAAAAGAAATACAGGCAGTTGCTAATTCTCTTGTAAAAGAGAAGAAATAAAGAGAAGCAAGTGGTTTTGTATCAGCCTCTTGGAGTGTTTTATCATCTCTCCTGTAAAAATGCTAAATTTAGTGCGGCTGAATAAAGCATGTCCTTTTAAGCTACAAAGCAAAACGATGTCACAACATTGATTTCCTTCTCATTTAATAGTTCTAGGAAGGAACAACCATAAAACCACCTTGGTATAACATTTTTGGGAAACCTTCCTTTTTACTGGAGATAAGCTTTTATTGCCAAGGATTCAGAGGGTGACATATCTTATTCAGGAGACGCCTAAAGAAGAGTTAAGCTGAGGATTTTGCCGTGAAGGGTTTTGCGTAAGGCAGGTATCCATGGGAACTTTTTTTTAAAAAAGCTTTCGTGCCAATAGTCAGTTTGTGAGTTTCATTGAGGAGGAGGAGGAGGAGGAGAAGGAACAGGAAGAAAAAGAAAGAGAAAGGGGAGAGGGGAGGAGGAAGAAGAGGGAGGAGGAGGATGGGGGAGGAAGGGGAGGAGGAGGAGGAAGGGGAGGAGGAGAAGGAAGGAGGAGAGGAAGGAGAAGGAGACAGGAGGAAGAAGAGTAGGATAAGGACGGGGGAAGGAGGGGAAGGAGGAAGGGGAAGAAGGGGAGGGGTATGAGAAGAGGAGGAAGGGCTAGGAGGAAGGGGAGGAAGGGGAGGAGGAGGAGGAAGGGGAGGAGGAGAGGAAGGAGAAGGAGACAGGAGGAAGAAGAGTAGGATAAGGATGGGGGAGGAGGGGAAGGAGGAAGGGGAAGAAGGGGAGGGGTATGAAAAGAGGAGGAAGGGCTAGGAGGAAGGGGAGGAAGGGGAGGAGGAGGAGGAAGGGGAGGAGGAGAGGAAGGAGAAGGAGACAGGAGGAAGAAGAGTAGGATAAGGACGGGGGAGGAGGGGAAGGAGGAAGGGGAAGAAGGGGAGGGGTATGAGAAGAGGAGGAAGGGCTAGGAGAAAGGGGAGGAAGGGGAGGAGGAGGAGGAAGGGGAGGAGAGGAAGGAGAAGGAGACAGGAGGAAGAAGAGTAGGATAAGGACGGGGGAGGAGGGGAAAGAGGAAGGGGAAGAAGGGGAGGCGTATGAGAAGAGGAGGAAGGGCTAGGAGGAAGGGGAGGAGGAGGAGGAGGAGGAAGGAGGAGAGGAAGGAGAAGGATACAGGAGGAAGAAGAGTAGGATAAGGATGGGGGAGGAGGGGAAGGGGAAGAAGGGGAGGGGTATGAGAAGAGGTGGAAGGGCTAGGAGGAAGGGGAGGAGGAGGAGGAGAAGGAAGGAGGAGAGGAAGGAGAAGGAGACAGGAGGAAGAAGAGTAGGATAAGGATGGGGGAGGAGGGGAAGGGGAAGAAGGGGAAAGGCTAGGAGGAAGGGGAGGAGAAGAGGAGGAGAAGAGGAGGAAAGGCTAGGAGGAAGGGGAGGAAGGGGAGGAGGAGGAGGAAGGAGGAGGAAATGATGGGGGAGAAGAGTGGGATAAGGAAGGGGGAGGAGGAAAGGGGAGGAGTGGGAGAAGAGGAAGGGGAGGGGAATGAGAAGAGGAGGAAGGGGGACTAGGAGGAGAAGAAGGAAGGAAAAGAAGACGAAGGAGACGAGAAGGAGACGAGAAGGAGGAAAAAGAGTGGGATAAGGAAGGGGAGGAGGAAGAGGGATGAGAAGAGGAGGAAGGAGGAAGAGCAGGAAGGCGGAGGAGGAGGAAAAGGAAGGAGAAGGAGAGGAAGGAGAAGGAGATGAGGAAGAAGAGGGAGGAAGGAGAGGGGGAGGAGGAGGAGGAGGAGAAACATGATGATTGGGTATACCATATTCTGTGGCTACTTTTCACAAGTTTCATTTTCATGTCAGGTAGTGCTTAGTCTGTGGTTGCTGTTAATGTCTATGTATCTATTGATGGCTGATTTGTCAGAGTGCCAGGCTTCTAGAAATTCCCTGGCATTTTTGGACTTGGCCTGGTTTAGGATTGTCACATTTTCCCAATTGAAAGTATGGTTAAATCTCACTATACGTTGTGAAATTAAAGAATTTTTGTCATTATTTTACATTTGTCATTACAATGCATAGATGAGCGGAATAGATGGAACAGGACATTTTGTGAAGACTTATGCATGTTCACCTGATAAGCCACGTGGGTTTTCCCAGAAACATAATTGTCAAAGAGGTTTAGGAGAAGAGTTCATTTAATGCACCATTGTTGTTCTAGCTAACACAAGCAGCTCTACGGTTTCTCAATTTCAAGCAGACCGTAGAGTTGGATGGGATCTTGGGAGTCATCAAGTCCAAACCATCTTGCTCAGTGGAGCAAATGCAAAGCTAAAGTCCACATAAAAAGTGATTGTCTGTCTTCTGGGTCACATTTGAAAGGTCCCTGGGGCTCATAATAAACAATAGTTAACTACCTAAAGCCCTTTTGCTTAATTTCTTCAAACCTGACTCAGTAGTGACTAAGAATGGAAATCATCCTATAAATAAATGCCAATCTAGAACAGCTGTTTCCCCATAATCATGTACAGTTGGTCCTCAATTTACAGCCACAATTAAGGCCAGAACGAACATTGCTAAGTGTTGGAAGAAAGGCATTGGAGACAAAATGCAGGCTGGAGAATGTTTGGAAAGATAGTTTAATGATGAATAGCCATAGTATTCTGGGCAGCTGACCACAAAGAGTTGACAGTGAGTGGTTTTATACCTTCTCTTGGGCTTTGCATTTGAGCTTCCTGTTCCTGTGCAAGAACATGTATTCTATTGGCTGTTGTAGGGGTTATGTAGGGGTCATAGCTGACTGTAGATTGTCTGAGCTAAGTTTGGCTGAAGTTTGGTCTGCTCTGAGATGATGCAATGAAGGAGTTTGTGTTCTGAAAGGGTGTTGGGCAATTCCTATTATGGCTTAATGACTTTGTCCTGGTTTGGATCTTGAGCTATTTGCTTATGAATAAAGCCACCAAGATACTTGACTTCTTTCAATAATCTCTAACTCTTAAGCAGGGGTGGGCTTCAAAAATTTTAGCAACGGGTTTTCTGTCGGTTGCTAGGTGGATGTGGCCTAATTGGCCTCCTGCACCACAGTGAGGGGGGCGTTTTTGTCCTTCCTGGGCTCCGGTGCCTTTCTTGAGCCTCCAGGAGGGTGAAAACTTCCCAGGTTCCAGAGGCCGGAAATGGGCCCATTTCTGGCCTTCCCGAACTTCCGGGAGGCCCGTTTTTCTCCCTTCCCGAACCTCTGCACACACCCTGCATTCGAAATGGGCCACATGGGGACTCCTGGGAGGAGCAGGGCAGGGTGGGTGGGGCCAGCCAGGAGTGGGATTTGGGGGTTCTCCAAACTGTGCAGAGTCTTAGCTAGAGGAACCCCTGCGAGCCCCCAGCAGCCCTCCCCTGCTCTTAAGTGCTGACATCATCTGAGGGCTATTAAGAAAGGTGGGGGCTGCTTTCTGTCTCCAAGAACATGTTTCTCCATTCCTCCTTTCGGGAAATACAATATTCTGCCTTTTTAATATTTCCTAAAAATATTTCATTCTTCTTGGAGAGGGTGGGTGGGTGACAACTTTCTACATAAGCAAGGTGGTTCTTAAGTGGGTTAAACCAGAGGTGCTATGCAGCAAGTTCTGACCAGTTCTGGAGAACCGGTAGCAGAAATTTTGAGTAGTTCGGAGAACCAGAAAAACCCCCCTCTGACTGGCCCCCATCTCTTCTCTGCCTCCCATTGAGTCCCAGCTGATCAGCTGGGTCTTCTTTGGTTGCCCTGCATAGGAGAACAGAGCTGGAAAGTATCAGTATCAGTAACTTATTTGACAATATATTGCTTCTCCTGAATGGTTCCAGTTTGTTAGGAAAATTATTGCAATTATTAGTCCTTTTATTGTGTTGATTTTTTTTACAAAGGGAAAGCTTAATAAACAGCCAGTCTAAATTAATTTTTAAAGGAAAGTTTCACATCTAAATTAATTTTTAAAGGAAAGTTTCACACATGATTTGCTGGAATCTTCTTCTTTGAGAACATGGATAAAAATTCAGGAGTTTCATGTGATTTCATGTGACAAGGTTGCATTTGGTCTCTGAAATAGGGTTACACACAATGGCATAGCTTTTAATTGCTTTGGCCTGTCCAGTGGTGGTATTAATTTTTTTTTATTATTGGTTCTGTGGGCATGGCTTGGTGGGCGTGCCATGCCTTGGTGGGTGTGGTGTGGCTTGGTGGGCGTGGCAGGAGAAGGATTCTGTAAAATCCCCATATCCACCCCACTCCTAGGGATGGATGCTATAAAATCTCTATTTCCACCCCATTTCAGGAGAAGGTGACTGCAAAATCCCCATTCTCTCCCCACCCCACTCCTTTTCAGCTCCGTTCTCCTGTGCAGGGCAAATGTTCTGACCCACGCCCTTTTCCAACAAATCAAACACAATCCAAAAGAAACAGAAACCTTGTAATGCTTTTACAAAATAATTAGCTGTGATAAGCACAAGCCTTGCCAAACTATGCAACACTTACCCAAAGATAACAGACAAGAAATAATTTGCAATACAAGAATCTTCAAATACAAACTCAGGATACTGAAATGTCCATGAGGCTGGAGTTTCAAAACGACTTTGCCTTCTACAAAGTACGTTCCTTTCACAGCTGGTTTTTATCTTCTTGAAGGAGGGGCTATTACTTTGCAGCCTTACTCCTGAGTCGCCCATTCTGTTGTAGCTGCTCTTTCCTGCGAGCAATCCTGCACGCTTGCGTACTTGGAACAGGCTCCTCGGGAACCTCTTCATCACTGCTGCCAGCCACCACAATCTCTGAAGGCACAGTCTACTCCCTAATGGTCCTGGCCCCTCATCTGAGTCCTCGCTCTCCTCAGCCATCCACACCTGTTGCTGGCTAACCACAACATCAACAAAAGAAGACCCAGCCGATCAGCTGGGACTCGGGAGGGAGAGAATAGATGGGGGCAAGATCAGTCAGAGGTGGTATTTGCCGGTTCTCCAAACTACAGCCATGACACTGCTGTGACAACGTGAGTTTGACATCCCTATAATAAACAATATCATGCTTCTCTAGAGTAACCAGACCCAGCTTTCTGTCACTGGAGTGTGGGAATTAGGAATTGGAGCTTCTTAGCTATTGGACCTAAGCAATCAAAGAAAGATGAGTAAGTGAGTACAACAGGCTAAAATCTCTCATAGATCAGTACTGATTACTAACATGGAGTGGTCAAAATTAGAGAGGTGCAGATGGAGTGTCCCCACGCGCATCCTGCTACTTTGGGATGAATAATAACATTGCATGCCTATTTCAAAAGGAGGGCTGCATTGCAACACTGCATTACAATTATCTGCCATCTGCCTGATTATGACTCCCTGTAAATACCATCCATTGTATGCTTGTTGATGCAGAGCTACGAAACTAATATGGAAATCTATCCAAAGTTCAGGTCATCTTTGACTTACAACAGTTCATTTAGTGAACATTCAAAGTTACAATGGCACTGAAAAAAAGTGACTTATGACCATTTTTCACAGTTACGACATTTCCAGCATCCCCATGATTATGTGATCAAAACTCAGATGTTTGGCAACTGTTTCATATTTATGTCCCAATGTCATGTAGATCACCTTTTGAACTTTCTGATAAGCAAAGTCAATGGGGAAGCCAGATTCACTCAACAACCAGGTTACTAACTTATCAGCTGCAGTATAATTCACTGAACCCCTGAGTCAAGAAAGGTAAAAAAAATGGGGCAAAATTCACTTAACCAATGTCTCACTTAAGAACAGAAATTTTGGGCTCAATTGTGGTTATAAGTTGAGGAGTACCTGTAATTCAGATGATGAAAAAGATGAATACAGTAGTCCTTTGCAGATACAGAAACCACATAGATTTATCTTTTAGTATTGACTGTTTCCTGGTGTGATTTGATTGCTTATTGTACCCTATGACTATTATTAAGTGTCGTACCTGATGATTCTTGGCTCTTGACGAATGTATCTTTTCTTTTATGTACACTGAGAGCATTTGCACCAAGATAAATTCCTTGTGTGTCCAATCACACTTGGCCAATAAAGAATTCTGTTCTATTTGTATTCCTGTTCTGTTCTGTTCTATTCTATTCTAAATAAGAATTCTATTCTATTCTATTCTATTCTAAATAAGAATTCTATTCTATACAGAATAAGAATTCTATTCTATTCTATTCTATTCTCAATAAGAATTCTATTATGTTCTATTCTGAATAAGAATTCTATTCTATTCTATTCTCAATAAGAATTCTGTTCTAGTCTAGTCTAGTCTAGTTTAGTATTGTATATCTGTAACCCTTGACTTAAAATCATTTGTTTAGTGACTGTTCAAAGTTACAACAAAGTGACTTATGGCCATTTTTCACACCTGGGACCGTTGTAGCATCCCCATGATCATGTGATCAACCTTTGGATGCTTCGCAACTGGCATGTGTTTATGACGGTTGCAGTATCCCAGGGTTCATGTGATAATCTTTTGCGACCTTCTGACAGGCAAAAGTCAGTGTGGGAGCCAGGTTCATTTAATAATCTTAACAACTGCAGCAGTCCTCTAAACAACTGTGGAAAGAAAGGTCATAAAATGGGGCAAAACTCACTTAACAACCATCTTATTTAGCAACAGGAAATGTTGGGGCTCAAGTATGATCATAAGTCAAGGACAACCACTTGCATTTTAGAATGGTATGAACTCATGAGAATTGGCTGGTGGAGATGCTACAAAACCCTCTTTTATCTTCAAAGATTTAATACGTAAAATGTATATTGCTCATGCTTCCAAGTTGGTCTTTTGTCACTACGAGGGCAATACCACGCAAGAAAATGGATAAAAGCTGAAAGAAACAGGATGCTTTATTTTTCAGCCATTATCAGATTCCATGGTCATATGAATAACAGATGGCGTAGATAGCCATCAGAGAAGAAGAGCTTGGTTTTAAAGCATTTATTACAAACGGTGAGTTTCAGGGCACTTTAAAAAGTAGCCATTTTTAAAATTCATTTACCAAGTGTAGAGGAATTTATGGGCTTTCAGATTTTGCTGCAGTTCACTTCCCAGTATTTATGACCAATGGAAAATTGGGGATTGTAAGGATTGAAGTCAACTTGGAGATCATTCTCCTTAGAGCCGTTCGGATCATCCAGAGAGTGGGGAGGTGCTTCAGTCTGCGTCATTGAAGGCTGAGCTTAATTACTGAGGAACGCTCCGCACTCCATCACATGGCTCCCTTGCGTTCCCCAGTTTATGCTCAGCCTTCGTGAGAGTAGGCTGTGTATTTCCCACTCCTTGGCTGATTCAAAAACGTCCTTACTTCAGGAGAATTCCTTATTATTTCAGGTTTGATTATTGTTTGCCTCGGTTATTCCTTAGCCTCTGCGCACTTGGAATAGTTGCTATAGCAGGGGAGCGCGTTTTCCGCCCCCAGGGGGGATAAAGAGCGGGCGGCTTTCGCTCTCCGGCACCAATCCCTCCCCCCCCATTCGGACTTTTCCTGCCGCTTTTCCACGCTGCACACGTAGCGGCTTTATTCAATCGCGCTGATCAAGCGCAGCTGGTGTTCCCCCCCACCGTAAATACCGATCGCCCCAGGAAGGGGCGAAAATTTACTTGGCTACCTCTCTCGGTCTCTAGACGTGTCGGAGAGGCTTGTAATTGCTCTGAGCGGCCCGTTGATAAGGAATCGTGGGTGGCTGCCATTTTGGGTGCCGCAGCGTGTCGGGCGCCATTTTAAAAGGCCTTGTTGGGCTGCGAAGAGGCTAGATCTAGTCACAGGCCTTCCAGCCTGTGAGAGCTACTGTACATTCTTTATAATTGGCAAACTTGTTGGCTTTCCGCAGCATGCTCAGGGAAGGAAACTGCAGCCTATCCCTCCTGGTTGTTGCCTGGGAGCTCCAGCTGCCAGAGGCCTCATTCCAGCCTCAGGCGTTTCATTTGGTGAATTGGAGATAATTATCAGCAACTTCTGGGGCCACTCCCTCCTGGGAGCACCGAACCGGCCCTCGAGCGAAATATTTGTCAAAATAATAATAATAATAATAATAATAATAATAATAATAATAATAATAATAATAATAGTAGATAAAGACTTAAATATTATATCTACATATATCTATATATATATCTTATCAATATATGACTATAACACATTATCAATACTAATTGGATTAGATACTTTAATTGTATGCATACGTATATATATATATATTAATAATTATAACAATAATAAGGTTATAGATTGTATACATCTAAATTCCAAAAGGGGGCGCAGGCCAGCTGAAAAGACACCCGGCCTTGTTGTAGGTCAAACCCTTGGCGAGCCAACCGCCTTTACATTTGTATTACAGTCCTTTCTTCTATAATGGCAGATGACAATTCCGCTAAAGGCCCTTTTTTGAAGGCCAGATCCAAATCCTACCACCTGCGCAGACAGGCTAAAGAAGCCTCTAAAGCACCTTCCAAGGCTTCTAAGAGAGATGCTCTAAGACGTCATAGGGCCCTGGAGAAAGAATTTGACAGGCGATCAAGAAAGGCACAACCGGTACCTCCAGCTCCCCCACCCTCCATTCCTTCTACCTCCAGACACCCCCCCTCCTCCAGATTGCTCTTCCCTCTCCAGGTGCAGCTCATCCCAGGGACACCAGGTCCCCGGACCAATGACCAGACGGACGCCCGAAGCTACATTCACGCCCACGGCCACTGGTCTGCACCAGGAGGAGGCCTCCACAGTCAAGATCCCTGCTCACATGCAGGCATGGATGGAGTGTGCTATCCACCAGGGGATAGCAGAGGGCCTTCAACAGATGTCCAGGTCTGGTCCCCCCTCGATGGCGCCCGAACACGACTCGCCATCAGTCAGGTCCTCGCCTAGATCGGACCTTCCTCATGGTCAGGTACCTTTAAAGGGGGACAGTCCTCTCCCAGAAAGGGAACTGGAGGAGGCCACAGAGGACCTGGATCCGTTCAGGGAGGAGGAGGAATTTGAATGAGGGTCTACGCACCCTATCGGAGATAGACCCTATAGAAGGGGACATGTCCGAGGACGAGGGCCTCACACCCGATTAACCCACCTTTGTGGGTCTGTTCAAGCCACACATGTTTAAATCACTTCTATTTAAGGCCAAGAACATATCTGGCCTGTCTGTACAGTCCCCCTCGGCTCTCCCTTCTCCGGCGGAGGGACAAGAGGACGCCATTTTTAGGCAGCCCGTGGTTGAAGTGGAGGTTATTCCGGCCCCGCCCATATTTCACAACCTAGTCTCAAACCAGTTGGACTCTACAAGGGCCCCTCCTGCCCCATCCAGCCAGGACAAGAGGTTCTTCAACCTCGAGTCGAGCTTCTGCAACCTGCTTAACACTCTTGAGGTAGACGAGCCCATCGTTGGCTTAGCCTCCTCTTCCTCCCCCAGTGATCCCCTGGAGGCTCTGAAACCTGAGGACAAGAGGTCCGAACTGGCTTTACGTAGGGCTCATCAAGCATTAGATCGGCCACAGCCGCTTCCTTCTTCACCAGGTCTTCGATCTGGTGGCTTCGCCAATTAAAACAACATGTCCCCCCCCAACACAAGGGCACATCAGGACATCGCAAAGCTGACATGGCTGACAGCCATGGCAGAATTCTCGGCCGACACCACCTACCACGCAGTTAAGTTCTCCACCCGAGCAATAACCTCTCATGTTACAGCTCGCCGCCTGCTCTGGCTCAAACACTGGCAGGCGGACGTAAAAAACAAGGTTAAGTTGGCCACTGCCCCCATTAAGGGGGACAAACTATTTGGCACTGCCTTGGAGCCATTGCTATCTGAAACCCGGAGCAAGAAAAAATTTCTTCCTCCCCTTTTGCGGAGGCCAGAGTCAAGAGCCCCCCAGCCATTTTGGAGAGGTTCCTCCCGACCTTTCTACCAGTCATCTTTCCCGCCCAGGTATCCGAGACACCCTCCTTCCGGCCATTCCAGCCCCAGGATTGAGCCAATCTGGGCGACAGGAACAGGAGGGGCAGCAGCTACAGGCGCCCCTTCAAGGGTTCAGGAGGGAAGCCCTTCCGGTGCACCAGATAGATCCTGTCCCTCCCTTTCCATCGGCGGACGCCTCAAGCATTTCACCAACCGATGGGACTCCTCCACCTCCGATGCATGGGTCCGGGACACCATCAGACTCGGTCTCGCGCTTGAATTCCACCGCACCCCCCTTGACTTTTTTATGGCATCCTCCCCCCCCGAGGGATCCCACCAAACGCAATTTAATGAATACAGCTATCCATCATCTCCTCAACATACAGGCCATACAACCTGTCCCACCATCCCAGCGGGGACAGGGGTTTTATTCCCACCTCTTCGTGGTTCCCAAATCCTCAGGTGGATGGAGGGCTATTCTAGACCTGAAACGCCTTAACCGTTACCTGATCTACCGCAGGTTTAAGATGCACACCTTACAGTCCATTCTACTGGGCATTAGACAGGGGGACTGGTTATCCTCTATAGACCTTTCAGAGGCGTATCTTCACATCCCAATCCGGCCCTCCCATTCCAAATTCCTCAGGTTCTGCTACAACCACCGCCACTTCCAATATGTGGCCCTTCCCTTTGTGTTGGCCTCTGCCCCGAGAACCTTCACAAGATCCTCGTGGCTCTGGTGGCCCATCTCAGAAACCTCCCGGTTCGTCTCCACTGTTATCTGGCTGACATCCTCATCCTGTCTCACTCCAGACTCCAAGCAGAGAAGGATATCAGAGCTACTCTCTCTGCCCTCCAAGAACATGGGTTCCTAGTAAACTGGCAAAAGAGCCAACTGTTACCATCTACACGGATCACCCACTTAGGGTCCGTCATTGACTCAGTTCAGGGAAAGGTTTTCCTTTCCTCAGAAAGATTCCTTAGCATCTGGGAAACCGTCAAACATATCAGATGGTCAAGAAAGGTAACACTTTTAGAATTGTTTAAATTACTAGGTAAAATGGTCTCATGTATCTCCATTGTTCCCTGGGCCCGTTTACACACCAAATCCCTACAGTGGTTCCTGCTCCCGTTCCAAAGGACTGGCAGAAGCAATTCAAAGGCCATGGTCAAAGTGCCTTCAAGAGTCCTCGTGTCTCTCCTCTGGTGGACCAGTCTCGCCCTCAACAAGGGATATTGCTTCAAGGAGCCCCAACGCCTCATCCTCACCACAGACGCCAGCTTGTCCGGATGGGGCGCTCACATCCACTCGCTCTCGACACAGGGCAGATGGTCACAGTTAGAACGGGCATGCAGTATAAACTGGTTGGAACTCCGCGCCATCCACCTGGACCTGCGCAACTTCCTCCCTCAGGTACACGGGCGGCATGTCCTTATACATGCCAAGGCTCACGTCCTTATACACCGCCAAGGCTCACGTCAACCGACAAGGGGGCACCCAGTCCATACGCTTGATGAAAGAGGTCGAGTGCCTCTGCCGTTGGGCGTAGCGCAATCTCCTCTCCCTCAAAGCTGAACACATCTCAGGGGACTCAAACACCCAAGCGGACTGGCTGAGCAGGACCACGGTGGACCAGCCCGAGTGGCGCATCCACCCGTCACTGTTCAGGGAGGTGACCATGATGTTCGGTCTCCCGTCAGTAGACCTCTTTGCATCCCCCCTCAACACACAGCTCCCCAGGTTCTTCTTGAGGTACCCCTCCCATGGGGCCGAGAATCACAATGCCCTCCATTGCCCCTGGCCCACAGGGCTTCTATATGCATTCCCTCCATTAGCCCTGGTCCCCAGAGTCATCCAGAGGCTCATCTCCGAGAAAGCAGAGCTGATTCTAGTGGCACCCTACTGGCCCAGATGCTCATAGTTTGCGGACCTCCGCAACTTATTGGTGGCCCCTCCCTGGAAAATCCCCCCGAACAAGATATCCCTTTCTCAGGGGCCCCTCCAACACCCAGATCCTCAGTGGCTCCAGTTAACCATTTGGAGGTTGAGCGGGAACATCTCGGAAAGGAGCATCTTTCTGACCAGGTTATTGATACCATTTTAGCCACTAGGCGGCCCTCAACAACCCGAATATACAATGCCACTTGGAATAGTTTCTGCAAGTGGTGCCATAGTTTCCAGATCAACCCGCTTTCACTCTCCATCACTCAAGTTTTGGAATTCCCCAAGAGGGTCTGAGGAAAGGTCTTTCCCTGAACACACTGAGGTGCCAGGTCGCAGCCCTCTCAACTGTCATTGTTTCTGACAATCTGGGCTTCCTTTCCCTCCACCCTCGCATTAGGGCATTCCTCAGAGGAGCCACTAACTTATGTCCCCCAACTGTACACCAATACCCTACCTGGGACCTCAATAAGGTCCTTGTGTCACTTACTAAACATCCCTTTGAGCCCCTCAGGGAATCCTCACTCCAGTTCCTCACATTCAAAGTCGTGTTCCTGGTGGCCATTACTTCGGTTCGCCGAATATCAGAGATAGCAGCCTTGTCGGTGAGGAAGGACCTTTGCATCTTCCATGCCGACTGGGGGGTTCTCCGGCCAGACCCTACCTTCTTGCTCAAGATCAACTCGGCCTTCCACAGGGCACAGGAACACACACTTCTGAACTTCTGTCCCAATCCCTCGTGGGAAAGGGAGACGCTTTGGCACACCCTGGACGTGAGACGGGCCTTCCGCATTTACATTAAGCGTAGCCAGCCCTTCAGGAGGTCCGAATCCCCATTTCTTTCCTTTCAACCCAAATCATTAGGCCACAAAGTGTCCCCTTCAATCATAGGCTGCTGGATTGGAGCTACTATCTCCAAAGCTTATTTGTCTCAGGCTCTGCCCCGGTACCCAGAGGAATAACAGCACATTCCACCAGAAGTGCAGCCACCTCGGCAGCTTGGGTCACCCAAGCTCCAATTGCTGATATTTGTCGGGCGGCCACCTGGGCCTCCCCATCTCCCTTCATTAGACATTATAAGATCGACATATTTGCCTCGGCGGAGGCTTCGTTTGGTAGACGAGTCCTCCAGCGAGTCCTCAAGGAACCGCGGAGATTACCGAACCAGACAGAATCCCTCCCATAGGACAGCCAAGCTTTGGTATGTCCCACTCTCTGGATGAGCCGAATGGCTCTAAGGAGAATGGGCGTTGGTTTTACCTGACACGCCATTTCTCTTGAGCTGTGAGGATCATCCAGCCCCACCCTTAGTATTTCACCGTCTGGTGAAAGGAACCAAGGAACCTTGTAGCAAAGTAGGATGAGAGCACGATCTTCTCTTCACTCTCGACTTCGCATAAGCTGGGGAAAGCAAGGGAGCCACGTGATGGAGGGCGGAGCGTTCCTCAGTAATTAAGCTCAGCTTTCAACGACGCAGACTGAAGCACCTCCCCACTCTCTGGATGATCCTCACGGCTCAAGAGAAATGGCGTGTCAGGTAAGGAGCAACGCCCATTCTAGTTCATGCAGAAATCTACTAAAGGAGCAAATGCGAAGGACCTTGGCAATTGTTGCATTGGAAGCCTAGTACCTGTTCATTCCTGGGAAACAGTTTGCAGACTGCAAGGCTGTATATCTCTTTAGGATGCGCATGGTAGTTCATGCTTCTGATCATGCTGCAGTTGTCCACTGAAAGAGTCATGTTCCATTTAGAAGCTTCAGACAAGAAGTGCTTTCATCATTGTGTTTAGGACCTTTCATTCCCGCAAGATGTTTGTCCTGAGTTTGAACATGCTTAAGCCCTTTAATTGGTTCTGGGAAGCCAAAGATAAGAGATTGTGCAGTAGAAAACATCTTGGAATATTGTTGGCCTTTGTTACACTTCAGTGCATTTCTTGTGAATGAGGGCTATTTAAGGTAGCATTTTCTGTTCATAGATAGGTCTTACATATAGGAGATAGCACCAGGAAGCATATTTTAGACGGAGAACAATTCCTTATTGTCCTTTTTGCAATGTGTTAGTGTTAGTTAGGCTGGTAGTTTGTACAAGATTTCCTTTTGTGTGTGTGTGTGTGAGAGAGAGAGAGGGAGGGAGGGGAAGAGAGACAGGGGAGGGAGGGAAAATGAATGAATGAATTTGAGATTTGGATAAGTTTGAGTGCTTGGGAGCAGAGTGTAATTGTGTAGAATCAATCTTGTGAAGGGATGGTGAAATTATTTTTTGTAATAATTAAGTAGAAAAGAGCTGTTTGTATTTGGTGATTTGAAGTTAGTTTCCACTGGATGGAAACTAATCAAAGAAAGATCCAGCCTAGAACTAAGGAAAAAGATCTTGTCAATGAGAACAATTAATCAGTAGAATGGCTTTTCTTCAGAAATTGTGGTTACTCTAACACTGGAAGTTTTTAAGAAGAGATTGGACAGCCATTTTGTCTGAAATGGTACAGGGTCTCCAGCTTGAGCAGTGGGGGTGGACTAGAAGACCTCCAAGATCCTTCCAACTCTCTGTTATTCTCTATTCTGTAAGTATGGAAGCTACTTGGTGTTCTGAATGCTGGCTTAAAAATAAATGGCATTATAAAGATTAGACTACAGCATAATATTTTGCCAGAAGCCCCAGACAAAGTGATTTTTATGGGTGTGTGAATTTTATTTTGTACCAGTTGTGAGTAAATATAACTTCAGCTCCAAATTCTCCTACCTATTCATGATTTACAAATAATTCCCATGCTGCCCTTCAAAATTAAGACCTCTGATGGATGCATAATGGACCCTTTTATTCTCCATTTTGATAATAGTGGGATACCTTCTATTTTTGCTAAGGGTTCAGTATCAACTCATAAAACATTTTGTGTACACGTTTTATAGTTGACAACAGAAAGAGTGGGGGGGGGAGTTTCAAAGAACAGACAGCAGTGTGGAATCGAAAGTACATTCATATTTTCTTCAGAGAGTGATTAGATGACTGAAGCTTCTGCCATGCAAAAATCTAATTGGAGAGCATGATTGATGACTCTTGGCTATGAACGTGTTTCATTGGATGATACACCCAGAGGGGTGGGGGCAGGACTGGAATTCAGAAATTTTAACAAACGGTCCTGTGGGCATGGCTTAGGTGGTGGGTGTGGCTTGGTGATCATGTGACTGGGTGCACATGGCTTGGTGGTCATGTTATTGGCTGGGCGTGGCCAACTCAATATCACTCACATCAAGGCATGCCTCTCCTCGCCTGGCCTCTCATGACTGTGGGGATGCTGCAACAGTCATAAGTGTGAAAAATGGTCATAAGTCACTTTTTTCAGTGCCATTGTAACTTTAAATGGTCACTCCACACAAGCAAAGTACCAGCAAAGGAGGGGGAAAAAAACTCCAGAGAAGTTCCTGAGACAGGAAGTCTAGTCCTGCCAAGAATGTAATAAGGGTTAACGGAGAGGCAGTTTCTGTAAGCAACACCAGAATGTTTCCTTCCTACCTTCCTCACAGGATTAGGCCAGTAGTTTCTTCTAACAACTGGTTCTCCGAACTGCTTAGAATGTTAACAACCGGTTCCAGCGAATAGGTGCGATCTGGTAGAATCCCAACCCTGGGTTGGGAGGAAAAGCAGGATCAAGGGTGACAGTGAATTATGTATATCAGAGTTGGCTACGCCCAGGTTAATGCAGGACGTAGAATGTTAACTTCAAATAAATCCTTTTTAGTTTTGGGAGTGTAGTTCGAGGCTGATTTAATTGGAATAACTGCCAGAATCCTGACATTCAGCTAATTTCAAAAGGGAATCCCATCCATGTCTGGGTGTCTCAAAATGGAATCCCATCCATGTCTGAGTGTCTTAAAAATATATTAAGTACAAAATGTGTCATGGCATCTTCAGATGACATGAATTCATTTTTCCAAACATTTGCTGGACAACTGAGATATTTTTTTAAAAAATGCTGTGTGGCAGCTTCATTATTTTCATTAACAGTGAGTCATTCTGAGAATGAGATAGATGGCCCTTAAATTTTGATAAATCAATAAAAGTAATAAAAAACGATGTTGGAAGAGTAACATGAGGGAACAAGTATTAAGCAGTTATGGGTTTGTCTCATTATTGTCCTGCTTTTCTTTACTGTCCATAAATTCGTTCATTAAGCATATATTGTATACCGGTAATGAAATATCTGCAAGAAAACAACCAAGCTCAATGACCCCTCACTTTAACCATGAATTACAGATATTTCTCTTTTATTGAGACAAATATGTCTTAAAATGTGAGTGTCTCCTTAAGGATAACTTCCAAGTTACATACAAAATTAGAACTGTAGAAGAGTACTGTAAATAAAAGAAGACGAGATGGATAGGTTTATCGAATCAGAGGGTGGGGCAGCCAAAATTATTTATTTTAGTGTTAGAAATAGAACATGGTCCCAGATTTGCAATCTTAAATCATCAATGCATGTTCAGTTTCTCTTTATGAACTGTCTATTGATGCAATGAAAAGACTGATCAATATTACTCTGTATGATTAAAGTTAAATGATGTTTAAAATTAGCCTGAATGATTCTCTGTACGTATGTATTTGTGTTGCTTCCTTCTATCGTTTTCTTTTGTTTTGCGTTTGTGTAAATCCTTTTTTAATTTCTCTCCATTTTTCTTCTGTTTTTTTAAAACATTAAAGCAATATAAAATTTCTAAGATCATTTCAAAAAGGAGAGTACGTTTAAAATAAATCATGTGCCATCCTAATATTCTTTCTATTAGGTTTTTTTTTTTTACTATTAAAACTTTATTTGATTGTTTATCCTCTTCACATTGCTAGCACTTGTTATGGCCAGTTCCTCTGGAAGGCAAAGTCATAGTTGTGGAATTGAATTTTGAATGTCAGAATGATGTTTTCAATGTTATTATAGGAAGTCTTTTGAAGAGATGGCCTGATTTTTTTCAATGTACTGTAGTCTAAAATACTGAGCATTGACACACAGACAAACAAAGAACAGCCAATTCCTTGTGGAGCAAATTAATTACTGTAAACACTATCCATTTAGAATCAGCAGAAATATCCCGTAACCTCATTCATTAAATCTTTCTTTTCCCTAATATGTTAGCTCTCTAATTGGAGAGCAAGAAAAATGAGGCCTTAGACACAGGAGATTGCAGAAATCTTCAGTAAGACTTGGCATCTTTTTTACTTAATGGGTATGTCTTGTATTGGAATATAAATATTATATAACCCAAAGCTAATATATTAGTTATCCCATAATAATTAAGATATATAATTAAGAATTAAGAAATGTGGAAAAATACAAAAGAGACAGTGTAAAGTATGTAAAGGTTAATAAGGGAAGAGGTTGGGATCTGAACTCCTTTGAAAATTCAGTGTATGAAACAGAAAAAAATTCAGAAAAAACATGTTAATAAAATTAGAAAATTCAAAAATATGTGATAGGATTTTTTGTTTAAATTTTATTTAGGTTTTCACAAAAACATGATAGAGATAAAACATCTTTTTTTGAGAATAGCATGATCCTGGGCTATCACTTCTTCATATAGACACAAACTCAATTTCATATTCATCTTTGTGTTCTATTCCATATCTTATTACTGTTACAACATTTTCTCATAATTTTTTCCCTCCCTTCATTTTCTCAACTTTATTTTTAATTATCTCATATCTAAATTCAATTATGTATCTTTCTAAATTTCAATATCTTTCCAATCATTATATTTATACTTTTGTCTGTCCTGTTTCAATTTGATATTGTCTTTTCTCATTAAACAAATTTTCCCCTGTAGTTACTAATTGGAGTATGACACCTTTATATCTTTTAATTTATCCATTCAACTCTTATTTAAATTTCAATTTATGCCTTTAAAATTATAACATTCAATATAGTACATAACTTCCAATCGAACTTTGCTTGGTACATTCTTAAAATACACACTATGTTCTTAATATATATATATATATATATATATATATATATATATATATATATATATATATATATATATGGATCTTTGGTTATTCGGGTTTTCTCCCGCGTAAGATTGGAAGTATCTAGGCAAAAGGAAGAAGCAGCTGCAAGCTCACATCACTCTGAGAAGCACAGAGCTGAAGACCAAGCCTGAAGATGATGAATGAGACTTCATCGAAACGTTGCCTAGATACTTCCAATCTTACGCGAGAGAAAACCCGAATAACCAAAGATCCACATACAAGTACCCACGAGAACCTCAGAAAACAAATATATATATATATATATATATATATATATATATATATATATATATATATATATATATATATATCTTTGACAATAGTAAATAAAACACTCGTTACGTTCCAATTCAATTCTATCATTAATATTAGTTAGAATCTTAACATCTTTAGCATTTCTTTACAATTGAATATTATACTTCCTTGTGAACACTTTTAAACATTCCATAATTATTCTTTTTTTTTCATATTTCTCTTCATTTATATTTTTATAAGTCATTAATAATAATTAAAATGTTCCCATCCTTTCCTAATTTCATTCTCTCATTCACTTTATTTCATTTATTTATTAACAAACATTCCACTGCATTACAATAAATATTTTATCCATCATTTTAATCATACATTGTTTCATATTTTCTAAAATTATTTCTAATATAACAATACTATATAACAAAACAATATAACAAAACAAAACAAATGTACCTTTGCAGAATCTCTTTTTCAATTACATTTTCACCCATTATCTTTAAATAGACTTATACTTTCAATCCTTATACCGTTTCCCTGTTTCTCTATATCTTATTTCTGTCTTTTGTAACTTCTTTTCCTTTCCTTCATCCCCCTCTTCTTCTCCCTCCCCTTTTTGTTCCCTTGTCTCTCTATTTCTAATTCTCTCTTCTGTGATCCTCTCTTCTGTTGCTTCCTAATATTGTAATTATTTTTCAAACTATTCTTTTTTTTTGGTTGTTTTTTAAATCTTAAACTTTTCACTCTCTTTCCTCCCTTTCCTTCCTCCCCTCCCCCCGATAATATTACTTTGTCATTAAAGATGGCTTCTTCTTTGTCCCAACCTTCTTGTTCTACAAGCGTTTCTTCTTGTTTCTCATAATTCCAGATCTCCATTTCTAAAAATTGAAATACAAAGCCAAAAGAACCTCTTCCTTCTTCTGCATCTTCTTTCTGTTTTTTGAGTTTCATTTTCAGTTCTTCCAAAAATTAATGCCATTTTAAACACTTTTAAACAACCACCTGACTGATTTTAGTCACTTAAATCCAAAAATCACCAAGTAATCCAAATAATCCAAAGCTGTTTCTTCTTGTTTCTTTTTTCCACTTTCTCTTCCTGGGGTTCTATGATTTTGTTACAAAGTTTCAGTTAGAAAGTATCTTTTAGGAATCTTGTTAAAGTTTCAGTGTAAGTTCCTTTTAGTTCCAGGCAGTCTCCTCCATTTTTCCAGATCCTGCCCTTTTATTCTTTTTTTTCTCCTTTCCTGCTTTTAAAGGTTTTTGAGTGTCCAAAAGTCTTTATTATCCCTTTGACATTTTATTTTCAGCTTAAATGCCTATTGATGTCAAAGTGGATTTTTGTCAATTTCTTACTTAAATCTCTTAGCTGTCAGTATAAGGAAGGGAAGAAAAAAAACCCCAAATCCTTTCCTTTCCCTCTCTCCTTCGCTGCTTCAGAGTCTTCTTTGGGAACAATGTTATTTTTTATAGTTCAAATTCCAGGATACCTTACAGTGTTGCTATTTCAGTTTAACCTGGTCAACCAAAACTTTCTCTTCTTAACTTCCTCCTGCACATTTTTTTCGGGTCGAGTTCTTCTTTGAGGTGGCCATTTCTCACCACCGCTGCAACTGCCTTTGGGAAAGGGAATAATGGCCAGCTGAGGAGGAGAGATGCGACTCTCCTTGACCCTGCTGGTGGTCTCCCCCCTCTTCCCCACCTCAACGGGATGGCTTGGCCCTGAATCCAGCTTGCTCGGCGTGCTCCAGTGGCAAGCACGGATCAAAACTGCGCATGATCGCGGATTTTGGTCCGTCTTCTAAGAAGCTCAAACCAGAAGTCTGTAATGTAAAAATTTAAAGAAGTAACCAGCAAGGAGTTTGCTTCAGCCACTTGAGCTTTTGTCTACTCACTCTCAGATCTAATCTTTGCCATAATCCACCCAATGGTTTTTAGAAGAAAATAGGCTAAACTAAGGTAAAGAGGAAGTTGGAAACATAGTTTGATTTTCAATGAAAATTAGGGGATCTTATATTTGATGGATAATGTCATTTTTGCAAATAATTTTTTTTTTTGCATGAGAATAAATGAAAAGCTAGAGCAAGGGAACAGAGCCTCTGGTTTTGTGAGAAGTAACATAAACACAGGATAGGAAAGGAATATAAAGAAGCATCATTAACCTTTGTAATTAACCTATTGGTGGCCTATGACACTAATTAAACTGTAGCCATCTGAGATGATACGTGAGTGGTATTTTACTTTTATATAGAGAGAGATTCAACTTTCCTCACTGATTTGGCTTGTCTTCTGAAAGCAAAGTCAATCAAAAAATTAATTCCCACAACATTATCAGACTACCTAATTTGTAGGCTGTATTACTATTTATCCTTCTCATCTTTCCTATTACCTATTTCCTTATCTTCTTATGACTATAACTTTGTTGCTTATCTGTTACGATTTATAGTAATTGTTTTATCTAGTATGATTTATATTGATTGCTTATTTAGTATCCTATGACTATCACTAAGTGTTGTATCTAATGATTTATGATGATTATATTTGATGGTGATTATGATAATAATTTATCACTTGTTTTGTATGTACACTGAGAGTTTATGCACCAGAGACAAATTCTTGTGTTATATACTCTGTTCCCTGCTGCAGCTAATGAAGGGAATCAGGGCTGTTTCCTCCCCCGTAAGCCATGGAACTCACGTTGCTCCCTTCTCTATTCCTCCCTGCATGCTCTAGGATGAAGAGGGGGTGGGCCTGGGTCTTCCTCTGAATTCTCTCTGCATTGCTCTATCTCTCCCCTGCTCTGCCCAAGCAGACTTTTCCCTTCCCCAGTTTCTTCCACAGCCAATGGAGCCACACTCCCATTCCCTGTCAGCTGTTTGGCTTCCCCCTCCAATTCAGATTCCGATAGGGGTATGACATTAGCTGTTTTGAAAGGCAACAGTATGTCTTCCTTAGGAGAGAAATGTATTTGATACTTTACATTACATAATTTACATCCTATTAACACAGGAGTTTCTGGGGTTTACAAGAGCTGAGTTTCATAGAACCAGTAACAAAGTGAAGAAAAACACGGAATAGCAATCTAGTTGAATAGACAAAAGGCACATCTCATTCTTGTATATTCAGAAGGTATGAACTTCATTAGCGTGCAGAGATGCTATCACATAATAGTCAGATCAAACTAATAGTATAATGTAAATCAGTCTTCCCACCATGATCCCTGACTGAGTAGAAATGTGTTGTGTGGTTTTACATTTTTTTAAAGCAGGTGACCTAAATCATACTCAAAAGATACAAATAAACAAATAGGAATATATAGGAATTATATAACATTCTCAGCTCCTGCATTTTCATCTTGGTTATATCTCTATGATAAATTCCTATGTATTAAAAAAAAACTTGTATTCTTTATGGAAGACTGAATAGCTAAAACCTACCATTCATTTGTTTCTTTGAGAGATACAAAATGGTCATTATTATCTTTGAAGCCTTATATGGCTGGCATCCTTGTGTGAGATTGTGGCTAAGAAAAACCACCAGGATTCAAAGTTGATCCAAGGAAAAAGGCTTTATTGGAACAAAGCATCTGCAGATGGGTTTTCCCCTTCTGGCAGTTGAGGAGAGAACGAAAAGCAAATCTTAAAGGCTCTACTATTATACCTAAAAATTGACACACATCCCCTGCATACAAATGGCTTGATTTACAATTTGTTTTTTTAGGATACAAGTTACATTTTATTACCTTATACCATCGGCGCTTCCTTAGCAGATAACCTACATAACCAGTATCTGGCATTTCAAAGGCATTCTTAAAAAGTGTGATAATTCCCAGTGTTTCAAAGACATTCCAAGATCAGTCAACATCCTAATCAATGTTTGATACTGCCTTTCCTTACTTCAAAGGAGAAACTCCCTTTTTCATCTTGAGTTTTGAGTCACAAATTAGATACACTTCTTACACTTGCATCCTTATTACATGAGATATATCTTCTTGTATGTTAGTGTTTCTTAAACTTGTTTCTCCCAAGTCCCCTCCTCAGTTTTAAAAATGATGAAGGACTTAAAAAGATTGGTTTGTTTGTTTGGATGGGTTATACTTATTGATCATTATCATATTTAAAATTAAAGTGAACGCCTTTGCTGCCACTACCACTTCTCACGATTGTTTGATGGGATCTTAATATTGTGTTATTTTTCAACATAGGCTGGCAAATAATTTCAATTTTGCACACTTCTGAGAGGATCTTCGGGATTCCCAGGGATCCCAGGGTCACACTTTAAGAAACAACTTTCCATGCAGTCTCCTCCATTTTTTGAGACCATATGAGAAGATTAGTCTATACAGGAAGCCTTCGAGTTACAAATATTCATTTAGTGACTCTTCGAAGTTACAGCAGCACAGAAAAAACTGACATAGGGCCATTTTTCACACTAACAACTGTTGCAGCATCCCTATAGTTGCGTGATCAAAATCCAGAGGCTTGGCAACTGTTTGTATTTATACTGTGTCCTAGGGTCAGAGTATGTTCATGAACTGGAATAGAGCTTGGTAGCAAGGTCAGGCAATGAATAGGCATAGCAACTAAATCAGCTAATGAAGACAGTTTGGAAACTGAAACTAGAAGTAGCCTAGTTTGGAAACTGAAACTAAAAGTAGCCATAGGTGTGGCTCTATTTTAGGCTGGAGCTCTGTTGAGCTCTGAGTCTGTCTATTGAAAATGGAACTAGCTTGCTTGCTTGCCTGCTGAACTAAAGTGAAACTGATCTCTGTTCTCACTTACAACATGTTTCTGTCTGAGTTTGCTCCATGATGGAGAAATCTACAACTGGTTTGTAAAATCTACTTATTATGTTTATAAAGATATTAAATGAAGCATCAGCCACCTGGGTTTATTTTTTCTGGCGTTGAATTATCGCTGCAAAACTCTGAACAATGAGGAAACCAGATTCATTTAACAACTGGGTTACTAGCTTAACAATTGCTATGATTTGTTTAACAACTGCGGGAAGAAAGTTCATAAAATGGAGCAAAATGGACAACAACTGTCTTGCTTAACAACAGAAAATTGGGGCTCAATTGTGCTCATAAGATGAGGACTACCTGCAGTTAGTCTGGGCTTGCTGGGTACATGCATTTAGCTGACCTTAACTAAACACGATTGACCATATTTAAAATTGGATTGGGAGATGAGGAAAGCCAGGATCTGAGGACTAGATTGGGAAGTCAATGTAAACATCCTAGAACAGGGGTGTCAAACTCAAGGCCCTGGGGGCTGGATCCGGCCCATAGGGTGCTTAGAGCCAGCCTGCGGGGCCACCCTGTGTGACACCCCTGTCCTAGAATAATGCGGTTCACTTTTCTGTGTTATTGGCAAGAAAACAACATGGGTGTATTCCTATAATCCTTAGGAATCAAGTTCAACATAAAGACATTTCACTTGAGTTAATTTATGGGACCCCAGGATGGGTTTTCCTTGCAGCTATCACAGCCCTCAAAAGTATTCCCCACTGAATTGCCTCTTTGTTCATTTTTAAAAAGTTCTTTAAAACAAGTGTTTGGGGGGGGGGGAGGATTTTTATTTTATTTTAACATCTTTCATGTTAACTTTTTAATGTTTTTGTTGTTAACAAGCAAAAGGTTTTGGTAATAGGTGTTTTTTTCCCCCTGGCTATCATTATTGTAAACTTGGTCCTCCTCTGTAAATCTGTTCATTAGTTGAAATGTTCTCTTAATTTCAGAAAGGATTTTCATGTTCCCTGTTGCCAGTGGTGGGACTCAGTTTTTTTTACTACTGGTTCTGTAGGCGTGGCTTGGTGGGCGTGGCAGGGGAAGGATGTCAGGGTTCCAGAAATTGTTTGGTTTAATCCAGTGGTTCCCAAACATTTTCGGTCCATTGCCCCCTTGGTGCTACAAACTCATCCTTGGTGCCCCCCACTCAGCGGTGGGATTCAAATTTCTGGCCTAATTTGAGGGTGTGGCTTGCTGGTCACATGACTGGGTGGGTGTGGCTTGCCGGTCACGTGACTGTCTGGTGTGGCTTGCTGGTCACATGACCGGGTAGGTGTGATCTGGTGGTTATGTGACTGGGTGGGCATGGCCAGGTGACTGGCAAACCAAATACACATGGTCCTCACTTAATGGCCAGTTGCTTAGCAAGTGTTCTAATTTATGACTGGCCTCCCCGGAGATACTTGACCTGTTTTTGGAGTTTTGACAGCCATGCACATACATACACACACACACTCCCTTCTAACCCTGCTGGAGCAGGTCATTGCACTAGATTTGGCAAAGCTTCTCTGATTAGATTCTAGCAGTGAATAAAATCTAATCAACGATGCTTTGCCGATTCTTGTTGATTTGTTTTATTTGTATCTCTTTATTTTATGTTGCTGAATTGCATTGACATGTGTGTCCCTTCTTGTGCACAACCCAGAAGCTTTTGTGATTCATTGCAGCAAAAATTATCGACCTCTGGCTTTGCTCTACTTTTCAAACATGCCGACACTGCCGCGTTCTAGGTGCCGGCCCCACAGGTCCACCCCATTGAGCCCACTGCACTGGAGGGACCTTCCCAAGCAAGTCAAGTCAATGGGGTGAGCCTGAGAGAGGGAAAGAGAGAGAAAGAAGAGAGAGATAGAGAGACAGAGAGAGAAGGAAGAAAAGAAAGAGAAAAGGGAAAGAAAGAAAAGGGGACAAAGAAAGAGGGGGGGGGATGGAAGGAAGGGACAGAAAGAAAAAGAAATAAAGAAGGAGGGAGGAGAAAGATAATGAGATATCTATTCTAGTCCAATCACCTGCTCCAGCAGGATTAGAAGGGAGCGTGTGTGTGTTCTCCTTGTAATTTACCAGTCCATTTTGGTCTTTCCTTCTTCAGAATTGGCACTGTAATACATTGGGGAAAAGTATTTTTTTAGTGTGGAGATCTGGTCCAATGAATCCTGTTTAAAGCCTCAACAAAATGTGAGAGCTTCCTGATAGTCTTGACCATGTTTTGTCCACAAAGCCTTTAACAGAAGCTAAAGAGGTTTCAATGTGGAAAGAGCCTCAGTCTAAACTAGGCCTCATTTCAATCAGGTCTCCCCTCACCCCACCTTCCCTCCCTCCCAGACTGGCTTTGCTGTGCTTTCCCAATGTGTCTGCCGGGCTGGCGCTTCAAACATGGATGGATGGCTAGAGAGACAGACAGACAGAGACAGGTAAGTAGGCAGGTAGATAGGCAGGCAGACTTTTTGGATGAATGTGTGGATAGATTGGTAGGTAAGTAGATTGGTAGATAAGTAGGTAGGTAGGTAGATCTATATAGATAGGTAGGTAGTTAGGTAGACAAAAAGCAGGCAGACAGACAGGCAGACCTTTTGGATGGATGGATGGATGGATGGTATGGACGGACGGACGGACAGACAGACAGACAGAAAGAAAGAAAGAAAGAATGCACCAGCAGTGGCACTTTCAGAAAATTAGTAGAGCAAAGCCAGAGTGGAAGTTGAAGTCCACACAAGTTGCCAAGGTTGAGAAACATGAGCTGAATATATCAACCCAGCCATTCTGGCTTAGAGTTTAGCATTCCAGCTTAGTCAGTGAATAAACCATGTCTAAGATCTTCCTGCTCCTTAATGCAGCTGCCACTCTGCCCCTTCTCCAGCCCCCTGCAGCTGCCACTCTGCCCCTTCTCCAGCCCCCTGCAGCTGTCACTCTGCCCCTTCTCCAGCCCCCTGCAGCTGTCACTCTGCCCCTTCTCCAGCCCCCTGCAGCTGCCACTCTGCCCCTTCTCCAGCCCCCTGCAGCTGCCACTCTGCCCCTTCTCCAGCCCCCTGCAGCTGTCACTCTGCCCCTTCTCCAGCCCCCTTTGGCATCCAATTTTGCAATGCCAACCTCCCCGGGGCATCGATGCAGCCGACCTCACTCTCTTTGCTTCAACCCAAGGCCCACTTCCATCAGGCCAATCAAGGGGAGGTACTCTGCACATGCTCAGAGACTTCCACCTTCAGTGAAACGTTCTGCCCATCTTTATGCTTTGCCCGGGAGGAGGAAGGCGTGCGGAAGCAGCCCAGACGAGGGGAGGCGGAGGGAATGATCACTTGGAAACTAAGCAAGCAAGTAAACGCAGGGCTCTGTCCGAAGAACCGGGCTGCAGAGGGAGGCTAGTTTCTAGGTCCAGGACGGCCACGTAGAGCTGAACTGAACTGAGCGACATGCTTTGGAGAGCCGCAGCTGCACCCACCTGCTTCCTGCGTGCAAGCCTGGCTGGCTGGAGAGGCGGAGGCCGGACGGGTGCTGCACGCTCCCTTGTCCTCCAGGGAAGGGGGCCCTAACGCCGGACCACCCACCCCTTCCACTGCGCACCTTGGGAGGGTTTTGCTTTCAGGCCTTCTGGCATGCCTCCTCCACTTCCACCGGAGAGGGCAGCCTGCAAGCTATGGAGTTCTCTTTCCACCACTTCCCACCTCTCCCCCACCAGGCTTGGCAAGGTTCACCGCGCATGGGTTCTGCATTCGAGGCGCCGGTTATGGAGCGATGAAACAGTCAATGGGCTGCGTGGCCAGCAGTCAGTGAGCCTGCGGGACCGGCACCTCGAACGACCCCTGTCACCTCTTAGTGCCCCCCTGCTGGCCCCCTTGCCTCTTACTGCCCCCCCTGAGGCATCCCATCGCCCCCCAGGGGACGGTACCGCCCACTTAGGGAACCACTGGTTTAATCAGTAACTCCGAGACAGGCATATTCTCAAAGTGCTTTATTAAAACAAAAAACTTGGCACGTCTGTGAGATTTCAGAAACTAAAGTTTCCTCCCAGACCTCCCACAATACTCAATCAACACCCACCCATTTTCTGCCACATCATCAATCACGTGAACCAATCACCCTTCAACTACAATTCTTGCTGCGCCATAAAGAATGACCTTGATTGTCTTACGTATTTATGTCTACTAAAAGTTACTCAAGTACCAACAGCCCCTCTTTCCATCCTCCGTATCAGTGTGGCAGCTTTTAATAGGGATGCCAAAGCTGACAAAGGATACTGTAAAATCCCCCACTCCCTCCCCACTCTTGGGGGAGGGATATTGCAAAATCCCATGCCCTCTCCACCCACTAACCTGCTTTCCAGCTCCGTTCTCTTGTGCAGGGCAACAAAAAGAAGACCCAGCCAATCAGCTGGGACTCAGGAGGCAGAGATTAAATGGGGGCGGGGCCAGTCAGGTTCTCTGAACTACTCAACATTTCTGCTATTGATTCTCCAGAACTGGTCAGAACCTGCTGAATACCACCTCTGCTTGTTTCCAAAGGGAAAGCTGGGGTGGAGGAAAATCTGTTTAGGCAGCATCCATGCTGAAGAAGACTTTATGTCTGCAACAGAAAGGAAGTGGAAGCTTGGGATTGCTACTTGCAAAATTGTTTGCCGTATCAGAGCATGAAGAATAATTGGCTTTCTATCCCTCCTGTGTAGAAGTAAGTGATAGCTTATAATAAAGAGCTTGAATGCTGTGAGTGACAGATATGGCATACTTGTTTATAAAGGTATGACTATTTGGTATTTGGCTAGAAGGGTCTTGTGGAAGTCCATACCTTGGAGTCTTAGGATAAGTCATAATTACTACAAGGAAAGAACGATATGTTAATTTAAGGTTGCTCTGCAGAACATTGTAAAGCAAGCATGACCAACATGTGGCCTGCAGGCCACATGCGGTCTGGACAGCCAATAATGTGGCCCCACAAGATCGTAAACTTTTGTTATGTGATTTCTATATGTTAACGATATTATATATTTTATATGTGGCCTAAGACAATTCCTCTTCACTCAGTGAGACTGAGGCAAGCCAGAATAGAATAAAATAGAATAAGAATTAGAGTGGAGAGTAGGATAGGATAATAGGATAGGATAGGATAGGATAGGATAGAATGGGATGGGATGGGATGGGATGGGATGGGATGGGATGGGATGGGATGGGATGGGATGGAATGGAATGGAATGGAATGGAACGGAATAGAATTCTTTATTGGCCAAGTGTGATTGGACACATAAGGAATTTGTCTTGGTGTAAATGCTCTCAGTGCACATAAAAGGAAAGATACAATCATCAAGAGTCAAGAAACATGAGATATAACACTTAATAATAGTTATAGAGTACAATAAGCAATCAAATCATACTAGGAAACAGTCCACATAAATTGTAAGGATATAAGCAACAAAGTTACAGTCAAACAGTCACAAGTAGGAGGGGATGTGATAAGGAGTGATGATAAGATTAATAATAATAGTAGTGCAGACTTTGTAAATAGTTGGACAGTGTTGAGGGAGAATAGTTGGGCAGTGTTGAGATTAGCAGAGTGATAGCGTTCGGGAGAAAAAATGGCCTTGTGTTCTGGTGTGCAGTGCTTTATAACGTCGTTTTGAGGGTAGGAGTTGAAACAGTTTATGTCTGGGATGTGAGGGGTCTCTAAGGTTTGACATCCATGTTCTAAAGTAGGGATTGGCAACCCACAGCTCTGGAGCCTCATGTGGCTCTTTCATCCCTCTGCTGCCAGCTGCCTGTCACTCAAAATATGTGTTACAATCGTCAATGTGCAACACTGGATGGCACACGATTTATAGGAGCTTTTCGACCCCCAGTAGGCCAACCATGGATAAATCCAAGAAAAGAAAAGTTTCAGAGGAAACAGGACATTTAATTCAACTACATACGCTAGTTTTGTGGCCGCTCAGGAAATAGTCAGGCACAGAAAGAGTTTTGTGGCTCCTGGTTTTTTCTTTTCTGTGGGGAAACAGGTCCAAATGGCTCTTTGAGTGTTGAAGGTTGCTGACTCCTGTTCTAAAGCAACAATTTATTTATTTACTTATATGTATCTGCCTTTATTATATTACAAATAATTCAAGGCATCAAACATATCCAGCGCACCTTCTTCTTCCAATTTTCTGCACAACAGCCCTGTGAGGTGAATTGAACCAAGAAACAGTGATTGGCTCAAAATCACTCAATTGGTTTTCATGGCTAAGGCAGGGACTAGAATTCACAATCTCATGGTGATCAGCCCAAAGACACCCAGGCAGCTTTTATGCCTCAGGCGGGACTAGAACTCACAGTCTCCTGCTTTCTAACTAGGTGCCTTAACCACTAGACCAAACTACCTTTCCAGTCGATGATTTTTAAACAAGCTAGAGGTTCTTAGAAGGGGAGGAATCAAACCTGCACCAAGTCAAATTGTGCTATTCCATTCCCAAAAAGAAAACTAAGCCATATGAAGAAGTAATGGAACAGTTGGCAAGAATAGAGAGAAATTGTCATCTTTGAAAGCCATATTAAAACCAGATGCTTCCATACTGCCACATTCTTGAGTCTGGGAAAATGGGAGGGGGGAAATTCTTGGAGTGTATGTGATTAGACACAATAGCATTCTTCTTCTAAGTCAAGGTCATGTTATTTCTGCACCTGGGTGAGGGGAAGTCTCAAGTTGGGATAAATGGTGATTGGGGCATGTGATGTGATGATGGGTGCAGGGGGTGGATTTGTAGTTTTTACTTACTGCAAAGAAACCCGGAACTTTCAGATTTGGGATTCCCCAGATGTGCCAGTTTACTATCTCAATAAAACAACTTTTGAGAAGATGTTGTCTCGGAGTTTGTCATGCCCTTGTTAGAATCTGACTCTGAGGGAGAGGAGGAACAGCTGACAGGAAGTGGGAGTGTGGCTCCGGAGGTTGTGGAGGAAACTGGGGAAGGGCACAGACCAGCTGGGCATTCAGAGGAAGACCCAGGCCCATCCTCTCTTCATCCTAGGGCACGCAGGAAAGAGCGGATAAGGGAGAAACATGAATGGCATGGGTCTACATGGGGAGGAAAGGGCCTTGATCCCCTTCATGGGCTGCAGCTGTGAGGACTGTTTAAAAGGACAAACTGTGCATGGGCCGTGCTGGAAGCAAAGCATGAAAATATTTCTAGTCTTTCTGTTGTTATCTGAGTTCTGGCGTCCTTCCCAGTGTGTGTATTTCGATATCTGTGGAAGTCTTCAAGCCCTTATCCTGCCTTGTCTCATTAATTGCCTCAGTATGGTTTGTGTTGTTGTTTTTTTCTTTTTATAATTTATATGTATTGTGAGTTTGAACAGAAGTTCTTCCTTTTCGCAACTGTTTGTGGGGGAGTTTTTTTTCCAGTCAATGATAATTGGACCTTTGAAGCCAAGTTGAAGGAATTAAAGGGACTTCACCTGTTTTTGTGACTTTGTTGCTTTTGTATCCCACCCTGGATCATCACAGAGTTATTTGTTGGAGTGGAAGTTTTCTGGAACGCTGACAGAAATATTGATTCGCTTTCCCCTCCTCTTTCTCCTTCTTTGTTTAGGGATGAGAAAAACCAGTCCATTATCGTTAGTGGGGAATCTGGGGCGGGCAAAACAGTCTCAGCCAAATACGCCATGCGGTTCTTTGCATCAGTGGGAGGCTCCTCCAGCGAATCCAATATTGAAGAGAAGGTTCTGGCTTCCAGTCCTATCATGGAGGTAAGATCTTTGATGATGCTGGTGTGGGGAGATTGCATTGTTTTTGTATAATGCAAAGGAGAACATTTGCATCACCCTGGAAATATTTAGGTATGTTGTTTAGTCACTAAGTGATGTCTGTTTCTTTGTGACCCCATGGGCTATAACATGTCATCTATTATCTCCTGGAATTTGCCCTAATCCATGTTCATTATGTTAATGATACTATTTAGCCATCTCCTCTTCTGTCGTTCCCTTCTTCTTTTGCCTGTGCTGAAAAGGTTTACCATCACTGTCCTATCATGTTTCTCCAACAATACGCCCCCCCCAATAGGAAGACCCAGCATGTTTTCTAGGCATAAAATGAAATTAAGCCCCTCCCCCCAAATTTAGGCCTAGTTTAAAACATGTGAAATTGGGGGGGGAGGCCAGTGGGGGAACTTGCCATTAGGAGTGCCCCGTGAGCAGCTACACCTCACCATCAGCCACTCCTAACACCATGGTGGAGCACGGAGGGCTCCCTTACCCCTCCCTTACTCGGATCAACAGGCGGGCAGCGTTGGCGTGGATGTCCGGCAGTGTTTCAGCTGCTTTTCAAGCCTTCGTAGCTTCCAGGGTTCCCACTGGTGCTGGCACCTCTCTCGCCAACGCCGTCTCCAACAACAGTGTCTGAGTCGCTCCCGCTTTCCCCCCGTCCCCGTAACAACAGGAAAAAAACAAACATTTTGAGGTACCTGGGAGTGCCGTGTGCTGCGTTTTGGTTTAATCCTGAGCGGCTGGGTGGGTGTGAGAAGAGCCGAGTGAGCGTCTCTGCTGCTGCTACCCTTGGTGCTCCAGCCTCGGGCTCTGCAAGTTTGCAAAAGTCCGTTCCTGCATTCCAAGCGCCCAGGCCGAACTGCAGCTGTCCCTCTCTCGCCAGTGCTGTCTCCAATAACAGCG
This sequence comes from Hydrophis major, assembly GCA_033807585.1. Taxonomy (NCBI): domain Eukaryota; kingdom Metazoa; phylum Chordata; class Lepidosauria; order Squamata; family Elapidae; genus Hydrophis; species Hydrophis major. Next base: position 367,403,075 of record CM066329.1, read on the forward strand.
GCAGCAGCGTTGGGAACCGTGGAAACGTTTCAGCTGCTTCTCGGGTGGGGGAGCCGCCTCCATAACTTCCACGGTTCCTGCCGCTGCTACCGCTGTTATTGGAGACGGCACTGGCAAGAGAGGGAGAGCTGCAGCTCAGCCTGGGCGCTTGGAATGCAGGAATGGGCTGCGCACCGGGATGTTTGCAAACTTGCAGAGCCCGAGGCTGGAGCACCAAGGGTAGCAGCAGCAGAGACGCTCACTCGGCTCTTCTCACGCCCACCCAGCCGCTCAGGATTAAACCAAAACGCAGCACGCGGCGCTCCCAGGTACCTCAAAATGTTCTTTTTCCTGTTGTTACGGAGATGGGGGAAAAAGGGGAGTGACTCAGACGCTGTCGTTGGAGACGGCGCTGGTGCGCAGGGGGGGGATATAATTCGCCCCCGAAAAGACATCCTAGCCGTTTTTTCGGGGCTCAAAAAAATAAATAAATAAGGCCCGCCCTTATTTTGTGAGAAACACGGTAGTAGGTTTGTGAGAGTTTTCGTCCCTCTTTGCCAATGTTTTCTGTCTCGGGGCCAGTTTTGCTCTTCCTGTTATTTGGCTGTGCTGACTCATGCAATTTCTAAAACATATGCCACAGATGTGCAAAGGCACCTCATCATATATATCCGTGCAGCCAATCAATTAAAATTAAACGGTGATGTGAGCCAACAAGGCCAACACGACACTAATGCTCAATGATGAGTATTATCATCATCATTTCATTTTATTTCTGTACCAGGGCTTGATTTTGAGGTGGGAATTAAAACCTTTGGGTGATCATAATGAACTCTGCAGGCCAGTCCTTAATTGTAGCTGTGTAAGCTGCAGCTGAAGTACCAAGAGGCACATTAGAAAGCTTTCTCAGAAAGGAAACATATTTTTTCTCTCTTTGGAAAAGCTGCCAAAACACTCCCCATATTGCTGTTCAAAGGGGATGAGTATGAAAGTCTTAGAAAATTTGGAAGGTCAGCATTTGAGTAGTGCCTGTCCTTTTATATACATTTGGGGCCTTTCAGTTCCAAGGCAAAAAAGAGATAATGGGGTAATGGTAATCCTCAGCTTACAATGGTTCATTTAGTGATGGTTCAAAGTTACAACACCGCTGTAAAAAGTGACTTACGACCATTTTTCGCACCACTGATACAGCATCCCCATGGTCTCAGGATCAAAATTTGTGTGATGACCTGGGATATGGCACAAAGCAACACAGTCAAACAAGCAATAAGAGTCCCTTTATTATCCCCAGCTTTGCCCCCAGTGTCTAAGTTACCTTCGGCTGGAGAAAAACTCTCCCAGGAACAGCTTTTAATTGTAGAAAATTCAGTCCAAAACCAGGTACATGTTAGGAATAACAAGGTTACCTAACGTAGTTTGGGTAAAATAATATATATAAACTATGATAGTGAATTTAAGTGTGTGTCACTTTAAACTGCAAAGCATGTAATTTTGGGTGCGGTTGTAAAACCGCCATAAAGAGGGAGCAAGTGAACTTGATTGATTGCTGGCGTACTGGATTGCTTGCTGACTATGATGGATTGATGGTTTGTTAACTGCGTGTTCCCTACTGCTGCTGAAGGAAGAAAGGAGGTTTGACTTCTTCATATCTCTACTGCAAGGAGATATATTACTGGACTGATATTTGTAAGTTTACTGACCTCTTTTTCGACACTGGACTTTGCAACTAAGTAATCCCCGGACGGACTGAACTAGTGAATGATATATGGACTGTTTTGACTATGCTAAAACTCTTACTGGAATAAACTATTTAACTAGCACAGCGTATCTGTTTTACTGAGTGTAAGCTACAAAAACGTTTATCTCACTTATTTGCTTGTCTGCCTGACTGCCGTGCAGATTCTGCTAGGGTGTATCCCTAACAGTACATACAAACTGTAATTAAAAATCCAAGCAAACCATGCTGAAGTAATTAGCTTGACAAGGCAGGAGAAGGAAGTTCAGACTTGAAAGCATGGCAAAACTCACACAATTGGGAAGATGCCAGGAACACAAATAAGCTTTGACGATACAAGATAATTCACATTTCTCCCAATAGCTTGCTGTGCACAGCTTCCTCTTTTATACACTGCTCCCAGCTGCAGCTAATGAAGGGAATCAGAGCCCTTTCCTCCTCCGTCAGCCACGCAACTCACATTGCTCCCTTCTCTGTTCCTCCCATCTCCTAGGATGAAGAGGAGGGGGCCTGGGTCTTCCTCTGAATTCCCTCTCCCTTATTCTACCTCTCCCCTGCTCTGCCCAGCCGGACTTTGCCCTTCCCCAGTTTCTTCCACAGCCAACAGAGCCACACTCCCCCTCCCTGTCAGCTGTTCGGCTTCTTCCTCCGAGTCAGATTCCAACAGGGGCATGACAATTTGGATGCTTGGCAACTGGCTCATATTTATGACAATTGCAGTGTCCCGGGGTCATGTGATCACCTTTTGCAACCTTCTGACAAGCAAAGTTCAATGGGAAAGTCAGATTCACTTAATAAGTGTGATACTAACTTTTTTTACTATTTTAATTTCTTTATATACATAAACATTTTTGAATACAGTGTTTTGTCCGAGTCTGTTATTTTACAGTGAATAAGAACCATAGCCAGTACTATAAAAAATATTGTCCCTTTTTCTAATAAGGATACTTATAATATCATATAATATTGTAGTTATACACCATCTCTGTTTTTAATAAAAACATTCATTGTTTTCTTTCTCTAACTTCTACCCCTTTGTCTTTAACCAGTCGTAGAATTTATTCCATATCAAATAGTCTGAGTCTTCCAAAAAAAACACCAAAAAACCAAACTCTGTTATTAATTTAACAACTTCAGTGATTCACTTAATAACTGTGGCAAGAAAGGACATAAAATGGGAAAAACTCACTTAACAGCTGTCTCACTTAGCAACAGAAATGTTGGGCTCAATTGTAGTCATAAGTTGATGACTACCTATATATAGCACTCCTTAAACGTAATACTTTTTTCCTAAAAGGTGAGCTTTGGCTTGTTGGATAGTTGTGTCATTCTCAGAAGAGATGCAGCTGCTTTAAGGAAATTACACAGAGGGGGGTGCAGGAGTTTCCAAAACACTACAGGTAAAACTTGAAAAATTAGAATATCATGCAAAAGTTCATTTATTTCAGTGAAGCAACTTAAAAGGTGAACCTAATATATGAGATGGACTCATTACATGCAAAGCAAGATAGTTCAAGCCGTGATGTGTCATAATTGAGATGAATATGGCTTACAGCTCATGAAAACCCCAAATCCACAATCTCAGAAAATTGGAATATTGTGAAAAGATTCAATAGTCTAGGCTCAAAGTGTCCCACTCTAATCAGCGAATTAAGCCATAACACTTGCAAAGGGTTCCTGAGCCTTTAAATGGCTTCTCAATCAGGTTCAGTAGGAATCACAGTCATGGGAAAGACTGCTGACCTGACAGTTGTGCAGAAAAACCATCATTGACACCTTCCATAAGGAGGGAAAGCCTCAAAAGGTAATTGCAAAAGAAATTGGATGTTCCCAAAGTGCTGTATCAAAGCACATTAATAGAAAGTTATGTGGAAGAGAACAGTGTGGAAGAAAATGGTGCACAAGCAGCAGGGATGATCGCAGCCTGGAGAGGATTGTCAGGAAAAGGCCATTCAAAAGTGTTGGGGACTTTCACAAGGAGTGGACTGAGGCTGGAGTCAGGGCATCAAGAACCACCAAACCCAGACGGATCCTGGACACGGGCTTCAAATGTCATATTCCTCTTGTCAAGCCGCTCCTGAACAACGTCAGAAGCGTCTTACCTGGGCTAAAGAAACACAGAACTGGTCTGTTGCTCAGTGGTCCAAAGTCCTCTTTTTTGATGAGAGCAACTTTTGCATCTCATTTGGAAACCAAGGACCCAGAGTCTGGAGGAAGGATGGAGAGGCACACATTGCAAGATGCTTGAAGTCCAGTGTGAAGTTTCCACAGTCTTTGTTGATTTGGGGGGTCATGTCATCTGCTGCTGTTGGTCCACTGTGCTTCATTAAGTCCAGGGTCAACGTAGCCGTCTACCAGGGGATTTTGGAGCACTTCATGCTTCCTTCTGCAAATGATCTTTATGGGGATGCTGACTTCATTTTCCAGCAGGACTTGGCACCTGCCCACACTGCCAAAAGCACCAAAACCTGGTTCCATGATTACTGTGCTTGATTGGCCAGCAAACTCGCCTGACCTGAACCCCATAGAGAATCTATGGGGCATTGCCAAGAGAAAGATAAGAGACATGAGACCGAACAATGCAGAAGAGCTAAAGGCCGCTATTGAAGCATCCTGGTCTTCCATAACACCTCAGCAGTGCCACAGGCTGATAGCTTCCATGCCAAGCCGCATTGAGGCAGTAATTGCTGCGAAAGGGGCCGAAACCAAGTACTGAGTACATATGCATGCTTATACTTTTCAGAGGTCCGATATTGTTCAATGTACAATCCTTGTTTTATTGATTGCATGTAATATTCTAATTTTCTGAAATTGTGGATTTGGGGTTTTCATGAGCTGTAAGCCATCATCATCACAATTATGACAAATCACGGCTTGAACTATCTTGCTTTGCATGTAATGAGTCTATCTCATATATTAGTTTCACCTTTTAAGTTGCATTACTGAAATAAATGAACTTTTGCACAATATTCTAATTTTTCGAGTTTCACCTGTACTTTGCTTTCAGATCTGAAGTCCTGCATAAGATTCTGCCCTGAGTCTCAATTTCCCTTAGAAAATCGTATTCAAAATAGCTGGTTGTCCTTGAATTGGTGGATTATTAACTCAGTCTGGAGTATAACCACCATGATAATTAGCTGCACACTAACTAGCAGTCAGGAAACATGATGAAAATGCCTTAGTTTTAAAACACATGGACAGATTTAACCATGGTTTCAATTGGGAAACTGTGAGCATCCTAGACCAAGCAAGGACCAAAAAAGAGTAGAGAATTTCTGGAAGCTGGCATTCAGACAAACCAGCCATCAACAGACACATAGAGATAAACAACATCTATGTGCCATTCAAAAGAGATAATCAAAAAGCAAAAAAGGAAACACCCCCCCCCCCAAAAAAAAAATAAGACTGCACCAGCAACGAACACCCAGATAATACCAGGGATTAACATCATTTTAATACTAGGCTAGCAATCAAGCAGTAAACAATACCCTAATCAAGGAATTTCCAACTCAGAGAAACAAACTACCAGTAAAAACACCCTAATCAAGGAACCACCAAGGACAATCTCCAACACTGACAAGGCAAGCCAGCTGTATATGAACAGAGAGCAAACCCCACTTCCTTATACCACTGATGTTACCTAGCAATAATGAAATGTCAGCAAGAAAATCATTAAGTTCAGAAGGCAGCAAAGACCCCACAATTGAACGCTCAGCTACAAATATTCTCTCCTATTGATATAAGTGACAATTGGAGGAGGGGTTTTACCTCAAATTCTTTCCTCGAATTTTAATATTTGAAGGTTTTATTCACAAGGAAAAAAATAGTGGCTGGATCCTAAGCTTTGCATTCAAATAAGACCTTTTCAGACAAATACCAAAACCAATTATGGCTCAGTTTTCCATGTGAAAGCAACCAACATTTGACAACAACTGACCCACCTACACTATGAAAGGTGTGTTTTGAATGAAAATTTAATAAGAGGGTGCTGATTAAAAGTGCATAGTGCTTAATTTAAGTGCAGCAATCACTGGGGACTTTTCCTATGAAGGAACTGTACTTAAAAAAAACACCTATCTGGCATATTTATATTTTGAGAATTTAATAGCTTTGCTCCCCCTTTTCTAATATTCTTTCAAAGGAATTTTATTACCACCCCATCCTGTCTGTGTTCTATGCCTGTGGACACAGCATTAAAAAAATCTGTTCCTATTTCAAAAACTCCAATAAGATAGAAATATGAACAGAAGATTATTGGCATGAATGTATTATTTTTGCTTTTAATCAACTTTTAAAACCAGAATCCATGCCTTCATTAAAGCTTAACTTAAGATCCAGAGTTGTAAATTCTTGATAAGACACTATTTTTTATGCCAGTTTGTTGTTGTTATTAATTTTAGTTTTGGCTAGTATAATAGGTTCTGTTCTTATGTAAGCTATTTGCCACTTAACAGGCATGGTTGCTAAGCACAGTTTTGCTAATACCTTTGGAAGCACAGTTCATTTCAATTGCTTTACTGTAATCAGTTTAGTTCAAATTCTCAGCTATTAAGACACAAATATGTGGCTTTGTCCCAACTTTGCATGTAGTAAAAAGATATTTTATAGTTAATCAGTAAAGCTATGTCTAGAACTAAAACAATCAGTGCAAGCTTCCATTGATCTCTGATAGAAAGTAAATACTATAGACTAATTATGGTTAACCAGGATTGTTTGAATAAAACACAGTTGCTTGGATCCATATACGATAATACATCGCAAACCATGATCTCTGCCAACAACAGTGGCTGGATTCACACCATGGCCTAACCCTAACCCTAACCCATCTTAAAAAGCCAAGTTTGGGAAATACTGATCTAGAGAATCTAGAGTGTTAATTAAATATGATAACAAAATCTTATCATAATTACTTTGCTGCCAGTCTTCATTGCTTACCCTCTAAAACAAGTTTGTAAAGTCAATCATTGCTGGTTTCACAGGTAGAGGAGATAAATCTAATAGATATTTTATGATCTTGTTAAAGAGTGTAGCACTTGATCTTCAAGCAATGGTGCTCTCTCCATCTTTCAATCTCTCGGTCTTTCTCTTAATGTTTTTTTTTTTTAGTTATATGCAATTAATCAATGAAGTGCACTTGTGAGATGAATGAATATTGATGGAAAAAAATATTATATTTTAAACCTTTTATTAATTTCATAAAGGCAATTGGTAATGCAAAAACAACCCGGAATGACAACAGCAGCCGTTTTGGGAAATACATTCAGATTGGCTTTGATAAAAGATACCGCATCATTGGTGCCAACATGAGGACGTACCTGCTTGAGAAATCAAGAGTTGTATTCCAGGTTAGCTTATTTATCATTTATTTATTTATCAATTTATTATTTATATATGATATTTTATTTTGTATATATATGTGTGTGTGCATATATCTATATCTATATATCTATCTATCTATATCTATCTATCATCTATCCATCCATCATCTATCCATCCATCCATCTATCTATCATCCCTCCCTCCCTCCCTCCCTCCCTCTCTCTAACTCTATCTATCTAACTGTTTATCTAAATTTTGTTCTTTTTGATCTGACGACTGAACAAGAACTGTATGATAGCTTCGGTCCAGAATGGTGCTCATCCCAGTTATTATAAATCCTCTAAAATACAATGCTATGTTACAATATTAATTACAATAGATGGGACTACTCTGTGTCTAATCTGTTGTAGAGTTTTGTGAATCGATGCTCCTTCCATCATGCCATATGATGAAGTATGGTGAGAATGGAGGTGTTTCATTTTTAAGGAATTCTAAGGATTAGTGTCATTTGCTTTTATACTTAGAAAACAAAGTATTTGCCTTGGTTAATTCATCTCTAATATCCAACTGCCATTACATTTGAAAAAGAAACTGGGCACATTTGATTGACTTATTTGACAGAAGTAGCTAAATGAAGAATTGTAGGAATATGTAGAAACGGCAGACTCGTTATTTGGTTGCAGGTGCTTCTGCAATGGTATACAACTAATAACGTGATATATTTTTCCCGTGATTAAAAAAACAGTGCCAACCATGCAATAGCCTGTAGAAAGAAGAACCCACACCCCTGGGGACATGTGATCACCCCTCCCCCGATAAATGCTCAGGAAGAATTGAATATGTGCACTGTGGTTCTATAAACCTGGATAGGGAAGAGGTTAGAAAAGAGCAGGGGTGTCAAACTCAATTTCATTGAGGGCCGCATCAGAGCTATGTTTGACCTCGGGAGGCCAGGGAGGGCGTGGCCAGGGAGGGCGTGGCCAGCTTGACATCACTCATGTCGGGGCACCTGTGGTGGCCAAGGACTAAGGCAGGACTTCCCTCAGACCAGTGGCAGGATTCAAATATTTTTACTACTGGTTCTGCGGGTGTGGCTTGGTGGCTGTGGCAGGGGAAGGATACAATACAATCTCCAGTCAGAGATGGTATTTGCCAGTTCTCTGAACTACTCAAAATTTCTACTACTGGTTATCCAGAACTGGTCAGAACCTGCTGAATGCCACCTCTGCCTCAGACCCTCCTTCACTCTCATTATAATTTCCTTCCTTCCTTCCTTCCTTCCTTCCTTCCTTCCTTCCTTCCTTCCTTCCTTCCTTCCTTCCTTCCTTCCTTCCTTCCTTCCTTTTCTTCCCTCTTCATTCTCCTTCCCTCTTCCTTCCCCTCTTTCCTTCTTTTTCTTTGTCTTTCCCTTTCTCCTTTCCTGTCCCTTCTTGCATGCTCGAATGCAAAAGGGGAAACATTTCTCTGTTCGTTTTGCTTTGCTTTTAGTTTGTTTTGCTAGCCCTCTGAAATATAAGTGACCTGAAATATGAATAAGGCATCTCAACAGTCCTTAGCTATCTGAGATAGGATATGCAGGAGCCCTTGTTCAAAGATGTTTCCTATGAATAACTCTCCAAGGAGTGGTTTCACATGGAAAAAGTCAGCAAGATGCTGAGAAGGCATCTAGTTTTATTTGAATCTTCTCTACTTTGAATGATTTGGCAGGTGTACTCGTTCCAATTGAAAGGAAACTTACTAGCCTATGATTCATTGGGTACATTGACATTTAGGAGTAGTACGATGGTCTAGAGGTGGAGCTTTTGCCTCACAATCAGAAGGCTGTGGGTTCGATCCTAGGTAGAGGTAGATATTTCTCTGGGCACACTGAGGACATATCTGTTGAAAAAAACCCCGCATTGGTGACAGGAAGGGAATACAGCCAGTAAACACTCAGCTCCATTCAGTTGCCCAGACTCCACCCTGCAAGGGATTATGGTGTCATTAGAAGAAGATGATGGACATTGAGAACCATGATTTAGAATCTACAAGATCCACCTTAGGAATGAAAATCTTGGCAGGATTTGAATAGCTTCACAATCAGCTATAACTAAAACTTAAATCTGAGTCAGCTGAGTATAGATAGTCCTCAACTTAACAGCCATTCATTTTATGACTGTTTGAAGATACACAACAGCACTGAAAACAATGACCAATTTTTGCACTTAACAAGTGTTGCAGCATCTCCATGGTCACCTGAACAAAATTTGGACAACAAATTTGGACACCAACAACTGGTTCAGTGAGCACATGCTCACCAAAATGGTTGTTATACCAGTAGGGTCCCATCCGTGCAGCTGGACTTTGTTTTCTTCCTTGAAAACATTTCGCTTGTCATCCAAGAAGCTTCTTTGGTTCTGAAGAATGCCAGTTCTTCAGTCAGAACTGAAGAAGCTTCTTGGATGAGAAGTGAAATATTTTAAGAAAAAAAAAACACAATAAAGTCCAGTTTTTGAAAAGCACCGTTGTGGCAAGAAAGGTAGTAAAATAGCCCAAAACTCGCTTAACAACTGTCTTGCTTAGCAAGGAAAATTTGGGGCTCAATTGTGGTCGAAAGTCAAGGACTACTTGTAATTTGTAACTATGGGCCAATATTTGAGCATTGTATTGTATTTTCATTCCTCTATAATCTCTCCTTTGTCCGTTTCAGATTAAGGTTAGACACATAACACCTCCACTTAGATCCTAATTAGAAGAGACACATTGAGTCAGAAACTTAAGCAGGATCAGTTCTAGCCAGCTGATGGATAGGAAACCTCTAGAAAATCCCAGGACTGTAGGCTATATTTGGTATACAGTTGGTAAAAGCTTCATTTGAAAGAGGCTCCTTTCCACCCTCAATTCCTTTACTATAAAATAAAGGTAATCCCTCATGCATTTTAAGGATATTGGTTTTGGACTTTCTCATTCTTTCATAACAGTAATCAGAAAAATTCCAGTTTGTTTGTCTTCCATTTAATATTAGTCTCCTAGTGTAGTTAAATTAAAGCTAATTGTAGATATATATATATATATTTTAAATTCATTTTTACCTTGAAGAAATGCGTGTGAAATTTGAGGTTGAATAAATCTAGGGCACAGTTCCCCAACTTTTTGGGGGGTTGGTGGCTTAGGGGGAACGGGGGAAAGAGGGGATGGTTTTGTGGGAAGGGCAGGTGCATGTACGCGACTACTCACACAAGTGGGTCAAGAGCGCCTGTGTCAGTGGGGCCCCGAGTGCCAATGATACTTGTGTAAGTGGGTCCACGAATCCCTGTGATATTCACGCAAGTAGAGCTGTGCGTGTGCATGCAAGTGTACCAGCCAGCCAGGGGTGGGCTTCAAAAATTTTAGCAACCGGTTCTCTGCCTGGTTGCTGGGTGGGCATAGCCATGGTAAGCGTGGCCTAGTCAGCATCCTGCATCATGGGGGGGGGCATTTTCACCCTCCCTGGGCTCCAGAGGTTTTCCTTGAGCCTCCAGAAAGGCAAAAACAGCCTCCCTGACCTCCGGAGGCCAGAAATGGGCCTGTTTCCAGCCTTCCGGAACTTTCGGGAGACCCATTGTTCATGCTCCCAAGGCTCTGGAGGCTTTCCTTGAACTTCTGGGAGGGTGAAAACGGCCTCCCCTGGTCTCCGGAGGCCCTCTGGAGGCCCTCAGAAATGGGCCCATTTCCGGCCTTTCAGAGCCTCCCGGAGGCCCGTTTTTCACCCTCCCTCAGCCTCCGCGTGGGCCCTGCACTTACCTGGCATCCAAAATGGACTGCATGGAGAGTCCTGGGAAGGGCAGGGTTGGGTTAGAGGGCCAGGGCCAGGGGGGAGGGGCCAGCCAGGGGTGGGATTTGCGATTTCACCGAACTGTGCAGAATCTTATTTAGAGAATCATCCAAACCCGCAGCAGCCCACCCCTGCATCCAGCCGCTCACATTGCCCAGTTGCAAATAGGCTGCAGCCCACAGATTGGGGACCCCTGATTTAGAGAACAGCAAAAGGACATGCTGAATGATTATTTAATTAATTTGTAGCTCATTTCTCCGCAAATAAATTAATGTTCTTTCTCAGGCCACTGATGAACGAAACTATCACATTTTCTATCAGCTGTGTGCCTCTGCTAGTCTTCCAGAACTGAAGGACCTCTCACTATGTAAGTATGCTATTTTGCACATAGCATTTAGCCTCCACAATGAACCTTCAAAATAATGTCTGAAACTCCAAATAATAAATTTGTGGAGCCTAGCATTTCCAAGAAAAAGAACTGTGTCTGCAGAAGTTGTACAACCATTGGCAGAATTGGTTTTGTGAAACAAAATAAGCAGCTTGCGGTCTGACGCACCATTTTGGGATCACACCAGGGATGGTGTTGAAGTTCCAAAGGCTTTTGGTGTCTTCAGTTTCCAGGCTCTAAGAGAGTTGTTTGGTGAGTTTATGGTCTTCTTGGCATTCATATGTCCTTGTCTTGTAATTGTAGCCCTAACACAGATAGTTGGTCAAAAACTAGCTCTAGTCTTCACTTTGGAGCAGATGATGTGATCTGAAGATGCAGAATATGAAGATGCAGAATATTAACATCAGCCATAATCAGGGCACTTCCTTGTGAAATTGCAGATGAATGCCCTAGACCTCTGCATGGGCAGTGGGCCCATGGATCCATGAGGAATCCATGGATTCAGAAGGAATTAACCAGTTTGTCCTATGGATCCAGAAGGAATTAACAGTTGCTTGGCAGTTCCATCTCATACATCTAGTTGATCTCGGAAATTCAGAAATATCTAAAGTTTTGGATGAGATCACTGCTAAGGTACCAATCAGAGGGAATGCTTGGTTTTGTCGTTGTTCAGTTGCTAAGTTCTGTCTGACTCTTTGGGACCTCATGGGCCACAGTATGCTGGGTGTCAACTCGTAAATCATTCCTATGCTTGTTCCCGAGTTGCCATAAGAAGGGGGGCGGGGGGAAGGCCTGAGGGAGCAGTGTGGCAGATGAAGGCCAGGAAGCACATTCCATGCTTATCTTGTGGAGATTGTAGCCTAGGCTACTGGATGTTCTGCCCTCAAAAGTCTTTCATTGGAGAGCATGATTGATGACACCCAGCCCTTGAATGTGTTTTTTTGGAGAACCTGATATATGACACACCCAGGGGGTGTGGGGTAAACAGGGTCATAGGTAATAGTAAATTATGTATCACAGAGTTGGCTTCATACAGGTTAACTCTGGACATGTTACTTCTAATAAATCTTCTGGTTTCCTTTGAAACGTGGTTCAAGACTCATGATTTAATTAGGGCAATCCTCGGAATCCTGACACTAGGCCTCATCATCTCCCAGAGTTTGCTCAAATGCACATTCATTGCGTTGATGACACTATATAACCATCTCATCCTTGGCTGTCTCCTTCTCCTTTTGCCTTCCATCTTTCCTAATATTAGGGTCTTTTCCCAATAAGTCCTCTCATTGGCCAAAATATTTGAGCTTCAACTTCAGTATCTATCCTTCCAAAGAACAGTCTTGAAATGATTTCCTTTAGCCTTCTGGTTTACTGAAGAGCCAATGGAAGTATAAAAAGCTGCTTCAAATGAGGGGATGGAAGACCAGAAATGGACCAGCTAAAGCCTTGGGAGGAGCTGATGTTTGAACTTGTGTGGTGCCTCATTTTTGTGTGCTTATTGTGTGCACAGATTGTTTCCTTGTGGGTTCAGGGTTCAGGCAAGTCCTTTCATGAAATATGAACTAAGTGAAAGCATTTCTCCCCCTTAACTTCATTTTGCTGTTGTTTCTATTCTAGTGGATGCCAAAGATTTTTTCTACACATCTTTGGGAGGAGACACCTCCCTTGAAGGAGTTGATGATGCAGAAGATTTTGAGAAAACAAAGCAAGCTTTCACCCTGCTTGGTAAGGGCTTCATCCCAAACTGGGCTGCTTCCTAGGAGAACGTGTGGCTGATTCAGCTATCCTGTATAAGGGTCTTCAAACTTGGCAAGTTTAAGACTTGTGGACTTCAACTCCCAGAATTCCTGAGCTAACATGACTGGAGATGGAATTCTGGGAATTGAAGTCCACAAGTCTTCAAGCTGTCAAGTTTGAAGACTCCTGCAGTGTACAAAGATATAGAGTAACCCTTCAGGAATTTTTCACAATATTGCAAAGTTTCAATAGAAAATAATATTTATAGCTCAGGGTTGAACTGTGGGATCCTTGGTGTTGTTTGAGCTTGGTAGTTTTCTTGCAGACATCTCATTAGCATACTGGGTAATACCATCAGTTAACCAAGCTCAGAGAGCATCAAGGAAAAGAGCATCAGTGTAAAACAGAGTAGACTTCAACTCCCAGAATTCCTCCTCCAGTCGTGTTAGCTCAGGAATTATGGGAGTTGAGGTCCACAAGTCTTAAACTTGCCAAGTTTGAAGACCCTTGGTGAAAAGTGTTTCAAATTTAGCTACCGTGTAGACTTCAACTCCCAGAATTCCCCAGCCAGCACGCATCTTAAAGTTGGCAACTTGGTAAAGCCTTGGTGTAAACCTTGGAGACATTTGTGTATACTGTCCAGTGGTTTTTGCAATACTTTTATAGGTTACCATTTTAATTAAATAATTGGTTTATTTGGTAAATTGCACATATTTAATGTTATTTTCAATATAAATGTCAGAAGAATCGCTAAGGAGCAGGCATGAGGTGAGAAAGTAATTTTAAGTAATGCTGCCTGCACGATAGATTTACTTAGTACTGTTTGTGTGGTGCTTAAAAAAGTATGTGAGTGAGTGGGTATGCACGTGCCTGCGGTTGTATGCTTTGTGAAGATATTTTCTTGGCCCTTTACTAGTGTAGTTTCTATTTGTTGCTGAGTCACATTGCAGTTTCTTGTGCTGCCAATCACCATACAGGAGCTAAAACAGGAATAGAAGAACTTCAAGCAGTAATGGTGATTTTTTTTTTTGAGCTCGGCATATCAAATATCAAAGTGCCTATCTTGACTCTGCAGGTGTGTTATCTCACACACATATCCCAAGCAAAAGAGAATTTTTTTTTTTTGCATTTTCATTTATCTTTAAAAAAAAAACAAAAAACAGCCCAATCATATGTGGTGCTATCATTACCATATCTATAATTACCAAAAATGAAACACAAGTAAAAAATTCATTTTTGGAGGCTGTGGAAGCTGCACAAGTGCCCAGCCCTCTTGTGTGACTTCCAGAGCCTGTGGAAGAGCACACTCAATTCTTGCACAACCTCCGCAGCCTCCAAAAAACCGTGTAAGGAAAGGGCACACTTTTGGGAATATAGTCAGTCTTCAACTTCCAACCACCATTGAGCCCAACATTTCTGTGGCTCAACAAGACAGTTGTTAAGTGAGTTGGACCTAGGATCTTTTTTATTTTTTGCCATAGTTAAGCAAATTAAATGTTAAGTTAATCATTGTGTGTAAAACCAATCTGGCTTCCCCCATTGACTTTGCTTGTTGGAAGTCAGCTGGGAAGATTGCAAATGATGATCACATGACCCGAGGCACCGCAACTGTATTTAGGACCTCCCATATTTTGATCATGTGACCATGAGGATGCTAGAAGAGTTGTAAGTGTGAAAACCAGTCATCAGTCTCTTTTTCAGTGCAGTTGGAACAGTTACTAAATGAATGGTTGTAAGTCGAGGACTATCTGTAGTTGTGGGTGAATGCTGGTATGTCACCCAAAATGTATAGATAAACCATCGCCGATTTAACAGATTAACAGATAATCAGAGTTGGAAGGTACCTTATAGGTCATCTAGTCCAACCCCCCCCCCCCCCCGCCCAGGGAGACCTACACCATTTCTGACAAATGACATTCCAATCTCTTCTTGAAGGTCTCAAGTGATGGCGCTCCCACAACTTCCGAGGGCAACTTCTGTTCCATTGGTTGATTGTTCCCACGGTCAGAAAGTTTCTCCTTATTTCCAGGTTGAACCTCTCCTTGATCAGTTTCCATCCATTATTCCTTGCCTGGCCTCCAGGTGCTTTAGAAAATAGCTTGACCCTTTCCTCCTCTCTGTGGCAGCCCCTCAAATATTGGAAGACTGCTACCCTGTCTCCCCTGGTCCTTCTCTTCCCTAGACTAGCCAAGCCCAGTTCTTGTAACCGTTCTTCATATGTTTTAGTCTCCAGTCCCCTAATCATCCTGGTTGCTCTTCTCTGCACTTTTTCTAGAGTCTGAACATCTTTTTTACAGTGTGGTAACCAAAACTAAACGCAATACTCTAGATGTGGTCTTACTAAGGCTTTATAGAATGGTATTAGTACCTCACTTGATCTCGATTGTATCCCTCTGTTAATGCAACTTAGGATTGCATTAGCTGGCTGCTGCTACACACTGCTGGCTCATATTTAGCTGATTGTCCACTAAGATTTAAAGAGAAGACAGTTTCTCTCTCTCTCTCTCCCTCTCTCCCTCTCTCTCTCTCTCTCTCTCTCACACACACACACACACACACAAAAAAATTGTGATGTTTGTGGTCCAGGGATGGGCAATTGATGATGGTTCAGGTTTTGCTGAAAATCCACCTTCCAGCATCCCTGCTGTATGCCATACTCGCTGGGACTGCCGGCAAATTGCTGTGCAGGCACTTGAAAATTGGATATCAATCATATTTTTCAGGAGTAAAGGAGTCCTATCAGATGACCATTTTTAAAATACTCGCTGCCGTCCTGCACCTTGGGAATGTGGATTTTCGTTCTGAACGCGATGGAGAATCCTGCAGTATAACGGTACGTTATTTTTTTTAGCAGGAACGCCAGGTCCCCTGTACTTCAAAGAAGAACCATCTTTAGATCTGCTTTTTTTTTCTCTTCATTAATCTTTGGATGAATGCACATCAGAAAGAAGCAGGGCTTTGATCGTGTAAGACAACCAGAGACTCCTAAATTGCAAGGGCTTCTTTCAAGAGGGCAGTGCAATTTTTGTGACACTGCACATCTAATGTTATGCAAAGCCTTGACATAATTATATCCCAGGTCAAGGAAGTTCCCTTGAGACCTTTAGGGTTTGGGATACGTCTTTGCTTCTCATTATGCAGACAGAGCATGGAAGGAAGAAATCAATGGCCAGAATTTTATAAGCCTTAATAAATCCTGCAGAGCAAAAGGCTCATCCTTCCACTCAACCCAACGCTATTCTAACCAGATAAAATGTGATACAATTGCTGAATAATCTATTATGGTTAGTCCTCAACTTACCCCCAAATTTCCATTGCTGAGCAAGACAGTCATTAAATGGGTCTTGCCCTATTTTAGGACCTCTTGTCAGCGTTTCAGCAGCCCTTCAATCTGCTCAATAACTCCAAGACAGACATCTTCTCAAAAGTTCCTTTTATTTTGGCTAGTAATTGGCACAACTGTGGAATCCCAAATATGAAAGTTCTGGGCTTCCTTACAATAAGTAAAAACTACAAAACCCATCTTCTGCACCCATTATCACATTACATGGCCCAATCACCATCCGTCCCAAGACTTCCTCTCATTTGTGCGCAACACAACCTGACCTTGAATCAGAAAAAGAATATTATGTCTAACTAGATATACTCCAATAAATTCCTCCCAGGCTCAGATGTGGCAGTGTGGAACTATCTGATCTCAATATGGCTTCCAAAGCTGACACCTTTCTTGCCACGGTCGTTAAGTAAACCACTGGCAGTTGTTAAGTTAGTGACCCGGTTGTTCAGTGAATTTGGCTTTCCCATTGACTTTGCTTGTCAGAAGGTCGCAAAAGGGGATCACTTGACCTCAGGACCCTGCAACCGTCATAAATATGAGTCAATGACCAAGCATCTAAGTTGTATGAAGATGCTGCAATGGTCATAAATGTGAAAAACGGTCAAAGTCACTTTTTCAGTGTCATTGTAACTTTGAAAAAGTTCACTAACCAAATGGTTATAAGTTGAGCGCTGCCCATATCTGTTTCCATGACTGTCAGCTGAAGTCTTTTGTTTTTTTCTAATTCAAATATTAAAGTAGTTTGTTTTTTTCTAATTCAAATATGAAAACATTGTTTGTATGGTTGCTGCACTTCCTTAAGAAATAATGCGGTGCCCTATTTTTAATTCTTAGGCTTTGAATACACTGGGTCCATAAGCAAATCTTCTTTTCAAGCATTGCTGTCCTTAAGGATATTGTTGCTCTTTAATTGAAATGCATCCATAATTCTGAACAGTTGATCTGCCTGCTAACTTATTTAATCAGCAAAATTCAGCAAAATATGAGGTGCAGAGAAAAAGTTTTCTACAGCCTATGTTCAGTGGTGTGTTTCAAATATTTTTACCACTGGTTCGGTGGGTGTGGCTTGGGGGGTCATGCTTTACCTGCGCCTAACGTGCACTTTGCACAGGTGCAGTGGCATTTTGACTCACCTCCTGCAATCCTGCACTCTCCTTGTTGCTTCAGCAGCTGCCATGTGGCAATTGCTGTGCTGCTCAAAGCAGCTGCGCTTCAAAAGCAGGACATAAAGGTTAATATGGGAGCCCGGACAGGTGGGTGGGCCCAACAAAGCAGAGAGAATTGGTTTTTTTCTCCACTGCTTATCACTACTACCAGCTCTGCAGAACCAGGCTGAACCAGTAGAATACCACCGCTGTCTACGTTCCTTACATAATACAGTCTTCTGGGGGCTCCTTTCCTTTGGTTGAGAATTGCCAGCATAACAATTACGTGCTAGTGAAGACTTCTTACAGTAACAATTCCGACACAATTTAAGGGCAATAAATGAGGATTGTCAGGACTTCAAATTAGAAAACGGGATTCTCCAATTGTGCAGTTTTTAACCCTTGTCGCTCCAAACTAACAAAGCTGGAAATGAGAAGTCCTTGGTGTTCTCTGAGCTCGGTTGTTTTCTTGGAGACGTTTCATACCCAGACTAGGTAATGTCATCAGTGCCATTGAGTAGTTGGGTAATGAAACCTCTGCAAGAAAACAACCAAGCTCAGAGAGCACCAAGATTTCCTTCATTTCAACTTTCTACCACAAACATTCTTCTTTATTGGAATAGCAACAACATTTAGACTTATATGCCACTTTCACAATGCTTTATTAGCCCTCTGTAAGCGTTTACAGAGTCAGTCTCTTGCCCCCAACAGTCTGGGTTTTCATTTTACCTACCTTGGAAGGATGGAAGGTTGAGTCAACCTTGAGCCTGGTGAGAATCGAACTGCAGTCAGTCAGCAGAACTAGCCTGCAACACTACATTCTAACTACTGCACCACCAGGGCTATTTCTTGGAAGCTGGAAACAGTAGCCCAAGAAGGCAGCCTCAAGTAGATCACCAAGGGTTTTCACCAAAAGTTTGGGGCAGATCGTGATGGTGTGCTCTCCCGTTGGTTTGGTGGTCTCGGGTCTGGTTGCCTTCTGTCTCTGGTTCCCAGTGGCTTCCTCATGTCACTAGCGTGTAATGCCCCGTCTACTTTTTTGGCTACTTGGAACCACTCAGTCGGTTCTGGATGTCCCGATAGGCAGTTACTTTGCTAATTTGCTGGTCCAGGCTGGTTCTGAAAAAATGAACCAGCATCCATTCAGGCAAAAGGGGTAGCTTCCCACTGATTCTCCTGAATTCACAGATGTGTTCCTTGATGTGTCGCCCTCCCTGCTTTAAGTTGCTGAGCTCATCTTCTGCATACAGGTTATCCTCCTCAAATCTAGCCATTGGTGAATTAGAAGGTTGCATGGATTTTATTTATTTATTTATTTTTTGCCCTTCAGCGACATGAACCTCTGCTGCGTGCTTTCTTGAATCAGATGTTTTTCTTTGTGTCCTAGAACCAAGATGAACACCTGCATCATTTTTGCAGATTACTGGGAGTGGAGCATAGCCAGTTGGAACACTGGCTTTGCCATCGGAAGCTGGTCACCACTTCGGAAACCTACACCAAGAATATGTCCCTCCAACAAGCCATCAACGCCAGGAATGCGCTGGCCAAGCACATCTACGCTCAACTGTTCAACTGGATTGTGCAGCATATCAACAAGGCCTTGTACACGACGGTCAAGCAGCATTCCTTCATCGGTGTGCTGGACATTTATGGGTGAGCAACAAGCTTTTGGGGATCCTGTTCCTCCCCCCCATTTGGCTGCATTTGCTACGATCAGCGCCGGCATTGCCAGGGTATTTCCTGCATCTTCTCTAGGCAGTAGAGTTAAGTAAGTTTTGTGGTGTGGCTCTTTCCTCTTATTTGCCAGAGCCACAAGAGCAACACTTGTAAATTATAGAGCAAGTTGTAAGGGAGGATTGTCTCGCATGCTGGCATCAAAATCAGTTTGTGGATGTGTTGCTTTTTTTTTTTTTTTTTTTCAAATTCTGTAAAGCACAGCTGGAGCAGACAGACTTCTGAGATATTTTAAGTGTCTCTCTGTGTGTAATAAGTTGTGCTGTGATCATAGGGATTGCTCTGCCCCTCTCTTGTGTGCAGAGAAAAGGGTCATGTCCTGTCTCCAGTGACAGAAGTATGTGAGTGCACTAATTCTTGCCATCCATGACAAATCAATGCAGTTGCAGCAGAGGTGACTATTGCAAAAAGATGGATGAAAATCGCCCCACGTTAGAAGAAGAGGATGGATAGTCTCTTACATAAGTTGGAAACAAGAATGAGGCACAAAAGCATTTGTCTGTTGTTTGAAATATAGATTTTGATCTTGGAAACACCACATGTTACTATAATAATTGGAGATTCCTTCTTACAAAAACTATGCCTTTAATAATAGCAATAGCAATAGCACTTAGACTTATATACCGCTTCACAGTGTTTTACAGCTCTCTCTAAGCTGTTTACAGAGTCAGCCTATTGCCCCCAATAATCTGGGTCCTCATTTTACCCACCTCGGAAGGATGGAAGCCTGGTGTGACTCGAACTGCCAAATTGCAGGCAGCCAGCAGAAGTAGCCTGCAGTACTGCACTCTAACCACTGCACCACCACAGCGCATAAATAAAGATTATTTATTAGGAGTTCTTACGGTTGTTATGAGCTTGCCTAAATGATTTTAATTTCTTGCTTGGTAGATGAAGCAGGAAGGTTCTTGAGGAAGACTATGATAAAAGTCTACGGACATTCTTAGTTATCCAGGTCATGGTTGTCCCAAAGTTGCTTTTTCAAGAGGCAACTGGACTTTCTTTGTTTTTCCTTGAAAATGTTTCACTTCTCATCCAAGAAGCTTCTTCAGCTCTTCTCGGAACTGAATCCATTCTCACAGCTGAAGAAGCTTCTTGGATAAGAAGTGAAACACAGGGGTGGGATTCTACCAGTTCACACCTATTCTATAGAACCAGTTGTTAACATTCTAAGCAGTTTGGAGAACTGGTTGTTAGAAGAAATTACAGGGCTAATCCTGTAAGGAAGGCAGGAAGGAAACATTCTGGTGTTGCTTACAAAAACTGCCTCTCCGTTAACCCTTATTCCATTCTTGGCAGGACGAGGCTTCCTGTCTCAGGAACTTCTCTGGAGTTTTTTCCCCCTTCTTTGGTACTTTGCTTGTGTGGAGTGACCATTCAAAGTTACAATGGCACTGAAAAAAGTGACTTATGACCATTTTTCAAACTTAAGACTGTTGAAGTATCCCCACAAAATGAGAGGCCAGGCAAGGAGATGCATGCCTCGATGTGAGTGATATTGATTTGGCCACACCAGCAAATAACATGACCACCAAGCTATGTCCACCCAGTCACATGACCACCAAGCCACACACACCACCTAAGCCACGTCCACAGAACTGGTTGTTAAAAATTTTGAATCCTACCCCTGGTGAAATGTTTTCAGAAAAAAACCAGAAGGTCCCGTTGCCTCTTGAAAAAGCACCTTTGGGACAACTATGGCCCTTACTGCCATCCATAGCCAAAAAAGTTGTGCCTCCAGGTTGATCTTAATGTGATTTATTGAAAGGAGAACTTAGGCTGTATAATTTTGGAAATAACTATCTTATTCATAGTAGGGATGTCAAAGCGAAGTATTTTTGATGCATTCTCATCCCCTAAAGAAGTGGTGGCTAGCCTTTTTGGGCTCCTGTGCCAAAAATTGCCCAGAAAGCAATGCGCAGCCCCCCACGCCCCCTGTGCATGTGTGCGCAACCCTCCCCCATGCTGCCCGCTTACCTGCATTGCACCTCCCTGCTGATTTTCGGCCTCCCAGAGGCTTGAGGAAAGCATTTGGCAGCCTTTGCAGGGCGAAAAAATAGACCCGTTTTGTCACTTCCGGTATTTCTGAAAATATAGGAAGTGACAAAACGGGCCTAGTTTTTGGCCTATAAAGGCTGCCAAATGCCTTCCTCAAGCCTCTGGGAGGCCGAAAAAAACCTCACCCAGGCTGAAAATCAGCTGGGAGGTGCATGCATGCATAGTGAGGTAACTTTGCCTGTAGCTTGCATGCCAGCACAAATGGCTCTGCGTGCCACAGGTTCGCCATCACAGCCCTAAAGTCAGACACAATTGGATTCCTGTTCCTGGGCACAGAGAATGCTATTCCAGGATGCATCCTTCTAGAGAATTCCCCTGTCCCTTCTCTAACAGCATGATATGCAAACATTTGTTGGTGCCATTCGATAGGAAGATGGTTTGTGTTTTGTTTGCTGAGGTCTGGCTTTCGGGGCACAGTGTGATTCAGATGAGGGACTTTGGGAAGTATTAATCAGGATTTCTGGATGTTTTGGTATTAGATTTCATACAGTAGCAGGAAGCAATTGAATGCCTACTTTATTTGACAGTAGATAGGAATCAGATCCATTTTAAAGCAAAGCTCAAATCAAAGCCATAGTTGAAAAGAATGCAAGGCGAGGGTATTAAACTCTATCTCAAGAAAGACATTGTGCTAATCGATTCCAAAACAGGAGACTGGATTTCCTTTATAGCAACATGCTTAAAAACCATAAAATGTAATGTTATTATCTTAAAACTTTCATTTTCCTTGATTGGTTTCCATTAAGCTGTTACACTTGACATTGGAGGAGTACTTATTCTGATAAAATTGAAAAAGATGGAGGAAGTTTTAAGCGAATGTGTGTATATTAAATAAGAATTTGGAGTTACATGTGAACCTTTTTAAAATGACAGTGCAAAGTTATTTTAAACCTTTTATCTATAGGGCCTAATGAAAGCAGTCTGGTACTTTTGTCATCTGATAATTTTTCTTAGTTGAATAGAAAGAATCTCATTTCCCCCCTTTTCATTCTTCAACGTTTGTTTTGTATCCAGAGGTATTATTTCTCTGTAGATCTTACTCAGGATTTTGTCAGACCAAAAATAATAAACTATTCAAACTTGTCTCATAAGATATTTTAATGCTGTTGTACAGATGCCTTCAAATGCTTTGTCTCTCTGTCTCTCTCCCTCTCCTTCTCCCTCCATCTATCTCTCCCTTTCCCTCCCACTCCCTCTGTCTCTCCATTTCTCTCTCTCTCTCTCTCTCCCTCTCCCTCCCTCTCTGTTTCTCCTTCCCCTTCTCCCTCTCCCTCACTCACTCCCTCTCTCTGCCTCTCCCTCTCTGTCCCTCCCTCTCTGTCTCTCCCTCTCTCTCTCTCTGTTTCTCCCTCTCCCTCCCTCCCTCCCTCTCTCTGCCTCTCCCTCTCTGCCTCTCCATTTCTCTCCCTCCCTCTCCCTTTCTCTCTCTCCCTCTCTCTCCCTCTCTCTGTCTCTCCCTCCCTCTCCTTCTCTCTGTTTCTCCCTCTCCCTCACTCCCTCACTCTCTCTGTCTCTCCCTCCCTCTCTCTCTGTCTCTCCCTCCCTCTCCTTCTCTCTGTTTCTCCCTCTCTCCCTCTCTGTCTCTCCCTCTCTCTCTCTGTCTCTCCCTCTCTCTCTCTCTGTTTCTCCCTCTCCCTCCCTCACTCCCTCTCTCTGCCTCTCCCTCTCTCTCTCCATTTCTCTCCCTCTCTGTCTCTCCCTCTCTCTCTCTCTCCCTCCCTCTCCTTCTCTCTGTTTCTCCCTCTCCCTCCCTCCCTCCCTCTCTCTGCCTCTCCCTCTCTGTCCCTCCCTCTCTGTCTCTCCCTCTCCCTCTCTCTCTCTGTCTCTCCCTCCCTCTCCTTCTCTCTGTTTCTCCCTCCCCCTCCCTCCCTCTCCCTCCCTCTCCCTCTCTCTCTGTCTCTCCCTCTCCCTCACTCCCTCCCTCTCTCTCCCTCTCCCTCTCTGTCTCTCCATTTCTCTCCCTCCCCCGCCTTCTCCCTCCCCCCTGTCTCTCACCCCTCCCCCCCACAAGAATCTGTTGCAAATATTTCATTACAGGATTGGACTTCATATGGTAAAAATGTTAGAAGGTTGAGAAGCACTGAACAATTTTCCCTAATCCCTTGTTAATGTTCTTGTGTCATTGTGAGGAATGTAAAAATATGGTTCCTATGGCCCAGGGACGAGGTCGGTGTTCTAGCTATTGAAATTTGGAAATAGGATAAGTCTCTAGCACAGTGGTCCCCACCTTTCTGGCTTTGTGGACCAGTGGCGGCGGGATGGGGGGGTGTGGAGAAAGAGAGATGGTCCCGCATGAGTGATGGATGAGCATGTGCGCAGTTCCATTTGCATGAGTGGCAGGTATGCACGACGCTCAAACAAATGGAGCTGCATGCACGCATACATTCACCTATTGCTTTCTGGCCCAGTTTTGAATGGGCCACAGCCTTGTACTGGGCTGCACCATGGGGGATGGGGGGGGGTTGGGGACCCCTGTTCTAGGAGATAGTGAGTGGTGGAACTGATGGAGCTGTTAGCCTAAAAACATTTCTTCCCCAATATAATGTTCTCCAAGTATATTGGAATTTACAGTTCCATATTTTCATCCTGTGATAGCTATCCATGCATCTGTAGGATTCTGCATTGGGAAAACTAAGTTAAGCTCTCACTAATATTTCTAAACTGGAAATAATTTTTATTTATTTATTGACTATTCTTTGAAGCCTTTCTTTAAGAATATTCTTTTGTTTTGCAGGTTTGAAACCTTTGAATATAATAGCTTTGAACAATTCTGCATCAATTACGCCAATGAAAAATTACAGCAGCAGTTCAATTTGGTAATTTGGATTGTCAAACTTATTTCAGTATCTTTGGGGGTGGGCCAAAGAATACAAAGATATCCAAAATATTCTATGCCTTGACTGAAATGTTTTAAGAATGTAGAAAATGAACAAGATATAGGAATAACTAACATATTCATGAAGTTTGTCTTCTAAAAGGGATTAACCCACTCTGTTTACATTACATAGAACTGCTATTAAAAAGCAAATAAATTTTTGATGAGCTCTGTTTACCCAATGGAAATTATGTGAGTTCCTACTGTGAGAATGGGTTGATTTGCAATAGGACCCAAATTGTCTCAACTGAAATCCTTTTAAATAGTATTTCAAATTAGGAACCCCACTATATTTGTGTTATATAACACTGTTATAATTTTATGATCAATCTAGATATTTTCTTTCTACATAACCTTTGAGAGTTCCTCAGCTTTTATAACAAATAAATGAACAAGTAGTATTGGAAGATCTAGAAAAAGGAAATTAAATTTCCTTCAATTTAAGAACAGCAGATTTTTAAAAGTTACACTCTTAATACATAGTCCCTTTTTAAATAACACTCACAATCCTTAGCACTATATTCCCCATGACTTAGAGATTGTGTTCTGCATATTTTCATAATTTTAAGCTGTTTCCATTTTCCAAAAGTTCTATAACTTTTACTTCCCTTGTGGCTTTTTTGATAATTTACACTTGTTATTTTTTTATAAAACTCTAATGATTTTCTGCTTTATTTTGCTCATTTTGCTTTCTATTGACTTTGCCCATAATAATTAATAAGTCCCTAAAAGCGATTTTTCATAGCAATAAATATTGTAATGGATTGACAGAGAGAGTGAAATATTTATTTTAAGATATTCATCAATCCATTGCGAAAATTCTGTTTGCTGCTGCTTGTTTTCTTAATAGCCTAATTATGTCCTCAGATCCTTACAAGTGATTCATCTTACAGCAATTCAGCTATTACTTGGTGCATGATTTCAAGTTGTTAGTAGTCTTTTATGCATGGGTTTGATTTTTGCATTTACTGCAATAGAATATATGATCCCTGATTTCTAAAATTGAGCATGATTCCATATTAAGTCTTCAACTTTTCTGACCTATGCCCTTTTCCAACAAATCAAATACAATCCAAAAGGAACAGAAACCTTGTAATGCTTTTACAAAATAATTAGCTGTGATAAGCACAAGCCTTGCCAAACTGTGCAAGGCTTGCCAAAAGATAACAGACAAGAAATAATTTGCAAAATAAGAATGTTCAAATACAAACTTAGGATACTGGAATGTCCACGAGGCTGGAGTTTCAAAACGTCTTTGCCTTCTGCAAAGTACGTTGGTTTCACAGCTGGCTTTTATCTGCTTGAAAGAAGGGCCATTACCTTGCAATCTTACTTCCGAGTTGCCCGTGCTGTTGTACCTGCTCTTTCCTATGAGCAGCCCTGCACGCATGCGCACTTGCCACAGGTTCCTTGGGAACCTCCTCATCGCTGCTGCCAGCCCCCACAATCTCTGAAGGCAGCAGTCCACTCCCTAATGGTCCTGGCCCCTCATCTGAGTCCTTGCTCTCCTCAGCCGTCTGCACCTGCTGCCGGCTAACCACAACACCAACCAAATCTCAGTTGTTGTTGCCACTGTGCTGGCAACCATAATAATAGTAAGATTTAAGGTGAAATCTGCTGTTTTGAATATGGCTTCTTGTACTTCCTCAGTTTTTTGGAAACTTCCTAAAATGAAGATATTTTATTGCACACAGCTAATCCTCAAAGTACAACCACAATTCAACCCAAAATTTCTGTTGTTAAGAGAGACATTTGTTAAGTGAGTTTTGCCCCCATTTTACAACCTTTTTTGCCTCATTTGTTAAGTGAATCACTGCAGTTGTTAAGTGAGTAATACAATTGTTAAGTGAATCTGGATTTCCCGTTGACTTTAGTTGCCAGAAGGTCACAAAAGGTTATCTGGGACACAGCAAGAGTCATAAATATGAATCAATTGCCAAGCCTCTGAATTTTGATCACATGATCATTGGAATGCTGCAAAGGTCGTAACTGTGAAAAATGGTCATCAGTCCCTTTTTTCAGTGCTGTTGTAAACAGTCACTGAATGAGCTGTTGTAAGTCGAGAACGACCTGTAGTTAAGTTTTAAAACCATTTTTCAGTTTGTTGTGTTTAAAGTGCAGGATGCCTATAGCTATATAATTATCACATGCTTCTAAAAGAGTTAGTGTTCAACTAAAGGTGTTCTTGCAGGTTTAGAGAAGAATAGAATAGAATAGAATAGAATAGAATAGAATAGAATAGAATAGAATAGAATAGAATAACAGAGTTGGAAGGGACCTTCGAGGTCTTCTAGTCCACCCCACTCCCTAGGCAGGAAACCCTATACCACTTCAGACAAATGGTTAGATTTGATATTCTGAGACACATTCTGAGGCTCAGAATTTCATTTTATTTTCTTGAATTCCTTTTTGCTGCCTGTTTATTGCCTGTAGTATAAATGTGCAAAAGATTATAAATGCCCAAAGAAAATTAAGGTTTAAGGTTTTTTTTAGAGAAGATTAAGGAGAACAAACAACGAGCTATATCCAGTTATGTTCTAAGCTTTTAAATGGCCAATTATAGATAGTCCTCAACTTACGACCACAGTTGAGCCCAAAATATCCATTGCTCAGCAAGACAGTTGTTGGGTTTTGCCCCATCTTACGACCTTTCTTGCCACAGTTGTTCAGTGAATCCGTGCAGCTATTAAATTAGAAGCACGGTGGACTTTGGCTTCCCCATTGACTTTGCTTGTCAAAGGTCACAAAAGGGGATCACGTGACCCCAGGATACTGCAACTGTCATAAATGCAGGCCAGTTGCCATGTATTTGAGTTTTGATCACCTAACCAAAGTGAAGTGCAAAAAAATGGTCACGAGTCACTTTTCTCAGTGTTGTCGTAACTTTGAACGGTCACTAAGCAAATGGTTGTAAGTCAAGAACTTCCTGTATTTGGGGTTTATTGAAGCAGCCTTTCCAGATACACAGTTTAATGTTTGCTCTCTTTCTCTGCCACAGCATGTTTTTAAATTGGAGCAAGATGAATACATGAAAGAGGAAATTCCCTGGACCCTCATCGATTTTTATGACAATCAGCCATGCATAGACCTAATAGAAGCTAAACTGGGTATCCTGGACTTGCTGGATGAAGAATGTAAGGTAAAAAATTTCCCCCAATCTTATTAATGCTCAGTGCTTATCATAAGGTGATTTCAAGAACGATTGCACTGTCAGGGTTCCGAGGATTGCCCTCATTAAATCACGAGCCTCGAGCCAAGCTTCAGAAGAATCCAAAACATTAGGAGCAACATGTTCGGCACTAACTCTTAGGAAGCCAGCTCTGAGACACGTAATTTACTATCACATATGACCAGTGGTGGGATTCAAATTTTTTACTACCGGTTCTGTGGGCGTGGCGTGGCTTGGTGGGCATGGCAGAGGAAGGATACTGTAGAATCTCCATTCCCTCCCCATCCCATTAACCTGCTTTCCAGCTCCATACTCCTGTGCAGAGCAACAAAAGAAGACCCAATCAGCTGGGACTCGGGAGGCAGAGAATAGATGGGGGCGGGGCCAGTCAGAGGTGGGATTTTCTGGTTCTCCAAACTACTCAAAATGTCCACTACCGGTTCTCCAGAACCTGTCAGAATCTGCTGAATACCACCTCTGCCTATGATCCTGTTTCCCCAACCCAACCCCCCCCCCGGGTGTGTCACAAATCAGATTCTCCAACAAACATTCACGGGCTGGGTGTCATCAGTCACATTCTTCAATGAAGGATTTTAGTGGGCAGAAGTTCCAGTAGCCTGGGCTACAATCTCCACAAGATAAGCGTGGAATGTGCTTCTGACCTTCATCTGCTGCACTGTTCCCTCAGGCCTTCCCCCCACCCCCCTTTCTTATGGCAACTCAGAAACAGGCACGGGAATGATTTACAAGTTAACATGCGCTAACACCTCATGAGCTTTTTGATGAAAGCAAATCAGCCGTTAGTGGAACAGGTAGACTATTTCCAAAAAACTTGGGTCAGTTCAAAGTCAGTTGATGGGATCCAGGTTTTGCTAAATTCAAGTAAACCCACTGATACCAGTAGAACTTAATTGTTGCAGGAGTCATGTTACTTCTGAACAAGATAGTACATGTTTTGATAAGAGATGCATAGAACATGGAACACAGAATAATAGAATTGGAAGTGACTTGGAGCTGTTCTAATCAAACCCTACTCAAACAGGGCACCCTATATGGCTGTCAGTCTCTTTTTTTTTTTTTTGAAAAAGTTTATTTTACCAACAAAGGCAACAAATAAAGCCATCTTTCAATTTTACAGTGTGTCAGTTGGATACATATATCTTGTGCACATAATAATATTATTGTACATTTCTTACTTGGTTATATTTATAAACCGTTGTAAGCAACATTTTATATTATTCAATTATTATATTATTTACATTATAATTGTTATTTTTTAAAAACATAACTAATCCTTGCTAAATTATATTCATTCTCTTACTCATTCAAGATTAATGAATTATAGTATATTATTACTATTACCACATATTTCAGTTTCTTATTCTTCTATCTAACCATTCATAAAATAAATCCCAAATCTCATAATACTCTTTTTCCTCCTGTTCTCTGATTGCCATTGTTAGTCTACTCATTCCTGCACATTCCGTTATTTTTTTTAATTGTTTCCTCCTCTGTTGGAGTTTTCTCATTTTTCCAATTTTGTGCAAACTACAGTCCAGTCTCTTTTTGAAAGCCTCTAATGTTGGAGCACCCACAACTCCTGGAGCCAAGCTGTTCCATTGGTTTCTTGCTCTCGCCATTAGGAAATTTCACCTTAGTTCTAGGTTGCTTCTGTCCATGGTTAGTTTCCATCCATTGTTTCTTGTCTTGCCTTCTGATGCTTTGGAAAATAGTTAGACTCCCTCACTCATATCTTTGTAGGAGCCCATCAAATACTGGAACACTGCTATCATGCTTCCTACCTGTTCTTATCCAGATGCCAGAGTGTTTTTATTGAATGTTAATTCTACAGTATCTCCTTCATGGAAATTTATGAAGGCCCGCATATTGTTTGTTCTCTCAGTTTTTTCCCACCACCTGGAGAAAAACCTGTGAAGGAAGGAGAAAAAAAAAAAAAGAATGGTTGAACAAAGCCTTTTGATCACAAGCATCCTGCAGCCTCCACTGGAAACATCTCTCATTTCAGTGGAGCCAGAATAACATAAGTTGGCAGGCAGTGTAACAAATTCTACAAAAAGGGTTTTACTGAAGCACTATTCCAATTTATTGAGAGGTTTTTGGAAGCAGGAGTCTCGGGTCCTCGTGATACAATAAAATTGTCTAAAATATCATTTTAATTTGTTTGATGCAGAATATTAAATCTCTCTCTCTATAAAAACGAAACCACTCACACATCATCATAAAATCTCCAGAACTATAAAGCCTACAAACTTGAAATTTGGCACATATGTTCCTCTTGGCTTCTAGGTGCTCACTAAAAAAGGATTTTTTTTGAAATGACCATTAGTATTTCCTATATTATTATTATTAACACGCTCTGATGCTTAAGAGTTCTACTTCCCCTTCCCACCTGAAAAGAAATCTGTTCCAAATGCAAAACAAGCAGAGGAGAGGAGTTTCAGTTTTAGTTTCACAGCAGGAAGCAGCTGTAGTACAGAACAGTTGAGCTAAGCCATGCCCAGGCTCCTTACTGTCTCCTTGCTCACACAACAAATACCGTATCACTTTCCAAACAGCCCTCAACTCTCTCACACACTGACAGGACACTAGCCAGATGAATACCAATGGATAATGGTCGGCAGGGGCAGAATTTCCCCCCCTTATTTTCCTCCCCAAAATCTAAGCCCGATCAAATAGTTTCGTAGCGAAGCACGGGTATCGACCTAGCCAATAATAAGAGATACCTTTGATTGTAATGTTCAAGATAGTGGGCTTAAAAGCTAAGGTATCTTAAAAGCTAAGATATAACATCAAGCTGATTGTGAAATACGTTTTTGCTACATCTCTTTATTTCAGTTTTGGGTTGTTTACACCTGTAGACCTGGAAATGTTATTATCATTCATGATGAAAGCTTGCCCTGCTTAGTTGGGTGGAAGAAAAGATTCAGCCTGAATAAATCAATTAATTTCTCCATAAATGATCATTTGCTGTTTTTTTAATATAAAAACAATCTGGAAGTGTCAAGGAAAAGAACTGTTATAAAGAGTAAATAAGTACATAAGAGCTAAGAAAATTTTGTTTATTTTTAAGCCGTTAATAATCTGAACAATAAAAATCTGGACCCCATTATGTAGTAAGATAGAGTGGTGCGGTGGCCCTAGTGTTGAAGCTGTCGCCTCACAATCAAGAAGCTGTGAGTTCAATCCAAGGTAGAGGCAGCTTTTTCTCTCTCTATTGTTGAGATTATATCTGCTGAATATAACCCCTCATTGGCGATAGGAAGGGCATCCGGTCAGGAAACACACTGCTCCATTCAGTTGCCCAGACTCCACCCCACAAAGAATTATGGGATCATTAAAAGACAATGTTGATAATCATGTAGTAACAGAAGTTCCGGGCCCAGTTGTGATTGTAGGTTGAGGACTACTGTATCCGTGTAATTTTGCTCTTGAGTAAATGTCACCTCAGCTAATATGTTCCCAATAAGTAAAGAAACATTGAGGCGCTTCAGATAGAAGAAGCTGCTTTAGGTAGTTGCATTGTTGTATAGTGAAACACTAGCCCTCATTTGGAAAAATACATTCAGAATGAGCCTTTTACTGTATTTCTAAATAATTGTCATGCATTTCTGAATAATCATCTTTTAAAACAGGTCCCTAAAGGAACAGATGAAAACTGGGCTCAGAAACTCTATGATCGCCATGGGAACAGTCAACATTTCCAGAAGCCTCGCATGTCAAACATGGCATTCATTATTGTGCACTTTGCAGATAAGGTAATGGGAACAGAGAGACTTGAGCGGGTTTGGTGCAGGACCAGCCTTTCTCCTTAACTGAGTTAACATCTCCCTTTGGTCTAAGGAGCTCTTTGTATTGGTTGCCTGTACTGACTAGCAATAGTCATAGCACTTAAACTTATGTACTGCCCCATAGTGCTTTATAGCTCTATGGGTGATTTACACAGTAGGAGCATTTTACTAAAAAATATCTACAGACCCCTCACATCCCGGACATAAACTGTTTCAACTCCTACCCTCAAAACGACATTATAGAGCCCTGCACACCAGAACAAGTAGACACGAGGACAGTTTTTTCCTGAACGCCATCACTCTGCTAAACAAATAATTCCCTCAACACTGTTCAACTATTGCAAATTCTGCACTACTATTACTGTTAATCTTCTCATCACTCCTTATCGCCCCTCCCCTCTCACTTGTGACCGTATGACTGTAACTTTGTCCCTTGTATCCTTACAATTTATATTGACTGTTTCCTAGTACGATTTGATTGCTTATTGTACACTAGGATTATCATTAAGTGTTGTACCTGATGATTCTTGACAAATGTATCTTTTCTTTTATGTGCACTGAGAGGATTTGCACCAAAGACAATTTTCTTGTGTGTCCAATCACTCTTGGTCAATAAAGAATTTTATTCTATTCTATTAGTTACATATTGGCCCCAACAATCTGGGTCTTCATTTTACTGACCTTGGAAGGATAGAACGCTGAGTCCACCTTGAGCTGTTCAAGACTGAACTCCAGGCTGTGGGCAGAGTTTGCCTGCAATACTGCATTCTAACCCCTGTGCTACCAGAGCTCCTGGCAGCTGCTATTTATTGACTTTCCTGGAATTTAGAGTGAGATTGAAAAATAATTTTAGATTCCCCCCACCCTTCTTTGCATTTGATTGCATACTAGTGAGAGCCATGGTGATACAGTGTTGGATTTGAAAGATGAAACTGGTACATATGCACTTTTCATTATTCTAGCACATTTATGTTGCTAATAGCAGCTGCCAAACATGATTCAGCTCCATTTCTCAGAAGTATGGTATAATTCACACCAGTCAGGAGGAAAAAGTTGATATCCAGCTAAGAAGGCTTGGTCTGAATTCTCCGCTCAGATCTGAAGCTGCTTTAGTACTTTTAAGCAGCCACAGTTTCTCTCCTCTCTTGACTCTGTTGTGAGTCTTGAAATATTGTTTCTAAGAATTTCTAGTGAGGTTAGAAGGCAGGAACTGTACGTAGTCTCTCTTACAATGGGTTACAATCCTCATTCACCCCAGTGAAAAAATGGTTCTACCCCTCCTTTTAACAATGCTCAGGTTAAAAGCCACTTTTATTAATAAGCACATAGTTTTGATAATTGCTGAACACAACAAATAAGCTAAACGAGTCTTTTGTGCATCTGAGCACACACATAATTCAGTTTGAATTGAATGTAGAAATCGAGCATTCTGTAAGATATTCTGGTTTTAGGCTGCCCCATTTTAAAAAAAGAGTTTTGAAAAGAAAAATATAGGGACATACAGTCCTTATTATTTGATAATATCTTAATTTGTTTGATAAGATTTGTACTCACAATTTTAATTTTAATTTTTCTCTTCCTACCCAATCTCTGGTTCTGTCATCTTTTCTAGGTGGAATATTATTGTGAAGGCTTTTTGGAAAAAAACAGAGATACAGTCCACGAAGAACAGATCAATATTCTGAAGGCTAGCAAGGTAAAGTTACCTGTGGGGGAAATAGATTGGATTGTCGTATTCTGGCATTATATGTTATTTATGGCTGAAGTTCCTTCGCCTTTCATTTTTGATGGCTCAGTTCAGATTAATTTGTGCAGAAGAACATCTTGGTTGATAGTATGAGGTCCAAGCTAGTGGTCAATATGAAGATCTAGTTTGCAGCAAGTTTACTCATTGCTAGAAGTGGGATCACAGGGCAAAAAAGGGCGTGTGTCCCACTGGAGGTTACTTAACCTTCTGGATCTCCTTATAATCTTGAAGGGACACATTTGCACATGGTTAGTTTCTTCCTTCTTGAGACCTGGTCAATTTTCTATGTAGGATGTTTTCTGTCTAAATCAATGTATGAGACCAATTCACCGGTCTAACTCTCTCATGATATATACAAGTATTATGATATGTACAAGTCTGTACAAAACATATACAAGTAGTCCTCAGGAGAGTGGCGGTGGCCTAGAGGTACTAGATTGATTGATTTATTTGATTTATCAATCGCTTACAAGATAATAGATACAAATATAAACGTGAGTAAGAATACAGAAAATAGGTACGATTAAATGGAGACAATAGGACAGGGACGGGAGGCACGATGGTGCACTTATGCACGCCCCTTACAAACCTCTTAGGAATGGGGTGAGGTCAATCGTGGATAGTTTGAGATGAAAGGAGTGGGGGGCTTAGAGGATGTAACAACAGAATCAGGTAGTGCATTCCAGGCATTGACCACTCTGTTGCTGAAGTTGTACTTTCTGCAATTGAGTTTGAAGCGGCTTACATTGAGATGACCTATAAGGTCCCTTCCAGCTCTGGTTATCTGTTATCTGTAATAACAAGAAAGTCCAGTTGCCTCTTGAAAAAGCAGTTTTGGGATTCCAAACTGGGGAAGCAACTAACATTTTCTTCATAAGCCGTATCTCTTCCACCCTGCCTACCTGTCGTTGTTCTTTCAGTTCCACTTGGAGTGCTTGAAGTGGGTCATAACCAACAAAATAAAAATAGCAGCTTGTTAGATTGTCAACTGAAACTTCTTTTACCTCACTTGAGGTAAAAGGATGAACTGACAAAATTGGAAAAGGCTCTGTTGAAAACGGCATGGCTTGTGCATGCTTAAAGCAAGCAACCAGGATGCCCTCCATTATTTCTGTTATGTAGTTCTGAATGAAGGGTTTCTTTGGAAGAACAAGGAAATGTTACTTTTTCTCCTGCTTCAGAAACCTGACAACACACAACCCACATTTGTAAGAAACGCTGTATTTTTTGTTTTTAATTAGACATTGGGTTTACATAACAGGGCCCAACTATGACAATGCAAAAGACTCAATAAAACAGAGGTAGTTCTCGACTTATGACCACAATTGAGCTCAACGTTTTTGTTGCTAAGCAAGGCAATTTTTCAGTGAGTTTTGTTCCATTTTACAGCCTTTATTTTTTGCTCCAGTTGTTAAGCGAATCACTGCAGTTATTAAGTGAATTATGAAATAATTCAGTGAATCTGGTTTCCCTCCCACTTACTTTGCTTTTTGGAAGCAGGCTGGGAAGGTTACAAATGCTGACCCCATGACCCAAAGACCGTGTAACTGTCATAAGTATGTGCCAGTTGCCAAGCACCCGAATCTGGATCACGTGAACAGGGAGGGATGCTGCAAACAGTTGGTGAATACGGGTCATGTCATTTTTTCAGTGCCGTTGTAACTGTTCTGACCTGGCTCCCAAACTCAACAAGCCCTTTGTAGTTAACAAAATGTTCCCTTTATTAGGCGTGCCAGCAGCCGTGCTCTCACAGCAGGCTACGAAGTCTCTAAGCCCTGTGAAAAGTAATCTTTGCTCCTTTTGCCCCTGAACTGGCCCAGACATACCAGGAGTCAGTCAGTCTCTGTCTCTCCCTCTCTCTCTCTCTCCCCGCTCCCTCCCTCTCTCTCCCTTCCAGTCTCCCTCCCTCCCTCTCCCTCCCTCCCTCTCTCTGTCTGTCTCCCTCTCTCTCCTCTCTCTCTCTCTCTCTCCCCCCACACTTGTAAAGGAAGTCCTGGAAGGTGCGCTCGTTTTCTTCCAGCAACAAACACACACACACACACACACACACACACATGCTCAGAAGGCGCTGCAGATTCCAAGAAAAATTCTGATAATTTCCAGACAGGTTTCAGAAGTGCAGGCTATCAGTGGTTGATTGGTAGGGAGATGAATAGTTGTGTGCCACACCTATTCATCTCCACCCCCTGCCTTTTATCCCCAGAGCTAGGGTGGGGCTTCGCTAGCAGTAGTGGCTCTTTCATCCCAAGGACCAGCCCACAGATCTCCACTGCTCTCCTCTCCTCTGCTTTCAGTGCACCCATGCATCAGGCACTGGACCCAGCTGTTCCTCCCACATCAGCCACCTCCAGGCCTAGGGGATGTTGACTCTCCATCTGAGGGTTGATGGACAGCCCAGAATCCACCTCTGTCTCTCTCTCTCTCTGTCAGCTCCATGCCCTTTTCCCTCTTAGAGCTGTCAGATTTCCTTGATGACTGACTCCCACATCTCCAACTCATCTGCGATGAAGGGGCTGCCGGCTGACAGGCCACAACAGTAACTTTGAATGGTCACTAAACAAATGATTGTAAATCAAAGAGTACCTACATGCCTTTGTGGTGTGCATTCATATTTGTTACATCCAGAACTGCGGAACCTAGCAATTCCTTTTGCATTAAGACTGAATGCCAGAATGAGCCACAGGCTACTTTCCCTGCTGAAAATAGATTTTCTTAAAAGGGTAGTCCAATTTATTTTTATTGGATGTTCTCTAGAGGAGTGTGTGAGCTTCTCTCCCTTTTAACAGGACTTTCTTTTCTTTTTTTTTAATGTCCTGGAGATTTTCTTTTACCAGGAGACATCTGATAAAAAATTCCAGTAAGAAGGATGGGAAAATTAGCTTCTGATGGGGAGGAGGTAGTTGCGTTTATAAGCGGCTTCTTTCAAAGAGTTTAGCGGACAGACCAGACTGCCTGGAGGAGATAACACCATTTCAATGGCAGGGTAATTTTAGGCCATTGTTAAAGAGTCAAGTGCACCAGGAAACGGAGAGCAAAGAGAAAGAACAGGCTATAAAAAGAGGCAAACAAAGAACGCAAACGGGCTTTGGTATTTTGAACAAGGTGGCCTTTGGGTTACGCAAAAGTATTTTATGTATTTTGGGTTACACAAAAGTATTTTGCAGATTGGCTGAGTGTGGGGAAGGCTTCTCTCCTGGCTGGATTTTTTTAAAAAAATTGTGGACAATAAGAACTAGCTGAATCCTAAAGGCCATCAAAGGAAGTGGTAGCTTGAGTATAAGAAAGCAAAATGGGTTGGAAACGGTTCATACTTGGATGGAATTATAAAATGAAAGTCAGAATATTCATGCAAGCCGCAGGCCATCTTGTGATGCAAGAAATATGGATGAAACCACTGGAGGAATTCTCTTCTCCTTGGAAATAAATTTTTCAGAGCCACTTGCCATTCTGCCCGAAAACTGGTGCTAAAAATGTGAAACGATTTCTCTTCCTACTGCTACTTAAGATTATGAATGCTGATTAGTCAAAAGAGATATATTCTAGCTGTGGGCTGGATTGTAAAATCGGGGTTTGAGTGTTGTCTGCGGTAACTTATTTGTGGGTTTCTTAAAAAGACTTTGACTTAGAGTTCCTGGGATGTTCGGTTAGATGGAAACTTGTGGGGATAGCAATCGCAATCGCACTTAGACTTATATACTGCTTCGCAGTGCTTTCCAGCCCTCTCTAAGCAGTCTACAAAGTCGAGTTAACGAAAATTAGTGAAGTAAGTTAGGTAGGTTTTTTTAAAAGGGGAACTGTTACAGGAATAGGCAAAGCCTAGTATCAAAGCTACTATATCCTGCCAAGAGGAAAATCCAACAACATGTGCTCTGTGCATAGGTATGAGGAAGAAAATCGAAGGAAGCAACCTCAGATTAGGGGAAAGAGCAGAAAGATTCAGTAACAAAGAAGGAACACAGTAAATTCTCAACACTTTTGACAACTTTTAAGACCTGTGGACTTCAACTCCCAGAATTTCCTAGCCAGCCATGCTAGCTGTGGAATTCTGGGAATTGAAGTCTGCAGGTCTTAAAGTTGCCAAACTTGGAAGGCTGCATACAGTTCTGGTCACCACAATACAAAAAAGACGTTAAGTGTGCAGAGAAGACCAAAAAGATGAAAAGCGGCTTGAAGGCTAAATTGTATGATGAACAATTGAGGAAGCTGGGTATGTCTAGCCTATCAAAAAGAAGGATTGAGGGCAGAGGGACATGATAGCTGTCTCCCAGTACTTGACTGGTTGTCTCAGAAAAGAGGGGACTGATTTATTCTCTAAAGCACCAGAAAGCAGGACAAGAACCAATGGGTGGGAAGCTTATTGAAGAGAGATCCACCCTAGAAGTAAAGGAGAAATTTTCTGACTGAGAACGATTAATCAGTGAAATAGCTTGCCTCCTGGAGTTGTGGATGCTCCATCACTGGAGGTTTTCAAAAAGAGACAACCATTTGACCAGGATGATATAAGGTCTCCTACCTTGAGCAGCAGGTTGGACCAGAACACGGGTGTCAAGCTCAAGGCCTGTGGACTGGATCTGGCCCTCATGGGCTGCCCGCGGCTGCAATGGACTCCTTCAACCCTCTCCCAGCAAAAATGGGGCTCGGAAGGGCCACAAACTCCGTTTTCCCTTGCACAGTGCTCAGGCCACCACAGGTGCCCCCAAAATGAGTGATGTTGAGCTGGCCACATCCACCCTGCCACACCCCTGAGGTCAAACACAACCCTGATGCGGCCTTATGATTCTATGTTGTATGACTTTATATACTGAGTGTCAACGAAAAAAATACTTCTTTGGTCTTTTTAGTTGCCAGCAGAAAGGGAGGAGTGGGGAAAGTACAGCATTCCTTTAATGCTTCAGGTAATTGCTAGGCAGCCGAAGCTGTTGGCGTGCAAGATTATTACTGGAGAGCATGATTGATGACTCCTGGCTATGGATGTGTC
This sequence comes from Hydrophis major, assembly GCA_033807585.1. Taxonomy (NCBI): domain Eukaryota; kingdom Metazoa; phylum Chordata; class Lepidosauria; order Squamata; family Elapidae; genus Hydrophis; species Hydrophis major. The sequence continues at coordinate 367,440,875 of CM066329.1, forward strand.
CCCTTGGAGAATATACATCCAGGGTGTGGGTGGGAAGACCAGAGTCAAGGGAGAACTGAATGAAGTGTCTTAGAGTCAGCTGCACCCAGGTAACGCTGACACGGTCACTCCTAATAAATCTTTTTTTTTTTTTTTAAACTCTAAGAAATGTGGCTAGAGACTTACGAGTTGAATGGTGGTGGTTTGTCGGAGCCCTGACACTGAGTACATGGTAGCAACATTGGAAAGAGGGTTCTATTTTTGGGCTTCCTAGATGTAGAGACCACCATGTCAGTTAGAATGCTGGTTAGATGGGCTTAGTCGGGCTCCAGCAGACTGATTCTCATGTTTTAACATTCCCCCGGGCCTGCTGTCAAGAGATTAAAAATGATAAAACAAACAATAGCAAGCAACACAATAAGGCTTTGTTCCTTTTGGGAATATACCAGGGCCTCCCAAGTTTGGAGACCTCTGGAATATACAAAGATGGTTGGTTTTCATTGATACCGATGCTGCTGATATTTGGTGTGGATTTCACCATTCATTGGGGAGGGCATGTTTCTTTGCTAAGAATGCAAATGCTTTGTTGCTTGACCACTGAAGCAAGATAACAACTTTTTATTTCTTCTTTCTAGTACCCAGTGATTGTGGAGTTGTTCCATGATGAAAAAGACTCTGCTCCAGCTGCTCCTTCTGGAAAGAAAACTTCCTCCAGAATCAATATTCGCTCGGCCCGTCCAACTGTAAAAGCAGCCAATAAGGAACACAAGAAAACAGTAGGGCACCAGGTAAAATGCAGTCTTTTTTCAAGGCAGTTTCTGTGTTTTTTTCTGCTTACTTCTACCCCCCACCCAAGTTATAATGTTATCAATAAAAATTGCCAGGGCTGTAAAATGGGAGTAAATGCAAAACTGGATCATATGGGGGGAAAACTGTGCTAAAATGGATATATTATATCTTTCTTCCAATCTTACCTTTTTGGGGGAGAGGTTCAAAGGATGCAAATTCCATTAGCATGCAAAACCTTACAAGGGCTCATTCTAAGTTGAAGATATTTTCAGTTGTTTTCCCTAGGATCTTGGGATAGAAATGCATTGCTTCATTCCTGCAATCAGTCAGAATAGAGCTGGAAGGGACCTTGGAGGTCTTCTAGTCCAACCCCCTGGTCAAGCAGGAGACCCTATGCCATTTCAGATAGGTAGCTGTCCAGTCTTTTCTGAAAACCCTCCAGTGATGAAGTACCCACAACTTCTGGAGGCAAGCTGTTCTATTGATTAATTGTTCTAACTGTCTGGAAATTTCTCCTTAATTCTAGGTTGCTTCTCTCCTTGATTAGTTTTCATCCATTGCTTCTTGTCCTGCCTTCAGGTGCTTTGGAGAATAGCTTGAACCCCTCTTCTTTGTGGCAGCCCCTCAAATACTGGAACACTGCTATCATGTCACCCTTAGTCCTTCTTTTCTCTAGACCAGGGGTCTCCAACCTTGGCCCCTGGAAGCCTGGCGGACTTCAACTCCCAGAATTCCACAGCCAGCTTTGCTGGCTGTGGAACTCTGGGAGTTGAAGTCCGCCAGGCTTCCAGGAGCCAAGGTTGGAGACCCCTGCTCTAGACTGTCCATACCCAATTCCTGTAACCGTTCTTTATATGTTTTTGTCCGTATTACAATTCCCCCCTCCCTCCCCAACCTCAAAATCAGAATGAGAAAAATGTTTCTATTGAATGTTGGGTATGGCTACTTTAGTAAGAGTTTAGTGAACCAAAGATCTTTAGCAGGAGCCAATTGGATAGGTAGTCACACTACCTTCCAAACACAGCCTGGTTCCTGGCTTGATTCAGGAGATGAACAGGAAGAGAGGAGAAGAAATGGTCCATCCCTCCATCCCTCCATTGGTTTGACAGTAGTCTTTGCCTAGCTCACTGTTTCTCAACCTTAGCAAATTTATGATACGTGGACTTCAACTCTCAGAATTCCCCAGTTTGCTCCAATCACTGAAGATTTTTAAGAGACTGGAGAGCCACTTGTCTGGAATGGTATGGGGTCTCCTGCTTGAACAGGGGTTGGACTAGAAGACCTCCAGGGCCCTTCCCAACTCTGTCATTCTGCATTTGTCCTAGGAATTCTTAAATGTATTTATGTATTACTAAATTTACAAGCTGCCAGTCTCATTATTCAAAGCAACTCTGAGCAACTTATACAATGCAATAATGTGAATTGCTTGGCCATTTCATCCATGCTTACCAGCAAACGAGCCTTGTCATATTCTTTCACTTCCTGCAAAGTTACCTTTCCCCCCCCCCTCTCTTTCAGTTTCGTAATTCATTGCACCTGTTAATGGAGACCCTGAATGCTACCACTCCTCATTATGTTCGGTGTGTCAAGCCCAATGATGAGAAGCTGCCTTTCACGTAAGCATCGCTTTCTGACGAGACCGGAGGTTCTATAGCTTGCTGAGAAACAAGGGGCAAAGAGATTGTAAAAGATTTTGTCACGAAAATAGTTAGTCCTTGACTTACAGTAGTTTGTTTAGTGATCGTTCAAAGTTACAACAGCACTGCAAAAATTGACTGATACCTGTTTTTCACACGTACGACCATTGTAGCATCCCCATGGTCCAAATTCAGATGTTTGGCAATTGATTCCTATTTAGGTCTAGGGGTGGGCTGCTACCAATTCACCCCTGTTTGGGTGAACCTGTACCAAAATGGTAGCTAATTTTATGACCGGTTCAGCGAACCGGCATATCCCACCCCTGGTGTCAGCGTTCCAGCAAACCTCCATTCCAATAGGTAACTCCGAGACCAACATATCTCAAAAGTACCTTTATTAGAATAGTACCTGGCACATCTGTGGAATCCCGAATCAAAAAGTTTTTTTGGGTTTCCCACAATTTCCCAAACTACAAATCTACCCCCCACACTTGGCCGTCATCACATCACATGGCCTATCACGATCCGTCCAAAAGTAAGAGCCTTATTTCATCCCGCGCCATACTCAGTGACCTTAAACTAACTAAAAATAATTTTATTTTGTCCACTTAGAGGTACTCAATTGAAATCATCCCCCCTTCCACTTTCTCAGGCTATGTGGCAGCGTGGACTATGGCTTCCAAAGCTGACACCTGGCTCGCCCCGCCCCTCCGCCCCTCCTAGGAGTCCCCACATGGCCCTTTTTGGATCCCAGGTAAGTACAGGGCCTGCATAGAGGCTTGGGGAAGGTGAAAAACGAGCCTCCCAGAGGCTCCAGAAGGCCGGAAATGGGCCTGTTTCCAGTTTCCAAAGGGCCTCTGGAGCCTGGGGAGGATATTTTCTCACTTCCAGAGCTCAAGGAAAGCCTCCGGAGTCAGGGAAAGGCGAAAAGAGCCCCCTTGCCATGGTGCAGGAGGCCAACTAGGCCACACCCATCATAGCCACGCCCACCCAGCAACCGGGCAGAAAACAGGTTGCTAACATTTTTGAAGCCCACCCCTGTTTATGGCGGTTGCAGTGACCCGGAGTCATGTGATCCCCTTTTGTAACCTTCTGACAAACAAAGTCAACAGGGAAGCCAGATTCACCTAACAAACACATTGCTAACTTAACAACTGCAGCAATTCACTTAACAAACCTGACAAGAAAGGTCCGAGAAAGGTCACAAAATGGGACAAAACTCACACAACAACTGTATTATTTAACCACAGCAAATCGGGGGCTCAATTGTGATTGTAAGTCGCTGTCATGCTCCTGGTGGAGACTGACTCTGAGGGAGAGGAGGAACAGCTGACAGGGAGTGGAGATGTGGCTCAGGAGGTTGTGGAGGAGGCTGGGGAAGGGCAGAGGCTGGCTGAGCAGTCAGAGGAGGACCCAGGCCCATCCCCTATCCATCCTAGGGCATGCAGGGAGGAGAGGATAAGGGAGAGATGTGGTCTACTCGGGAGGAGAGGGCCTTGATCCTCTTCATGGGCTGCAGCTGTGACAACTGGATAAGAGTATGGACCTATGTATGGACGAACGCTGGAAACAAAGCGTGGAAATATCTCTAGTTCCTCTCTTAAGTTTAGCCTCCTTCCCAGTGTGTATTATCTATGGATATCCTCCAGCCCTTATCTTGCCTGGTTTGTGTTGCTTTTTCCCTTCTTCTTGTAACTGTTTGTGTGGGAGTTTTTTTGCTTCTGTCAAGGATATTCAGAGCTTGGAAGCAAAGTGAAGGCATAAAAGAGGCTTCACCTGTTTTCTGTGACTGTGTTTGTTTTGTATCTCACCCTGGGTCATCACAGTCGCAGGCTACCTCTACTTATTGGGTACCTTATGAATCCTTAGCTGCCTTTTACACAACACTCTTAATTGGGAGTGTCATGAACCTTGTGACTTTATGCAAGAGGCCAAAATTAGCCAGTTTTAACTTTAGTGTACTTATTTATCTATATGATTGATACAGCTGCTTATCTCACAGCAGTGATTCTGTGAAATATTTGTTGCTTAGTATGTTATGTCAACCATGGTACAATCATAAGCCCCCCAAAAGTGCTTTTCAGCAAGTTTTAAGATGTGTGGACATCAATTCCCAGAATTCCCCAGGCGGCTGTTGTGTTTGGTTTCGTCTTAGTTACATAATGATTCCATTCGTTGTGCTGTCCCACATCGTTGTAGTTTATTCAGCAGACTGCAGTACCTAACCATCCTTGGATGGGTTTGATAGCTAGTCACATTCAGTTCTTGCTAAATTTGGGTCTGAGACCACCTGAGCTGTGGGTTCAACTTGGAAATTGAAAAAAGTCCCTGGAAAATGCAGTGGCAAACTGTCTTTAGCTTTTAACACCAAACATGCTAAAACAATGTGCAAACGCAGCTATTATTTTTCTAAGAATACACAGCGAAGTGCTGTGTAACAGCGCTCTGTGATGTCATGCTGGCCACATGACCACGGAAATGTCTTCGGACAGCACTGACTCTGTGACCTTGAAATGAGATGAGTACCGCTCCCTAAAGTTGGTAATGACTAGTAGAGTAAAATCCACTCCTTTGCAGCCAAGTTCATGGACCACTTGTATTCCAGTGTCAACTTCCACAGATACAACAAATATAAAGCAATTGTCCATGAAGGCATATTGTGCTGTGCTTTATTATGTATCGTATCTATTTCGTTGCATTATATTCATGGTGGTACAAGACCAAGCCCTCAACCTGGAAAAAATTGTGTTGAACTACAAGTTCCAGTAGGCCAGCCAGTGATGAAAGTGAAGGAAGCAAGGGAGTTAGACTGACTACTGTTCCCACACCCCCTCCTTCATGCGTTGGGAAGAATACTTGAATTGTTTAAGTGATACTGGAAACTCAGAATAGATTAAAGCAAAAGTCCCAAAGGCTCTTTTTCAAGAGGCAATTGGACTTCCTTGTTTTTCTTTGGAGACATTTCTCTTCTCATCCAAGAAGCTTCTTCACCTCTGACTGATGGTGAAGAATGGAAAGATTTATACTCCTTGCAGACAGCTGGTCATTTGCATTCTTTTAGAAAGTTGTTGAAGCCACCTGGATGTTTATCTCTGTCGGCAGCATCAACCTCCAGCTGGCCTTAATGACTCTCTAAAAAGAATCTCATTCCTTGAGATTTAAACTATAATTTGAGTGAAAACATGTCAGGTCTACTTCACAACAGAGAAGAGACAATAGGAAGCTGCCTAATGAAAAAAAGTGTTTGTGCTCCTAAATCTTCCTTGATTGAAGAAATTAAGTACATATTCAGACCTGGATGATGTACTACTTCCTACTTTTCATTCTAAGAACACAAGGAAAAGGATGTAATCTGGGAAGTTTAGTCTTCTGAGCGTTCAAATTCATCCTGGAGCCTGTCCTCAGGGAATTACTCTCTAGCAGAGCGTGTGCTTTTTCTGAGCTATTCTGCCTGTGGTTATTTATGTAGTGCTTCTTGTGTGTGGCTTTTTAGATGTTGATTGGGGATGGCTGGCTATTAAGTTGTTGGCTAGCACTCTTTTGGCCTCTCGGCTAAAGACGGGGTCCAGCATGAGTCCAAAAACTTGGAAGACTAAAACCTCTGGTAACTGACCCAGATTGGATCCTGCAACATTATCCTGGGACACATATATTCACCTTCATCCACAATAAAAAGGATATTAAATCATGGCATTGAAAAGAACCACAGAGGCCACCTAAAACAGTTTAATTAATCCCTTGTTTTGTGCTGGATATCGAGAGCATCCCCAACACAGGTTGAATTTCAACATTGGTTGAAGGTCTCCAGCAAAAAAGAAAAAAAGGAGTCTTCAAGACAATTGATTTTATTGTCAAAATGCTTGATTATCAACCTCCTTCAGTCTACTTGATCTCATTTGATCTGATCCTGTTTTTTAGGGCAATAAGGAATTAATCTTTGTTGTCTTCCATGGGTTAGCCTTTCACAGATTTTGAAAGGAGCATTTCAATTTTCTTGCCTTGTGTAGTGACATTTTCCAGTCCCTGTTTACGATGGTTCCCCCCCCCCCCCAAAAAAAAAATCTGATATCCTTTGCTCCCAGTAAAACATGTTCCCGAACAATTGCTTTTGTGTTTCTTTTAATAAAGTTATATAAAAAAATAATTGCTGTGTTCCAAGTGCAAGGTGGCTGTCCTTTTAAAACGACAGCAGCTTCTCAAAAGAGGCCTCTGATTCAATTGCTTTGGGATGCTGCGTAGTGACAGGTGTTCACTGAAAGGAAAATTGCTGAATTGTTATTTATGCAATTGAACCAATGACACAGATGAATACGTCTGCATAGATCTGGAATTATGCATTACACATTTGCTCTTGTGTATTTACAATTTTGATTTTACTCCTGAAAATTTGGTGCATCCTGTGGGTGGCAATTTTCATTTACCTTATTTTCTTTTTTATTGACTCCCATTTTAAAGGACACATGCTAGATAGGCAGTGTCTCTTAAGTTTTAGAAGGAACTGATCCTCACAAATCAGATCTGATTGTTTATTTATTCGTGTCAGAAGCATCGCCCTTAAAATAAGGCAAATGTCAGTGTTCCAACTAACAAAATCCAACCCAATAAACTCCAAGACACACATTTCCTCGAAGTTCAATTTTTTTAGAATTGTCATATTGGCACATCTGGGAAAACCTGAATATGAGAGTTCCGGCTTTTCCCTTCCCAAAAGAAAATCAAAGATTCATCCCCTGCACCCATCAGTCCATCACATGGCCCAATCAAATCTTCATTCCAACTGGAGACATCCTTCCAGTCACTCCCCTCCAAGTGCAGGGCAACATGTCCTTGACTCTCTGAGAAAGAATGTTGTTATATCTAATCTACCTCACCATGACATCCCCTCTCCCAAATACCTAGGCACTGAATGTGGCAGCCTTGAAGCTTCCAAGTAAAAGATGGCTTCTAAGGCTGACTGCACACTGTAGGACTGTGATCCTTAACCTTTCTGGCTCTGCAGACCAGCAGTGGGAGAGAGATGGTTTCGCACGCACAACCAACATCCCATGCATGTGTCAAGTGAAGCTTTGTGCACTCGCCTGCCACTTGCACAACCCAGTTCCCAACAGGCCGCAAACTGTTACGAGTCTGCAGACCGGGGGTTGGAGACCCCTGCTATACGGCATAAAATTTAAAATACGACATTAAAATATGTATAGATCTTGCCCAGAAACTAGCAACATTAATTGCGTTGGTCACGCTGCCATGTCGTGGCTCAGGTGTGCACTGATCAGGAAACAAAGGACAGGTATACTGATGTGTTGTTGTCTGCAATCGCAAATCTGGTGAAGAAACTATTAGGAATGTTTGAAAGAACAGCCAAAAAGGAATGAGGAATTTCCCCTTCTGATTAGCCTTTTCTGGGAAGGTGAAGTTGAAATTGGAAATTCCATCAAGAAGCCATTAATTAAGCACTAGTATAAACTGAACAACATTCCTCCAACCTGCTACCTCCAAGGCCATATTGATTAATCAATAATTTTATGAAGTGTATCAAGATATGAAATGCAAAAGAATCTGGAAGAGAAAAAAAATCTGGAACTTTGCTGTAACATATCGTTGACCGCAGCAAGCATGCTTTATTCACAAAAATGGGGGGAAACTTTAATTCCAGAAAAAGATGAGTGGGTGGAAAAACTGATGGAACCAGCAGAGGTGGCTAAATTGCTTGCTTTAGTCAAAGAAAAGAACACATCCATGTTTGCTTCTACTTGGAAATTGCTTATTGATTTTGTACTTGAGATGGGGAAAAATGGAACCTTGAATTTTGCTGATTAGATAAGTTTATTACAGAAATGGCTAGAATATATTAGTATGTAAAAGTAAAATGTTGAGGGTCTTACTATCTTAGTCTGCTGTTCTAAAAAGTGTCAGAAGTCAATGTTTTTCTCCCTTTTTTGCTCCTTTGCCCTACACTCCTTTTTCCTTTTCCACCCCTCATTTCCCCTCTATTTTCATCTTTTATATTTTATTTCTTGATAAATTATTGATAAATAAAGGCATGTTGAGACTTCAGTGCAAAGCTTACTGAAGTCTTTAAAGTTTAGGAAGATTATTCTTAAGATTAGAACTGAGTTTGTAGACCAGGGATGGCGAACCTTTTTCTTGTGGTGTGCCGAAAAAGGACGTGCGCGCTGGCACCCACAATGCAATGTGTCCCGCCCACCCTGCGCATGCACATGCAAAACTCCCCCCACCCCCTTACCTGCACTGCGCATGTGTGCGCCTCCCAGCTGATTTTCGGCCTCCCAGAGGCTCAAAGGAAGCCTCTGCAGCCTCGGGAGGCCGAAAAACGGGCCTTCCGGAAATACCAGAAGTGCCAAAATGGGCCTGTTTTTCAGCCTCCAAAAGCTGCAGAAGCTTCCCTTGAGCCTCTGGGAAGGTGAAAATGGTCTCCACTGGGCTCCAGAGGCCCCCTGGAGGCTGAAAATGGAGACTTCCAGTATTTCCAGAAGGGCTGTTTTTCGGCCTCCCAAGACTGCAGAGGCCTCCCTCAAGCCTCAGCTGGGAGTCGTGCGCATGCGCACTGCAGGTAAGTTTGGCTGGGGCTTGCGTGCCTGCACAAATGGCTCTGCGTGCCACAGGTGGCACGCATGCCATAGGTTCACCATCGCGGTCATAGACGATATAAATGAACAGGGATCTGAATGTGTTGTACAGCCATGTTCATGAGGGCCATCAATTATGTCTTGACAGTTTTGATCCGAAGAGAGCAGTGCAACAACTAAGAGCTTGTGGCGTGTTGGAGACCATCCGTATCAGTGCAGCGGGCTACCCATCCAGGTGACTTTCACTTCCAAACAAATCTGTATTTCTGTTTTTCTCTAATAACAATCATGCTTTAAAACAACGCTGAAGACAAAAAGACTAAGAAAGTCAACTTCAGGCAGGGGCTCCAACTTTGACAACTTTACAACTTGTGGACTTCAACTCCCAGAATTCCTCAGCCAGCATGGCTGCCTGAGGAATTCTGGGAGTAGAAGTCCACAAGTCACAAAGCTGCCAAGATTGGAGACCCCTACTGTTAAGGGTCACCAGGGAAATATTTAAGAGTAAACACTCAAAAACAAAATCACCAAAACTTTTCTCTGTGAAATCTGAATTCTTTGGTAGGATCTTGGAATTCCTTAAACAGCTGCTTCTCCATGTGAAGCTCAATCCTGGTGGACAATTTTCCCCCCAAAATCGTGCTTTCTTCTGCATGAAAAGCTGTAGGATTTGAGTGTGCATTCAAAATGGTTTGCATGCAACCCTAAATCATAACGTGGTTGGTTTATTTTGGGGGGCTTAGAAGGATTGAAGGCCATGGAGAACACAACACACAATATAATGGGGAACTTGGCAAACATTCAGGAATGAGGCCAGAGTTTCTGCAATCTGAAACAATTGCTTTGCAACCATTAAGTAGCGTTTCAGTGTGCTGGTCAGGGTAATTTTAAAAATATTGTTTTTCATAGCACTGATTCTTTCCAAAAATAAATACCATCCTTCTTCAATGGCATATAAAAATCACATTTGAAGCAGAAGGGGCTATTTCAGGGATAAATCTTGATCTCTGTATTGTGATATAGACCGTAGGACAAACACCAGAGAGAATCTGAAGCATAAATGGACCAGTCAGCATGTTTAGCTTCCTCTATATAACACATTTCTACATCAATGTTTCAATCTATTTTAAATTATCTGAATATTTTGCTGTGCTTCCTTTTGGGAAAAGCAACAATGGAGAGGTTGTGTGTCTCTGTGTGTTTGCATTCTCATTGTTTTCATCTCCAATGGACAAAAAAACATTGAGGGCTTGTCCAATTTCACACATTCCAAGTGTATATCTGAGATGAAGATGAAAAAGGTACAGGTATTCCTGAACTTAAAACCTCAATTGGAACCAGGATTTTAATTGTAATTTGAGGCATCCACATAGCCATACCCAATGGTTTAATGTTTTTTTTTTTTTACGTCAGTTGTTAAAGGAATTACAGAGTCATAAGTCTGAATCCACTCTCCCAGATAATGTGGTTTTTTGCTGAAAACCAGCAGAAAACATCACTGATTTCAGTCATGTGACCATGGAACATGGCACCCTATGTTGTAGCCTGCCAGCGGCCAGCAGAGCTGGTGGCAGACTCGGACAGTGTGGAGGTTGGGGAGGAACATGGGCGAGCCCTGGAGTCTGGGGAAGGCTCTGACTAGTGCTCTGTGTCAGAGGCAGAAATGGAGCCAGAGACACCTGACAGTTATCAGCTGCCTTTGGGGCAGAAGAACAGCTGGAGCCTGTTCCCAGTGTGTGCATGCGCAGAGCTGCCAGGAGAAGAAAACACTTAAGGAACAAGGGTCGACTCGGGAGTAAAGCCACAGGTGGATGATGAATGGCCCCTCCCATAGGGAATAAAGAGGAGTGAAAGGGGGGGAGTAGAGTTTGCAGGAGACAATTAGTTCAGTTTGTTAGAGTGAAGATCTGTTCCTGACTTCTTGCCAATTAATTGCTGCTAAAGCCTGGCATTTGGAAGATATTGGCCTGGCAACTCTCCAAGCCTGATAAAGGACTGTAGTTGTGTAATCTCATGAAAGACTGTTTGCTGGGACTTTGCTGGAGAGGAATTCACTTTAGCCTGGGTTAAAGGGGTTTTATCGGGACAAGGAGTCGGCTTCGTGATCTTGGGAAGCCTAGGTCAGAATGCAAAGTGTTTGGCAAAGGCCTGGAATATGGTTGCATTGATTGCTGTTCAGTGCAAGCTAGGACTTCTAAAAGCAAGTTATGTATCAAAATAATATCCAACTCCTTTTGTGCTTCTCCTTTGTTCATGCAACTATAGACCCTGTACGACCTGTGGACTTCAACTCCCAGGAATTGAAGTCCACGGCTCTTACGAGGGCTATAGTTGTCCATCCCTGCCTTATGTAATGTTGTTTGTCTCCCTCCTTTTCAAAGGAGGCTGGTTTCCATCTGTCCCTAGCTTTTATATCATCATCTGATTTGCTAACCAGGAGGCTCGCCCCAAATAGTGATGTACACTCAGAACATGCAAATTAAATCCAACTGACAATTTGTTCTTGTTCCAGTTTTTGGAATGTAGTCCTCAGCATACCCCTCAGTTAAAATACGTCTCTCGGCTCAGAAATTGTAAAAACTCAAAGGCCGATTCATAGGCATTAAAAGTCCCCCAGGCATGGTCCATCAGACACCTCCAGAAGGTTTTTTTTCTTTGATACCTGCAGTAGGGAATGCTAGATAGCATTGTTCCAAGAAGTATATAGATCTGTGATGGGGAACCTATGGCACACGTGGTGGGAGTGGCATGCAGAGCCATTTCTGGCAGCATGCAAGCTAGTCGCCTGGAACTGATCCACTGCCAATGAACATGCGCTCCGTGCCAATTAGCTGATTGTTGGGTATCTACGCACATGTGTGGAGGAGGTCACACGTGCATACGCAGAAGCCTGCAGCACGGGGGGGGTCACACGCGCATGCACAGGGGGTGAGGGGTCATGCGCATATTGCATTATGGGTGCAGGAGCATAAACACGCACTTTCAGCAAGTGACAATGAAAAGATTATCCATCACTGTTGTAGATAATTCCGGTAATTATTACAGGTAGGCCTTGACTTACAATAGTTCATTTAGTGACCGTTCAAAGTTGCAGAGGACCTGAAAAAGGTGACTTTTGACCATATTTCACACTTACGACCATTGGAGCATCCCATAGTCACGTGATCAAAATTCTGACACTTGGCCCCTGGCATGTACTTATGCCAGTTGCAATGTCCCAGCATCATGTAATCCGCTTTTGCGGCCTTCTGACAAACAAAATCAATGGGGAAGCCCAATTCACTTAACAACCGTGTTCCTAACTTAACAAGTGCAGATTCAGCTGCAAGATTCACTTAACAACTGTGGCAAGAAAGGTCAAAAATGGGGCAAAACTCATTTAACTGTCTCTCTCAGCAACAGAAATGTTGGGCTCCGTTCTGGTTGTAAATCAAGGACTATCTGTAGGCATTTCATGAGGAATTCCTCCTGCACCAGAAGTGGTATTCAGCAAGTTCTGACCAGTTCTGGAGAATTGGTAGCGGAAATTTTGAGTAGTTCAGAGAACTGGCAGATACCACCTGTGACTGGCCCCGCCCCCATCTCTTCTTTGCCTCCCAAGTCCCAGCCAATTGGCTGGGTCTTCTTTTGTTGCCCTGCACAGGAGAACGGAGCTGGAAAGCAGGTTAGTGGGATGGGGAGGGAATGGGATTTTAGAATAGAATAGAATAGAATAGAATAGAATAGAATAGAATAGAATAGAATTCTTTATTGGCCAAGTATGATTGGACACACAAAGAATTTGTCTTTGGTGCATATGCTCAGTGTACCTAAAAGAAAAGAGACATTCGTCAAGATTCAAGAATCATCACGTACAATACTTAATGTTAGTCATAGGGTACAATAAGCAATCAAATCAGACTAGGAAACAGTCAATATAAATCATAACGATACAAGCGACAAAGTTATGGTCATACAGTCACAAGTGGGAGGGGATGGGTGATAAGGAGTGATGAGAAGATTAACAGTAATAGTAGTAACAGTTGGACAGTGTCGAGGGAATTATTTGTTTAGCAGAGTGATGGCTTTTTTGCAATAACCTTCCCCTGGATGGGGTGGGAATGGAGATTACATAGGACTCTTCCCCTGCCATGCCCACCAAGCCATGCCCACAGAACTGGTTGTAAAAAAAATTCGAATCCCACCACTGTCCTGCACCACTAACTAGCCCTAGCAGAATAGAAAGCTATTAATCATTTTTCTTCCACAGTAAACTTTTTAGGATAAAGTTCAGCAGATCTTACTAGGAAATTCCCTCCTTCCTCTGTTAATTTGGGGAGTTGCTTAACAGATCTCACCCTCCATGCTCAAAGTAATGGAAGGCCTGTATATAATATTTATGGTAACCTGTCAAGATAATAAGACAGAATTTACTACTTTAAACTTGACAGCTTGTAAGAATGATACCTTCAGCGTAATCATCAGGGCAGTCGTTTTAGGCTGTAAGATCTGAGCCAATTTGCTTCGGAGGGAGGCTGCCCTGTGGTCCTCCATCACTTCTGACTGTCAGCAGAATTCCTTTAAGGAAGCCCTACCTAGAGCGTGCCATTTTTTTTTCTGAGATGTGACGGCTTGTGCGCTTAGACATGAAAAGATGCTCTTGGCGTGCCAGAGTGCTTGTGATTTGACATGGCTGCCATTGCGCTTATCCAAGTCACAAATGTAATTTGTCCTATACTGCCTCCTTTTTTCTTCTGATAAATTTTTTTTTTTTAAAAATTGGGCAACTAATGCGTTCTTCCGTTCCTGAAATTCTTATTTTATTCCCCCCCCCCCAAAAAAAATACCATTGAGCGGATCCATCCACATTGTCCACTCACCTTTTAATTTGAATCTTACGACAGCAAATATTGGAGGCAGTACAGGTAGTCCTTGACTTACAGCAGTTCGCTTAGTGACTGTTGGAGGTTACTACGGCACTGAAAAAATGACTTACCACCATTTTTCACACTTACGACTATTCCAGTGTCCCCATGGTTCCTATCAGAGGTGGTATTCTGCAGGTTCTGACCAGTTCTGGAGAACCAGTAGCGGAAATTTTGAGTAGTTTGGAATACCACCTCTGACTGGCTCCACCCCCCACCCCCCCATCTTATTCTCTGCTTCCCGAGTCTCAGCTGATTGGCTGGTTCTTCTTTGGTTGCCCTGCACAGGAGAACAGAGCTGGAAAGCAGGTTAGTGGTAAGGTTAGTGGCAAGGAGAGATTTTACAATATCCTTCCCCTGGAGTAGGGTGGGAATAGAGATCTTGTAGTATCCTTCCTCTGCCACGCCCACCAAGCGATGCCCATCAAGGCACGCCCACAGAACCAGTAGTAAAAATGTTTGAATCCCATCACTGGTCCCCATGGCCACGTGATTTACATTCAGATGCTTGACAACTGACTTACATTTATGATAGTTGCAGTATCCCAGGGTCACGTGATCCCCTTTTGTGACCTTCTGACAAGCAAAGTGTCTTGCCTTCGTGGGAGTCTGAATCCAAACAACCATCAAGGAGCTATGGAGGAAACTGGGGCAGGGCAAAGCCAGGCTGGGCAGAGCAGGCAAGAGGTGGAACAAGGGAGAAGGGGTTCAGAAGAAGAACAAGGCTCACCCCCTCTTCATCCTAGGGCACACGGAAGAACGAGAAGAGAGCAATGTGGGTTGCGTGGCTTACAAGGGAGGAAAGGGCCCTGATTCCCTTTACAAGGCACACTTGGGAAAGGAATTTAAAGGAGAACTAGTTGGGAGGGGCATTTGTTGGGAACAAATGTTGATTTTATCTTGTGTTGGCTGCTGTTATCTGAGCTCCTGACATCCTCCCAACTGGTTTGATTTACCTCCTTGTTACTTCATTTCTGGAACCTCCATATCTTGCTCTGCTGGATTTATTACCTTATTTTACCTTGTTGGATTTATAGTTTAAAGTTTTCAGTTTACAATGTTTTGGACTGGAATATCTGCAGCCAAAGGCTGTTGCAGGTTTGTGGGAGAGTTTTTCTCCAGAACGGAAGGTAACCGGATCATTGGAGGCAAAGTTGGAGGTAATAAAGGGACCTCTACTTGTTCTCTGGCTGTGTTGCCTTTGTGCCAAGCCCCAGATCATCACACAAAATGCATAGGGAAATCATATTCACTTAACAACTGTATTACTAATTTAACAACTGCAGCAACTCACTTAACAAATGTGGCAAGAAAAGTTGTAAAATGGGGAAAACTTCACTTCAAAAATTCCTTACTTAGCAACATAAATTTTGAGCTTGATTGTGGTCCTAAGTTGAAGACTTCCTGTCCGTGATCAGTTTCATTTTTATTGAGATTCATCAGATGTACAAAGCCATTTCTTTTCTATAGTGTTCAAACTCTCTGCCAAGAATTGAACGCACAGACCATTGCAATTTAGATAATTATATATGGGCATTATTTTTAGGAGCTATCAAGGTCTGATTTCAACGCTGTTGCAGGAAGCTCTTGAGTTACAGCCACTTGTTCCGTGACTGTTCAGAATTACAACAGTGCTTGAAAGAAAGGGACTTAGAATCGGTCCTCAAAGTTAGAGCTATCACAGAGTCCTTGGGGTCACATGGTCATCTTTCGTGTGTTTGGCAAACGACTCGCAATCACAATGGTTGCCACATCCATTGGTCATGTGATTTCCATGCTGACTTCTCATAAGCAGTGGGGAAACTGGCAGGAGACCTCAGGTTGTTCCCACTTCTGCCTTTTTGAACGTTTATTCCCCTGTGCTCCATAGCATCTACTACTATGCTTCTGCAGCATCTAATCACATTTGTCAATGCTCAGTTGGCTCACCCATGCTCCTGTGCCTGCCAGCACTTCATTGCACCCACCCACACACCTCCTTGCCTTCAGTAGTGCCTGCCCATCGTGCCCGCCCATGCTGTGTAGCGCCCACCGGTGGCACTCACCTCCCTGCTCACGCAGTTCTTGCTATTGCTATTGCATCTCTCGCTCTTTCTTCTTCTATATACAGGTAGTCCTTGACTTACGACCACAACTGAACCCCAAATTTCTGTTGCTAAGTGAAATAATTGTTAAGTGAATTTTGCCCCATTTTACGACTTTTCTTGCCACGGTTGTAAAGTGAACCATTGCAGTTGTTAAGATCGTCATGCGGTCGTTAAGTCAATCTGGCTTCCCCGTTGATTTGCATTGTCAGAAGGTCACCTTGGTACACAGCAACAGTCGTAAGTATGAACCTCTTGCAAAGCTTCTGAATTTTGATCATGTGATCATGGGGAGGCTCTAAAGATTGCAACCGTGGAAAACAGTTTTTAAACCTTTTTAGGGCCGTTGTAACTTTGAATGGTCACTAAATGGACTGTTGTAAGTTGAGGACTAACTATAAGTAACATTCAGTATTGATTTACAAATGAAGAGATAATAAATATATGTATCCAAAACACAGTAAAACCAGCAGAACATAGAAAAAAATGAAAGCCGAACGATTATTAATACCAAATGATGGACCTCTTGTTTAGCCTTCATTAGAATAGACCAGAATAGCACCTTGTTCTGAACTGGTAGCATTTTGAAGCTTTGCCATCCTTCACTGAAGCTGAAATGTTAGAGAAAGCCCTTCTGTTTTCCTTCATGGGGACACAAAGAACAGCAAACACTCATTGGGGATGTTGTCCTTTCATTGTAGCCCTTTGATGTATATGTGATGTGGCCTTAAAAAAGAAAGACTTAAGGTTGTTGTTGTTTTTTTTTAAAAAAGATCTGCAATGCATTTTCAGTGTTAAGCTTTCTAGTAATAACTGTGGTGGAATGGAGCCTGGATTCCCATGAGGGGAGGGGAGATTTCAGAGGAGTAAGAGACAACTCAGGCCGGATGGTTTTCATGAGAGAATGAGGGTGAAGACAGTTTCTCCCTAAATAGTATTTGCTTTATGGGATGGTAGCAGTGGTGGGATTCAAATTTTTTTACTACCAGTTCTGTGGGCATGGCTTGGTGGGCATGGAAGGGGAAGGATACTGCAAAATCTTCCATTCCCTCCCCATCCCACTAACCTGCTTTCCAGCTCCATTCTCCTGTGTAGGGCAACAAAAGAAGTCTCAACCAATCAGCTGGGACTCGGGAGGCAGAGAATTGATGGGGGGCGGGGCCAGTCAGAGGTGGGATTTGCCGGTTCTCCGAACCACTCAAAATTTCCACTATCGGTTTCCTAGAACTGGTCAGAACCTGCTGAAGATCACCTCTGGGTTGGTAGAATGCTTTAGTTTGGCAAGATTCTGTGTATGGGGGAGGAACATTAAATAAATCATCTGGGAAGAATCACAATGGGGCTTAATGGTTTTGGGAGCCTGATATAATGGAGGAATTTAAAATGTTTCACGCTAGTTTTGAAGGAATCTTTACCCCAGGTTTTCCCGGTGGTTTTGTTGTCTCTTGAGATAATTACATCACTGCATCTTATTTGGTTTAAACTGAAAAGGCCAGTTTCAGTCTGGACCGTTGCACAAGAATAGAAGATATCTTAAAATGAAAGAGAGAAAAAATAATCATCCCTGAAAAACAGCAAAAAAATCCACTTTAGATTTAAAGCAGCTGCTCTCAAATTAATGAATGTTGGAACAGGAACCTGATTCCAAACCTGTGTTGGGTGTGAGGAACTTTTAAACATCAGATGTACAACTGTGGGGACAAAGGTTTTACGTAAGTTTTTTCTTAGTTAAAACAGTACAGAGCCCAAAAGTAATTTATGTACATTGCTTGAACAAAGATGCAATTGTGTCATAATGATTAAAAGGAAAAAGGAGTGGATTGTGATGACATTTGTGCTCTGGGAAAGATGAAGCCAATTAACTGACAGGATGTAAACCTCGAAAGAATCGGATGAAGGAAATGCAGAGGTACCAAGTATAACATCCTGGTAAGAAACGGACACGGGAGAACAGAACATCCTGAGTTCTTGGGACAAACTTGATGCATATCAACACTAACTAAAGACACACAACTTGTGATTTCATGTTGTTGTGTATGGAATCACCTGCCTGAAATAATCTGCCTGACTCCCAGCAACTTTACGGTCTACAAATTGTTAAAAACAAGAAAATGGCCCAGAACAAAGAAATAAAAGTGGCAAGAGAAAAGGAAGGGAAAAGGGAAGGGAAGGAGAGGGGAGGGGAGAGAAAGAGGAAGGGAGAAGAGAGGAAGAAAGGAAAGGAAAAGGAAAGGAAAAGAAAGGAAAGGTCAATACCTTCTAGGTAGACCAGTCAGGAAACACAGCCAGATAAGCTAATTCTACTTTATTATAAAGTTACACTAACAGAATCTTCCAAGTCTGAAAGTACAATTCTCCCGCCATCAGTTTCACAGTCTAAGAACTTAGAGAAAAATCCTCATAAGCTTCTTGCTCCATCCATTGTGCAGCTACAGACTTTGCTGCCTCTTATCCAGCTGTCCCCTAGGCAGTGTCTCTGGCCCCAGTCTTCCAGCATATCATGTCACCAATTACGATGTGACTGAGGAATTCTGGGAGTTGAAGTCCACAAATCTTAAAGTTGCCAAACTGTACCCCTAATCTAGAGTGAAACCGGCTTCTCCATTCAGCCTTTCTTTTCATAGCATATTGCAATCACATCTCGGCAAGGAACAAGGAGTAATAGCTGTGTGAGAGATTAAAGTCTATTTCTGCTTTCTCCAGTTAGTGTACGTTTATCTCTGCCTCTTTGTTAATAAAGAGAGCCTAAGCCTTATTGGTGGCAAATGGTTTAAAGTTGATTAAATTTGTGCTGTGGAATTTGGGAAAGCCTAACACAAGCATGACTGGTTTAAATTTGGGACAACTGAAAAATCCAGATAAATATAGGGTGGACCGTCCCTTTAAATTTTAATCAAAATTTAACATATTGTGTATTGTTTTCAGAATTGATCTGAAAATTTTAAAAATTTGGACTGGACATTGTGAGGGACCTCAATACAAAACATTTCTCCAAATTATTTCAGTTTGCCCTTTTTTTATTGCTACTTAGTCTATTCATTTGTAGCTCTTCTTTCATGTTTATCCTACATAAAATTCTACGTCCAACAAATGAGGCATTGCTAATGAGATACTCTAAGGAACTGCAATTTGGAATATAATCATCTACTGAAACCTCAGCAATTGCATGTTGTAGTTACATCCCATTTTTGAAGGCAAGGTTCCATTGGAACATGGGAAAGAAGAGAATAGAGAATAGAATAGAATAGAATAGAATAGAATAGAATAGAATAGAATAGAATAGAAAAGAAAATAGGGAATGGAATGGAATGGAATGGAATGGAATGGAATGGAATGGAACAGAACAGAACAGAATAGAAAATATGGAATGGAGTGGGGCGGAGCAGAACAGAACAGAACAACAGAACAGAATGAGACCTTGGATGTCTACTCCAGACCGCTGCGCAAGCAGGAAAACCTATACCATTTCAGATAAGTGGCTGTCTAGTTTCTTCTTCAAAACCTCTAATGATGGAGCCCCCATGATTTCTGGAGGCAAGCTATTCCACTGATTAATTGTCTACTAAGAATTGGGTACAAAATGTTCCTTTCCTGAGTGTGTCAGAAAAGTTATTTTTATTCTTAAAAGTAGCCAACCTGTTCAAAGCTACAATAGCACTGAAAAAGGTGACTTTCGACTGGTCCTCGCACTTACAACTGTTGCAACATCCCTGCAATCAAATGATCAAAATTTGAGTGCTTGGCAAATTCCAGCAAGGATTTATGAAGGTTGCCATATCCTGGGATTACATGATCACTATTTATGACCTTCCCAACTGATTTCCAAGAAGCAAAGTCAATGGGAGAAGCGGATTCTTTAAAAAAAAAACAAAACAAATTTTATTAGTTTTACAAAACAATACACAAACAAACAAGTCCTCATTACATAAAAGATCTTTTCTGAAAAAACCAATAGAACATACAAAATAATTCCAAATTATATATATATTTACATTATCTGTTCAGCTTCGTATATTATCCCAACTTCTTCTTTTCATTCTATTATCCAAATTATATTTCTTGCTAATTAAAATTTTATTGCTTTCCAAAAACAATACACAGACAAACAAAACATGGAACATAAAAACATAAAACATCTTTTCTGAAAGTTGCTTGATCCTGGGTTAAAACTTTTTGCACAGACACAAATTCAAAAATCATATTCACTTTATATATCATTCCATATCTTATTACCATTTTCAATTTTCTATATAGCTTCTTCCCTCTTTTATCTTTCTTAATTTTATTTTATTTTATTTATCTCATCTCAATTCAATTCATAATACTTATCATTCTTTGCCTGTAGTATTTCCAACTATCCATTCATCTTTTCTCTTTAGACAAACTTCTCCTGTACACTGATTGGAGTATGACGCCTTTAACTTTTTCCCCTAGCTTAATAATACTTAATATAACATTTAACCTATATTGGGATTCTGTTTAGTACATTCTAAAATTACACAATGAATTTTATGAGAAAGGAAAAGCCACAACAATAACAAAAAAAAAGCATATAAGACCACAATCAATATCATTAAGAAACTCATCATACATATTGATACTCATTTATATCTTAAGCATTTTATTCTAAATACACATATAAAAACATAATCTTATGTACCTTACAGAATCCCTTTTTTCAATTAAATTTACCCATTGTCTCTAAATAAGTTTTGTTTCTTTAAATCTTGCTGGGGAAGCGGATTCTTTAACTACAGTGGTGATTCACTGAACAGCCACAGCGTCATAGGTTATAAAATTGGGCATGACTCACTTAATGACTGCCTTGCTGAGCAGCAGACGTTCTGATCCACATCAGACCAGATGTAGTCATAAGTCGACCACCTTAAAATGTGTTCTTTTCCTGAGCAAAGACTTGACCATAGTAGCCAGATTCAGCTGTAAAAATGAATCAATCCTATCTTTCCCTGGTTATGTATTTATGTATTTTTTGGGGGGGGGAATCTTCTTGGCATTTAAAGGAAAGAGATTTCCCATCTAAGCAGCACGTTTGCTAAAGAAGATAAAATATTATTATTCTTTTTGGCTTTGGTCAAAATATGGATCTTAAAAGTTTGCATAAGACTATAAAGCAGCGATGTCCAATATTGGCAACTTTAAGACTTGCAGATAAGATCACCAGCATGATTGCCAATGTCCAATGATGGATAGAGGAGGAGGAGGAAGAGGAAGAGGAGGAGGAGGAGGAGGAGGAGGAGGAGGAGGAGGAGGAGGAAGAAGAAGAAGAAGAAGAAGAAGAAGAAGAAGAAGAAGAAGAAGAAGAAGAAGAAGAAGAAGAAGAAGAAGAAGAAGAAGAAATAATAATAATAATAATAATAATTACACCCTAGTAAAGAGCCAAGAAAACATTGTTACAGAGCATTCAACTGCAGGCATGTACATACCATGCATATCCTTTTAATGTACCACACGAACAGTATTAAGAAAATCTTTCCTACAAGCAGCATTACCTAAGATTTACCTCATGCTGCTCCTTAGAGATTCTACCAACACTTGTACTGAAAATTAGATCAAACATGTGCAGCTTGCCAAGTAAACCAATTATTTAATTAAACTGGTAATCTATCAAAGTCTTAGCAAAGACCCCTGGACCGTATATGCAAATGTCTCCCAGACTGACACCAATGTTCTTCCAAGTCGGCAACTTTAAGATGCATGCCGGCTGGGGAATTCTGGGAGTTGAAGTCCACAAGCCTTAAAAGTTTCTCAAATTGGATACCACTGCTACAAAGCATACACATTGCCTCATCCAATTTTTAGCAGTCCTCCAGGCTTTCAAGTTTTCTCTTCTTTTTCTTCTCTCTATCTCCCTTCTGCACGCACTTAATTACAGCATCAGTTGGCAGTCCCAGATTCCCTTCGCTTTGAGGGGGTCCATAACTCAGAGGCTTTAATTTGCAGTGGGCTTAATAAAACTCTTGGCAGATGAAGAGCCAATTTCACAATCCAGTCTGCAAGTTCTAAATCTGAATGCCATGGCAGGAGATGCTCCCTCCAAAAATTAAAATATTGTTCCAGCCATCTCTTTGGGTGAGAACTTTGACACAGGCGCCGCCTCCTGATTTCTTTTATCCAAAGATTTAATTTAAAATGTTTAATCTGGAACTAAAAGTTTACTGAGACCCACAAAACTGGTCACATTTTGGTAGCAGATGCAAAGATAGAAAACTTTTCCTTCTGCATTTATGACCACAGTTCAGCCCAAAATGTATGTTGCTAACTGAGAAAGTTCTTAAGTGAATTTTCCCCATTTTACAACCTGTCTTAGCACAGTTGTTCAGTGAATCACTGCAGTTGTTAAGTTAGTAACATGGTTGTTAAGGGAATCTGGTTTTCCCATTGACTCTGCTTGTCAAAAAGTCAGAAAAAGTGATCGCATAAACGTGGGAAACTGCAACGTCATCAGTATGAGTCAGTTGTCAAGCTTCTGAATTTTGATCACGTGACCAGGGGGATACTGCAATGGTTGTAAGTGTGAAAAGCGGTCATGTCACTTTTTTCAGTGCCACTGTAACTTCAAATGGTCACAAAACAAACTGTTGTAAGTTGAGAACTCTCTGTCCAGGAATTCTATAATTCAGTTATTGAATTTGCATTTCTCATTTACTGGCTGAATAAACTGCAATCCCATTGCCTCCTTTCTGTTTATAGCTAGTCCTCGACTTATGACTGTAATGGAACCTGAAATTATGGTTGTAAGTCACATCAGTCATTAAATGGGTCATCATATGACCAACCTGATTTTATTATCTTATTTTTACTTTATGACATTTTTTTTGTGTGGTGGTCGTTAAGGGAATGCTACACTCATTAAGCAGACCCATTGCTCTTTTGCCAGAAACTGGAAGTAAATGCTGGTTTCCATTAAAAGAAACACACCCCATAAATTATGGTCATGTCACTGTGGGATGCTGTGAACAGCCATAAATACAAGCACGTGAGATTGGCAGGGAGGGAAGAGAGCCAGAGGTGGTATTCAGCAGGTTCTGACCGGTTCTGGAGAACCGATAGCGGACATTTTGAGCAGTTCGGAGAACTGGCAAATACCACCTCTGACTGGCCCTGCCCCCATCTATTCTCCACCTCCTGAGTCCAGCTGATTGGCTGAGTCTTCTTTTGTTGCCCAGCACAAGAGAATGGAGCTGGAAAGCAGGTTAGTGGGGTGAGGAGGGAATGGGATTTTGCAGTATCCTTCTCCTGCCATGCCCAAAGAACCGGTACCAAAAAAATTTGAGCTCCACCACTGGAGAGAGCCCATTGTCAGTTCTTTGTAACTTTGAACATTCCCCAAGTAATCTTCCCTGTTAAACAAGCCTTGCAACATCCCTTTGAGAAGGACTGATTGGCAGATAGAAAACAGTGGGGGAAATTGCTCTCAGAAATAGTCTACACACACACACACACAATTCAGTGGACTACCATCATCTTAGCCCTCCAGAAGGCTGCAAAGCCTTGCCTTTTCCCAATTTGTCACTGTTGTATCTTATGAAAGTCTTGTGTGGTGTCAATTTGTATCTTATGAAAGTCTTGTGTGGTGCCTGAGATCTTGCTTCCCCCCCCCAGTCTGTATTATTTCACTGGGTTATGATTTTTATATTGTCGTTGTAAGTATTGTGAGCCATTCAGAGGTATGCACTTAAGATTAGCAGCTATAATATTTTTGAGAGGCCCTTGATGGTCTCTGAGCTTGGTTGTTTTGTTGCAGGTATTTCATTACCCAACTAGGTAACATCATCAATGCTAATGATGCACTTTTGGGTAATGACATATGCCTGCAACCAAGCTCAGAGAGTACCAAGAGTCCCTCATGTCAGCCTGGAGTTACAAATATTCTTCTCCTTTATCAGTATAACAATTTTCCAAATTATTAAATATATCCTAGAATGTATGATAACAGTTTTGGTGCCAATTTTTAGCACTCACCATTGAAGAAGGCTGCACCACTCACTTATTTGATCTAAATGTCTTCCCACTGATTCCTGGTTTATTGTAATTTTCTTTAGGTGGACCTATCATGACTTCTTGAATCGGTATCGAGTGCTTATGAAAGACAGAAGTATTTCGAAAAAGAAAGACAAGACACTGATTTGTAAAACATTATTGGAAAGCCTAATTAAGGTATGATGCCAGAGCTACTGTATATTATTAGATCAATCAACCAACCAATCAGGTTGGTACATGATCTAGCATCCCTATAGTCCTAAATCCATAATTCTACCTCTCCGTTTAACTATAGCCCAAAGCACCTGAAAAATCATTGCAACTCATTCAAAATCATTGCAACTTTTTTGTCAGAAGATGGGAAAAAGAGTGATGGGATCAGTGGAATTACTGACTTGTCTCGAAGAATCATTTCAATATAGCTGAATTCTTCTCCTTATTGAAAAATTTTTTTGCCTGTCATGTTCCTATTTTAACCATATTTTGTTAAGGGCCAACTTGGATACATCTTATTTGTTCTACCATATTTAATTTGTATTTGATTCAGCCAAGCAAAACACTCGGATTAGGTCACATATTGCATTAAATAATGGCATGTTCAAATTTGGTGGAGGGAAGGAAGGAAGGAAAATCTAGGGATGGAGAAGGGAAGGAGGGGAAACTAGGAAGATGGGAAGAAGGAAGGAAGGAAGGAAAATCTAGGGAAGGGGCGGGGAAACGGAAGAAGGGGAAGGAAGGAAAATCTAGGGAGGGGGAAGGAAGGGCAGGAGGGGAAACTAGGAAGAAGGGAAAGGAAGGAAGGAAGGAAGGAAGATCTAGGGATGGAGAAGGGAAGGAGGGGAAACTAGGAAGATGGGAAGAAAGAAGGAAGGAAAATCTAGGGAAGGGGCGGGGAAACGGAAGAAGGGGAAGGAAGGAAAATCTAGGGAGGGGGAAGGGAGGGAGGGAGGGAAGGGAAACTAGGAAGAAAGAAGGGAAAGGAGAGAGGGAGGAAGAAAGGATTTTTAAAACTCTTGGTTTTCCTTTTATACTTTTCCAAGGATCCTGACCAGTTTCAGTTTGGACGTACAAAGATTTTTTTCCGTGCTGGCCAGGTGGCCTACTTGGAAAAATTGCGGGCAGATAAGTTCCGGAGTGCCACCATCATGATACAGAAGACCATGCGTGGCTGGATGCAGAGGAGAAAGTACAGGAAAACCAGGGAGGCAGCTTTAATTATCCAGAGGTTCACCCGAGGATATCTGGCACGCAGGTAAGCATAAAGCGAACATTTTCCCCAAGAGAATTTGCTTGCTGGAAATGTGGGAATTTCTTCACCTAGCATATATGTGGCGGCATAGCGGCTTACTGATTAAGATGCTGGGCTTGGCAGCTAGAAAGCCAGCAATCCAGGTTCAAGACCTGAGACCTGAGTGGAGCACAATGGGTGAACTCCCATCCTCACCCCAGCTCCTGCCAGCCTAGCAGTTGGAAAGCATGAAAATGTGAGTCGATAAATAGGTGGTGTGGTTTGCTGGCAGCTGGTGCAGATGGCAGTGGAGTCAGACAGTGAGGAAGAAAGGGGACCAGGCAGGGAGTCTGGAGAAGGCTTGGATGAGGGTCCTGCATCCGATGCAGGGATGGGGCCAGGACCATCTGAGAATGGGCCTCCGGAGCCTCTGGAGTCTGGCAGCAGCAAGGCAGAGGACCCAGGGGAGCCTGTTCACAGTGCGTGTGTGTGCAGAGCTGCTAGAAGGCGAGAGCAGCTGAATCAGAAGGGGTAACTCAGGAGTAAGGCTGGGAGGTGATTGCCTCTCCCATAAGGGATAAAAGTCAGACCTCAATGACGAACTCTTTGCAGGAAGCAAAGTAGTCCAATAGATTCTGAGTCGTCCTTAAAGCTCTGTGTACTCTGGTCAGTTTTTTTCTGGTACTTTGGTTGGTTTCTGTTATAATTAATTTGGATGCTTCTGTTTTTGGCAGCATTCCACAGCACCGAAAGGCAGGTGCTTATCTTGGGGAACTATTTAAGATTAGTTCTGGCTGGGAATGAAAGTAATTCCCAGCATTGCATTAAATTAGGTTTTACTTTTAAAACAAGGTTGTGTTTCATTACATTTGAGGAAACCTGGGTCAGAACAATAGGTACCATTTTAGTGGGAAGGTAACAGCGCTCCTTGACATCATGCAGGCTACATGACCATGGAAATGTCTTAGGACAACATTGGCTCAAAGACCTTGAAACAGAGATGAGCACCGCCCGCCTAGAGTCAACAATGACTAGCAGAGTAAAATCCCCAGGGATTCCTTTGTATATGGAAAGCTATTAAGTTGGAGAGCTTCAGTTTTAGAATAAGAAGTTTTATACGAGCAAGGTTGAAAAATAGATATATGGATTATGTGAATTTTATTAGAGAGCTTAAAGACGGTTTAGCCCCTGAGTCCAATGCTCTGTTCCATACAGAAATATATATTTAAGCTATTCAGACCGATAGCTATTCAGCTTTCTTGGAGCATATCTGGTAAAGCTGCATCTATCATGTCACTAGCAGTTATTAAACTGTTCTTCTAGGATTTTTTCTCTCTCTCTTAATAATAAGCTATTTTATTCATAAATTGGGAAACTGTCTGGGATACAGGCAATTTCTATGGCATTTCTTTTTAAGGTTTCCACCTAACCCAAAAACCCCAGTTACTACAATTAACCCAATCACAAAACATACAAAAAGAATAAAAAGAAAGAACCTCAACAAAAAAGGACATTTTTTTAGAATTACTGTATAAAAATTATTTTTTAACCACAAATGAAACCTTGACCTGCCACATTTTTTTGCCTACAGTAGATAATTAAAAAACAAAAGTGCAAAGAATATTATTCAGTGTCCTGCTCTCTGAACTGCCACCGGTACTAGAGTAATAAAATTCTCTTTTTGCTCACGCTACCACAAAGGAAATAGGATAAATTTCTAATGCCCCCAGTCATAGTTTTCAGCTCATATCCTTGCCTGGTACATTGGGGGGAAACAATGTGACAGTGGCTGTGATGGAAAGTACACAAAGAAAAGTCATTTGTAAAAAATATAAGTAGAAATGTTTAAATTTTTCAAGATCTTCTGAGCTCCTTGCTACCATTCCTCTGCTCCAGGGGTCCCCAACCTGGGCCATGGCCTATTTGCAAGCAGACTGTGTGAAGGCCCGGGTAGCGGGCGCATATGCGTGGGCATACAACCCCACAAGCAGTTGCACGGCCCTACTTGCCTGAGCATCGTGGGCACTCTCGGCCCCACTTATGTGACCTAATGGGTGCTGGTGCATGTGCACGCATGCACGCACATATTCACCTCTCCCACAAAACCATCCCCTCTTCCCCCCTTCCTCGCTCTGGACCACCAACCCAGAAAGGTTGGGGAACTCTGCTCTGCTTCATTTAGAATCCCTGTGTGATGACCTGGGGTGTGGCACAAAGGCAAGGTAATCAAAAAGAATCCCTTTATTATCTTCAACTTTGCCCCCAATATCCTGGTTACCTTCTGTCTAGAGAAAAACTTTCCCAGGAACAGCTTTGGCTGCAGAAAATTAAGTCCAAAACATGAGCAACACAAACTGTAACTTAAAGTCCATACAAGTCAAACTGAAGTAATTAGTTTGGCAGGGCACGAGCAAGAATTTCAGACTTGAAGGCACAGCAAACTCACACAGTCGGGAAGATGCCAGGAACACAGATAAGCCATGACAACACAGAATAAGCTCACATTTGCTCCCAGCAGCCTGCCTTTCTTATCAACTGTCTTCCCAGCTGTGGCTAATGAAGGTAATCAGGGCCCTTTCCTCCCTCGTAAGCCACGCAACCCACATTGCTGTCTTCTCCGTTCCTCCCTGCATGCCCTAGCATGAAGAGGGGGGGCTCTGGTTCTTCATCTGAACTCCCTCTCCCTTGTTTTATTTCTTCCCTGCTCTGCCCAGCTGCACTTTGCCCTTCCCCAGTCTCCTTCCCCAACGGGGCCACACTCCCATTCCCTGTCAGCTTTCTGGCTTCCTTCTCAGATTCAGACTCTGACAGGGGCATGACATCTTGTCCGATTGAGTTAAGTCCAGTTGCCTACCAACCCTTCAAAGTTGGAACAGACCTTTCCTCCAAACCTCCTTATGATCTGATTTCAAAGTTATGACTGCTGCCCCTGCCCCAACGGGGTCACATGTTCACCTTTTGAGTGCTTGGCAAATGGCTCACTTTCATGGCCATTTGCAGCCACACGACTGCAGGTTTTTTTATGCTCTTTTTTTTTTTTTTGCCAGTTTCTAATATTTGCTTCCTGTTTCTGACAAAAATCACTCGTTGAATAAAATGGATTTGTTTAATGATTGCAGCATCCACTGAATGTCTGCAGCATTTGTTTAATGATTGCTGCAAAAAAAAGTTATAACATTGAATCCAGTCACACGAGGACCTGTAATGGCTTATTAACTGTAATTCTGGGCTCAGTTGTGGTCATAATGTTATGGACTATCTATAACCAGACATTTTCCACAAAAGTTGAGACCAAGATTGAATGTTACTATTGTGGCTAAATTGGCGTGGGAGAGATACATTCAGACAAAATGCAATAAAACTTTATTGCATGTAGTGATGAAGAATAATGGCTGCTCTGAGTCTAGAAAATAGAGTTGAAATGGTAAAACTTTCCACTGACAGAAAAATGAATTCTCTACAAACTTTGTAGAGCTACAGCAATTCAAAGGAAAACATCTCCAGTGGGACTGCCACTTTTATTAATTCAATGTTTGGTTTAGTGATTAGGCTAGAAAGCGGAAGATACTGAGTTCAAGTAATGACCATTTTTCACCGTTGCGGCATCTCCATGGATATATGATCAAAATTTAGACGCTTGGCAACTGGTTCATATTTATGAGGGTTGCCATACCCTGAGGATACATGAACAGCTTTTGCGACCTTCTGACAATCAAAGTCAATGGAGAAGCCAGATTCACTTAACAACCACGTTACTAGCCTAAAACCTGCAATGTTTCACTTCGCAGTTGTGGCAAGAAAGGTTGTAAAATGGAGCACAATTCACTTAACCAATGTCTCACTTAGCAAAGGAGATTTTGGGCTCCATTGTAATCGTAAGTCGAGGACTACCTGTGTTAGTGAGGATGCCAACTAAAAAAATACTTCTTTGGTCTTTTTAGTTGCCAGCAGAAAGGGAGTGGGGGGGAAAGTACAGCATTCCTTAAATGCTTCAGATAATCTCTTTGGCAGCCGAAGCTATTGGCACTCAAGATTATTACTGGAGAGCATGATTGATGACTCCTGGCTATGGATGTGTCTCCTTGGAGAATATACATCCTGGGGGTGGGAGGAAGGCCAGGGTTCAAGGGTGAAAGGAATGATATGTCAGAGTCGGCTGCAACCAGGAAACACCGACATGTTAACTCCTAATAAATCAATCTTTTTTACTCTGAGAGATATGGCTAGAGACTTATGATTTGAATGGGGGTGCATGTTGGAGCCTTGACAGAGGAGCTATCTTTACCCTTTTTCTCTCACATACAACACACACAAACACAACTCTGGTCTGAGTTGCCTCTTACTCCTCTGGACTGCAGCTCCTCCTAGGAATCCACCTGCTTCCTATATTCCATCACATCTCATGAAGCACCACATATTAGTACTCGTTGTGAAGTATATTGCTTTGAGCTTCCGGAGAAGAAGTAGGAAGTGAAACAAATAAATAAATGAAGTGGAAATTGGTGGGTTTTTTTATAACTCTTATGGCTGTTTTGCAATTGGGGCCACTATTGACTTATTGTCAAAACCAAGGAACATGAAGAAGGCAACAGCACACTTAAAGGTATTGTGGTCAATAACTCACTTCTGCAAATGATGTCCATTCAGGACAAGGCACAATCCATCGCCAACAATTGTTAAGACTGTTGGAAATGGGATGGAGTAAAAAAAAAAAAAACTTGGAGGAAAGAACATCAGAGTGACAGGAAATCAGTACAGGAGCACTTCTTTTAGGAACAATTGTTTTGCATTGTCGTTCTTATTTATCGTTACTAAACCTTTATCCCGCTCGCCCTTCTGCAGATTGGCGGATCATCTAAGGAAAACAAGAGCTGCCATTATTTTCCAGAAACAATATCGAATGTTAAGGATACGCCAGGCCTACCAAGCCATCCGCCAAGCAGCTATCACGATCCAGTCCTTCACCCGAGGAATGTTCGTTAGAAAGAACTATCAAAAGGTTCGTTTCTTTGACTTTGTCTTCAGGGACATACAGAAAGGTTTACATTTCAGTAGCCCTGGTTTTTTCTTCTTCTTCCGTTTCATGCTTCCTGGGAGTCAGATACAAGTCACCCTCAACTTATGACCAATAATTTATGGACCATTTTGAACGATGGCTTCCAAAAGGTCTCATAAAGAGACTTCTGGCCGTCATAAAATGTTGTGCAAATAAAGAAGAATATTTGCAACTGAAGGTTGCAATGAGGGGTCCTTGGTGCTCTCTGAGCTTGGTTCTTTTCTTGCAGATGTTTCTTTACCCAACTAGGTAACATCGTCAATGCACTGGTGATGTGCATTGAAACATCTGCAAGAAAACAATCAAGCTCAGAAAGCACCAAGGATGCCTCAATGTTGTGCAGCCCTATTCAATCTCCTTGGTGATCACATGATTGCATTTCAGGCACTTGGTGATCAGCTCACTTTAACAACTGGTTGAAGTGTCCTGCGGTCATATAACCATGGTTTGATTTTTTTTTTAACGACAAAAACCACTCATCCAGACTTAAGAGCACGTGAATAGCTCAATAACCATTGTAAACAGTCATAAAAAGGTCCAGTCACGTCAGTTCCTCAATCTTCACGACATATGACTGAAATCCCAGTCCCAATTGTGGTCCTTAAATTAAGGACTACCTGTATAATCTTTAGTTTGTACCAGGTTCTTGGGTCCATGCCAACAAATCAAATGCTGGATATATTAGTTAATTTTCTTGTGAAGGAAATTAAGGGAGTTCGTCCTTGGTTCTACGAACTAGTGGATGTACATATATGTTTTTGCATAACTTTGTTGTCTTAGTTTTGTTTAGTATTTCATAGTCAATCACAAATATAGTAAAACAGATTAAAAACAAATACTTAAAAAAACTGCTGAAAAGGAGTAGATAGGTGTTAATATAGTTATTGACCAATAAATATCTGCCACTTTTTTCCCTTTAATTCAAGTTGGACTCGATTGTAAAACTGTAAAAATTTCATTATGTTAAAGATAGATAAAGATTTTGAGATCCTCAACAATGCTACCAGACCATCAACATCACTTTTAAAAAATATTCAATCTGTCTTTAATACCATCTTCGGTCCTGTGTAAAAAATTTCTTCTGAATTCCTGTTGCCTCCAGTGTAATTTAAGCTGCTTACTCTTCATCTGGACTTTACTCAGAGCAAGCCAAATCACTTCAAACTTGGTTGTAAATTTCAAATTTCAAAACACAGGTTTGCTATCTTGCATCTCTTAACCTTTGTTCTCTAATTGAATAAGATTTGGTAACAGAATGGACATCTCAAAATGAGCTACACTGGGAATCAAGGAGTAGGTGCATCTGGTCCAGTGTTCTCAATCCTTATTAGCAGCTCCTGTCAAAGTCTTAGATAGATATCTTGCCCATCAGTGTTCATGGTTTGAGGTATCTCTTCCTGTTTCATTGGTAATTAATCTGGAAAGACAGCCATCCATCCGATATATAAAACCTGAGCCCAACATTGATATTAATCCTATAACTTAGAGCAGAGGTCTCCAAACTTGGCAAGTTTAAGACTTGTGGACCAACTCCCAGATTTCCTGAGTTAACATGACTGAAGAAAGAATTCTGGGAGTTGAAGTCCACAAGTCTTAAAGCTGTCAACTTTGAAGATGCCTCACTTAGAGGTTCACTTTGAAATCCTCAAATGAATGTCATCCTGTCTAAAGAGTACAAAGGTTTTATTTCTTCTGAAGTAACCTTCAAACTGCTCTTGAAGGATTAACTAGTGACATACTCAACAGGCTATATCCAGTGTTTCTTAGAATACAAATGGGTAGCCTATTGCTATAGAGATGGAAGTTGTTTGACGGGTGAGGGCAAGAGGTTCTAAGAATAATAACTCACGGGTGAGGGCAAGAGGTTCTAAGAATAATAACTCACACCCTTGTTACCTATAGATTAGATTACGGCAGTGTGATATACCTGGGGCTGACTTTGAAGATTTCCCAAAAATTACAGTTGGGGTAAAAAGCAGCAGGGCCTCTGGCTACTGGATCAGAGCTGATTAACTTTACAGCATCTAAGCTGTAGGAACTTGCATTGACTTTCAGTAGGTATCTGAGTAAAAGAGGCTGGTAATAGCCCATAAAACAACTTGAACCTGAGGCCAGATATCTTTAGGACTTCTCCAAAGAGGTTAATTATATCTGGGAGTAGATGCTCCAGGTTTTCTCAGCCCAGGAGGGTAGAAGCAGAGTGTTGTAATAGTTGTCTAGCTTCTTCCATAAGTCTCTCCATTGAATTCCAAATGGTTCCCTCCATGGGTCATCTTTAGCTGTCAAGAGTTCGGCTTCTTAGGCAGGTTCTTGGAGATCAAACAGCTTGTTCATTGTATTCTCACTTTATTCCTGTTTTAGTTTAATATCATTAGCAATATTAATATTATTTTTAACTCATTGATTGGGGTATTTGAATTAGGTTCTAATTTATTATGGATTGAGATGCTGCACATTCTCTTTGCACCTATTAGCTGCTTTGACCACTCAGGCCAAACTGTAAAAGAAGAACAGACAGAGCCTGATGGTGGAGTTAAACAAGTAATAAGCCTAGAATCTTTACATTCCCACAAAGAGTCTAAATCCAACCTCTCGTGAATTCTGTTGACTTTTATCTAGCATCAATTTAGTCCTGAAAGTTAGTTGACTAAATTTCTGTGCATAGGCATGAACAATAGACCATTTTAATTGGAATAACAGTACTTAGACTTATATCCCACTTCACAGTGTTTTACAGCCCTCTTCAAGCGGTTTACAGAGTCAGCCTATTGCCCCCAGGAATCCTATGTGTGGTCCTGTTTCTTCACACTTGGCACAATCTAAGGGAAGAAGAGAGGATGGAAAAATTTCCCCTTCTTGTCCCAGTATCTACTTGTCATCTGGATTATGCTTAGTTAAATGAATCACGGTGTTTTAAATAAAGGAAACGTGCTTTCAGTCTTTCTCCTAACCAAGCAGTTAAATGAAAGATGCTTTTCGTGATGTCCATGTGTTCCTGAGTGAATGCATCGAATGAAGCTCGGGGAAGCATTCACTGATAGCAGGACAATCTGTTCTCTGCATCCATGATTAACTGTATTATAACCATTTGCTTCTTTCTAATGAGGCATTCTGCTACTTAACTTCTCGGAATAATTTAAAGCACTAATGAGGGACCCCTGCTGAATTCAGACGATCTCCAACATTGAATCCTTAGAGTTTTTGTAATTTAGTAGTCTATAAGTGTTTGGAAATAAGGAAGACGTTGAGAAAACATTATTTGGAAGTATTTGCTGTAATTAATCCCCAGTGGGTAACCTCTATATGTACCATATTGGGAAATAATATATATAAGAAAGCTCAAATGTTAACTTAGTGATATTGTTCCATAGCTTTTAGCCTTGTCTTCCCTTTACTTTTTGCATGATTTAATAATTTATTACCTAACAGGGAGAAATTCCTGGACTACATGATAATATTTCATCTTCACCTATTTAAAGGCATAACTTGTTAGTGTACATCACTTACGTTTCATTGATACCTTCTATTTCTTTAGTAACTCTTTCCATGTAGGGTTAATCTTGCCAGCATTTTTTGATCGTTAGGGGTTTTTTCCCCCCGACTCAGAACTTAGATCACTTTCAGAGTCCAGAAGCATAAACTGTAGATATTTCAATGTTTAAGCTACACAGACAGAAGCCATTTTTCCCCAGTTCTTCCAAGGCTTAATGAAGCCATATGGAAAAGAACCTCAGGGCAAAATGGAAAGATTATCAAACATCAAGCTAGAGAGAAAAATCTTCACACTTTCTGAGCCTAAGAGACACTACTCAGGAGCATATACTGAGTTGCCATTTTCATTCGTCTTAAACCCGGTGTCCAACCTTGGCAACTTTAAAAATGGTGGGCTTCAACTCTCAGAATTTCCTAACCAGTCCACAAGCCTTAAATGTTTTTATGGAGATTCTCAGTCATCCAGGCCATGGTTGTCCGAAAGGTGCTTTTTCAAAAGGGAACTGGGCTTTCTTTGTTTTTCTTTGAAGATGTTTCACTTCTCATCCAAGAAGCTTCTTTAGTTCTGGGCTTCAATTCTTCACTAAAGAGTGCATACATGTTATTGGCTATTCACTGTTCACAATTGCAGCAAATGGTGTGAATTTGCATTCCTCATATGAGGAATGAATCAAGTGAGAAACTGCTGTGTGAATAATACCACACTCTTGATTTTAATACAATTACTATGTTGGAATGGATCCAGTTGAATGTAATGCGAAGATGGTGGAAAAAAAATAGATCGAGGTTCCACTGAAACAAATCACTGGACTATTTTTAATAGATTAAATTGCTTACTGGCTCCTTATTTTAATAGTAGCACAACTGAAACACTGATCCATATTTCTATATAATATCCATACCTGGAGCCAGTGTAAAGATGTTCTATGGATTTAACCTAATTTTTGGAATGGTTTGATATTTTCAGCCACAAACGAACTGTACAAAATACATTTTCAAAACATGTTTAGCTAAAATGGAGTGGGTTAATTTGTATAGCTAGGATGTTAAAACTTCTGACTTATGGCAAACCAAATACAGAATTCTTTTTATATGGCATACAAGTTATAGGCCATTTCTTGCGTGATACCCCATTTTATTGATTTTGGGGTTCTAGTAAAACAAAGATAACCTTGCAAGCTTTATACCTGATACATATTCATATGTGATCTAATTCACCAATTTGTACTTAGCTGCAGGAATACTCTGTGCAGAGAAACTCAGTAATGTGCCTGTTTCCATTTTTGCACATTTTATAATGTCTTAGGCTTAAATTGATGATGTAATGTTGACCCTGCCATCTCTGTAGGGACCATAATGGATGTTACAAATATTTGGAGATTTGGTGACTTCTTAGATGGTTGAATGGACTCCTAAGGTCAAAAATAATATTTCCTTAGTGCCATTTCTTCCTCCTCATACAAGTGCAGAAAATCAAAATGTGGCCAAACAATAAAGCATCATTTGGTGATGAACATTTTATGGCAAAACTGTGACCATTAACCTTCTCTAAGTAGATGCATGAATTGTTCCCACGGACTGCTTGTGAAATTTTGTGGTGGGGAATTTTCTTCCCACAGTGGTGCTGTCATGATGTATTGAATTTTAACTCTCATAACCACCCACAATGCAAGCAGGGGATTATGGAAGTAAGAAGATATCAAGAGACCACTAGATTAAGAACAGCTCTTGTGTGTCAACTTTCTGATGCCTTTGCTCCTCAAAAACTAAGACATTCAAAGCTGTATATCCTCTAGAAGTATGATCTTAATCTTATCAGGATGGCCCTCACTGAAAACATCGGGAGCACTTTTTGATTATGCTCTGTTGAAAAAAAAACCCAAATTTGTATTTATCGTTAGAGAATGATCAATGACAACTAACATCTCCTATATGGTGTTTGGTACGTTGATGCATGCTACCATATTTTTTCCCTCTCTTCTGTATGTTGCTATGTGTTCATGTGCTTTTAAGATACTTATGGAGTACAAGGCCATCATCCTCCAGAAACACACTCGAGCTTGGCTGGCTAGGAAGAATTTATCCAAGTTCAGATGTGCGGCTGTGATTATCCAGTGCTATTTCAGGCGCATGAAAGCCAAGCAAGAGCTGAAAGCTCTGAAGATCGAGGCCCGGTCAGCCGAGCACTTGAAGAGGCTCAACATTGGCATGGAGAACAAAGTTGTGCAACTACAGAGAAAGATAGATGAACAGGTAAAATCCCACCAAGTCTTACTCTGTTGTGTGTAGTAGCTACATCACCCTTGTGCTCTTCATGGACCTATTTGCAAAAGGTTGCCTCCATTTTGTTTGCCTCTGTATCCACAGAATATTGTCCAGCTCTACAACTTGGTAGAATAGGTTGAAACTATGTATGAAAAACGCCAAGGTTTTGCATTTTCAGTTGGTGCTTTAGTGAAAATGTCTTCATTTTCTTTTTTATAGCTAGGTAGTTCTTGACCAATGAGCATAACTGAGCCCAAAATTTCTGTTGCTAAATGAATTTAAGTGAATTTTCCTCCATTTTATAACCTTCCTTGAAACAGTTGTTAAATGAATCACTGCAGTTGTTAAGTTAGTGACATGGTTGTTAAGTGAATCTGGCTGTGATGTCCCAGGGTGTGACACAAAGGCAATACAGTCAAATAAACAATAAGAGTCCCTTTATTATATCCAACTTTGCCCCCAGTGTCCAGGTTACCTTCAGGCTGGAGAAAAACTCTCCCAGGAACAGCCTTTAACTGTAGAAAATTCAGTCCAAAACAAGGTACACAAAAACTGTAACTTAAAATCCAAACAAACCAAACTGAAGTAATTAGTTTGACAGGGAAGGAGCAGAAATTTCAGACTTGAAAGTACGGCAAAGCTCACACAGTTGAGAAGATGCCAGGAAAACAGAAAAGCCACTACGATACAGGATAAAGTCACGTTTGCTCCCAACAGCTTGCTGCATGCAGTTTGCCTTTTTTTATACACTGTGTTCCCAGCTGCAGCTAATGAAGGGAATCAGGGCCCTTTCCTCCCCCGTAAGCCACGCAACCCATGTTGCTCTCTTCTCTGTTCCTCCCTGTGTGCCCTTGGGGGTGGGCCTTCCTCTGAATTCCCTCTCCTTTGTTTCACCTCTCCCATGCTCTGCCCAGCCAGACTTTGCCCTTCCCCAGTTTCTTCTACAACCAATGGAGCCACACTCCCACTCCCTGTCAGCTGTTCGTCTTCCTCCTCCGAATCAGATTCTGACAGGGATATGACACTGGCTTCCCTTTTGACTTTGCTTGTCAGATGGTCGCAAAAGGTGATCTCATGTCCCGGGAACACTGTAACAGTCGATAAATATGAGTCAGTTGGCAAGAGTCCAGATTTTCATCACTTCCAGGGGGATGTTGCAACAGTCATAATTGTGAAAAACAGTCATAAGCCACTTTTTTCAGTGTCCGAACTTTGGTCACTAAATGAACTGTTGTCACTCAAGGGCTACTTGTGTCTGGATCTCCCTAGTGTTCTGAACTGAACTATTTGCTAATGGTTAAGGTTTTTGTTTTGCCTCCCTGTCCACAGAATATTGTCCAGCTCTACAACTTGGTAGAACAGGTTGTAAGTATAAAATTGTCAAGGCTTGACAATTTCCCTTTAGTGCTTTCGTGAACATTTCTTTGTTTTCTTTTTCTCAACCCTCTTTCCGTTTGATGACAAAGACTTTGCTTTGCTAATTTCTCCTGGGTAGGCAATGTGCAGACTTGACACAGCACAATCATATATCTTCTCTTTGGCTGTCTGAGCTTCTGCTAAAACCTAAGAGAAGCTCTAATGCTGGGAATTTTCCAGGAGGCTTCCGAGGATGCTACTTGGCCGCAAGATTTTTTTTTTTAAGGCAAGGAGCAGTGAAATTTAAATTCATAAATTGTTGTGAAAGTTGTTAAGTAAAAAAATTAAATATCCAGGATGAATGATGATGGGACTCAGGAAAGTTACGTGAGGACTCCATAAGGCTGTGTGGAGTTTGGGAAATAATTCACAAAATTATTTGTGGCAAGTTTCTTTCTTAAGGAAATGAGGGTACGTTCTGAATAGTCTCAGGCTGGGATGAGTATATTTCGTTTTTGGAACTATAGGCTAGATAATTTTGGGTGAGAGGGCAAATGTATGCCAAATTCTGGACTACTGTTTCTCAACCTTATCAGTTTTAAGAGGTTTGAACTTCAACTCCCAGAATTCAAGTGGAACACGAACCTCTCTGAATCTCTTTAAAGCAACTACCAGTATATAACTGCAGCTGCTTCACAGTCCCAACTGCTTTAAAGAGTTGTAGGTACAATGTCAAGGATCCTACATGTTAAAACACCTTTCTATATTCCTATTTACAACATTGCAATTCTCTAACATCTATTCCAGGGGGCTTCAAATTTGGCAACTTTTAAGATTGGTGGACTTCAACTCCCAAACTCCCCAGCCAGCATTCTGGGAGTTGAAGTCTCCATGTCTTAAAGTTGTGAAGTTCAGAGACTCCTGATTTAATTATTTAAAAGTATAGGTGAGTTGTATTTTTACAGATCTTTCAACTGAGTAAAATTATCACA
Source organism: Hydrophis major (assembly GCA_033807585.1). Classification (NCBI taxonomy): domain Eukaryota; kingdom Metazoa; phylum Chordata; class Lepidosauria; order Squamata; family Elapidae; genus Hydrophis; species Hydrophis major. The sequence goes on from CM066329.1 coordinate 367,479,245, forward strand.
CAATAATCTCAGGCTTTTCTCATATAGCTTATGTCTTAACATCACTGTTGAAAAAGAAAATTCCACGCACAAAAAAACCCTCTTGAAATAACTAGATATAAATCTAAAGGTCAAAGCTGGCCAAACAAATTGACAGATAGTTGTTTTCAATGTCCAGCAGCATAAAGCCAAAAGCCAAGCCGTGTAACCTGGCTTGATCCTAGCTCAGGCTGCATGAAATAAGAAAACGGAAAAATTGTAAAAAGAAATCAGCTCTGTCTTCCATTTTATCAGGAAGGTAAATGAAAGCAAAGCCAGGCGTTGCGATTAAGCCTCCTTTGTGCCACTCCTCCAGCACTTATGGTCACTGAATGCTGGAAAAGCTGTGCTAAACGAACAGTGTATATGACAACAATCTCAGTTTCCTTATCAAACAGAACCACTGGTTTCTTTTTTTAGAAGAAGGTACATATTTTTTCTGGCTCTCTCCTTCCATACAAAATAGATTTGCATTTGTTGCTCTCTCTTAGAGAGTTTCATAGCTGGAAACTCCTGATGAGTCTTGGTCTAAGTTGGCTGGAAAGCAACCTTCTTTCCAGATTCGAGACCCGAGTACCACATGATAGGGTGAGCTCCCATTCTCGCCCCAGTTTCTGCCAATCTAGCAGCTTGAAAGCATGCAAATGTGAGTAGATTAATAGTTACAATTTCGATGGGAAGGTAATAGCATTTCGTGACATCATGCTGGCTACATGATAGTGGAAATATCTTTGGACATCACTGGTTCAATGGTCTTGAAACAGAGTTGAGCACCACCCTCTATGATCAGCAATAATTAGCAGAGTAAAATCTTCTTTACCTTACCTTGGTCTAAATCAGGGGTCAGCAAGTTTTGGGTTTGAAGTGGACGATGATCCCTGTGAGTGGATGATGGGCCTCCTTCTCCAGTGAACCCTGACAATTTGGAGGTCTCTCTGGGCAAAGCATAGGGACAGGTCTGTTTCTTAAGAAAATGAAGTTGTTTCATGTTTGGGATGAAAGGCTGGAAAATTTTGGATGGCCAAAAGTGGTTTGCAGGCCATAGGTTGCCAACCTCTGGACCAGTTTCTCAATTTCATCAACTTTAGGAAGGGTGGACTTCAATATCCAGAGGATACTGTTAGATTCTCCCCAGTGATTGTTGCTATTGGAAGATTTGGACTTAGCTTTTGTTTTAGACTTGTATTTCTTAACCTTGACAAATTTAAGATGTGTGACCAACTCCCAGAATTATCCAGCCAGCCCAATTCGTTTTCTCTAATCTTCTTTTGTTAAGATGCTGCTTTTATTAAGCATTACTTTTCTTTTGATTATTATTATTAGTATTTTTTCTTATCATTTGTTCCATTGACTATAAATCAGTGAACTAAGGGCATTTTGCTATTTCTGCCAAATGTTAGGCATATGAATTAGGTGGTGCTGTTTGAAACTAAGTGTGAAGATGACGGAACATAAATCATAATTTCTCCCACAGTCATCTTTCTCATTTCTCTAAAAGAATAGAACAGAACAGAATAGTTGGAAGAGACCTTGGAGGTCTTCTAGTCCAGCCCCTTGCCTAGGCAAGAAACCCTACACCACTTTAGACAATGGATGTCCAATCTCTTTTTAAAAACTTCCAGTGTTGGAGCATTCACAACTTCTGGAGGCAAGTTGTTCCACGGATTAATTGTTCTCAATTAATTTCTCCTTAATTCCAGGTTGCTTCTCTCCTTGATTCGTTTCCCTCCATTGCTTCTTGTCCTGCCTTCAGGTGCTTTGGAGAATAGCTTGACTCCCTCTTCTTTGGGGCAGCCCCTGAGATATCAGAACTCTGCTATCATGGCTCCCCTAATCCTTCTTTTCATTAGACTAGACATACTCAATTCCAGCAACCGTTCTTTGTATGATATGCTCTTGTGAGATTGTGGCTAAGAAAAACCACCAGGATTCAAAGTTGATCCAAGGAAAAAGGCTTTATTGGAATAAAGCATCTGCAGATGGGTTCTCCCCTTCTGGCAGTTGAGGAGAGAACGAAAAGCAAAGCTTAAAGGCTCTATTCTTATACCCTAAAATTGACCCCCCCCCCTCCCCCAGTATACAAATGGCTTGATTTACAATTTGTTTTTCAGGATACAAGTTACATTTTATTACCTTACACAATCGGCGGCTTCCTTAGCAGATAACATACATAACCGGTATCTGGCATTTCAAAGGCATTCCTAAAAAGTGTGATAATTCCCAGTGCTTCAAAGACATTCCAAGATCAGTCAACATCCTAATCAGGGTTTGATACCGCCTTTCCTTGCTTCAAAGGAAAAACTCCATTTTTCATCTTGAGTTTTGAGTCACAAAATAGATACACTCCTCACAATCCCCCCTGTTCTTGTCTCATTTTTGACTCAAACTCAGTTAATAACAAGTCTGCTGTCTTCCATCCTTCTTCAGGAGATTCCTCTAGGTACTCCAATGGGTCATATTGTTGTCTTAACACCATCATTTGTTCAGTGACTTGTCTTTTAGCTGCCGCAAATCCAATACAGTCCATCCGGGGTTGTCCAAGGTTTCTGCTCCTCAGGTGTTTTCAGAAAATTCATTTTACTTATACTTTCTAAGGATCTTGCTGGTTCAGAGATGTTTCCTCCGGACCACCAAGTCTGGTTCTCCCATACCCCTAGACACCGCAGGGACCCTACATTGATGGTTCGATCAGTGGTTTGGTTTCTCTGGTAACATACATTTCCTACCAGATTAGTGGTGACAGCCCATATTTCTTCTCCTTTTTGCTTAAAGGTATAATTGGCCTGGTTCTCTGCCACATAGGTATAATTGACTTCTTGAGCCTCCCATGGCCATTGCTCTCCCATGTTGGTTCCACCACATACAAAACAGTTCTTGACTGTCAATTCTTTAGCAATAGTTTCAGCTAGGGCTAGGAACATGTTTTGGGCTTTTGGGGTCAAGACTATATCTTGTAATTTTTGAAACTCCTGATAATAAGAGTAGAACAGAGAGTTTTCAATAGGATTCAAATTATGTTTGATTACCTGAATCTTGAGTTTCACAGATGGGTCAGCCCCTGTCCTATCTATTCCCAATCCATATTCATCTAGATATCCTTTCCAAGTCTGGGGTTTCAGCCAATTTTCATGGATCGGGAATGTAAGCTTAATGGGATTACACTTATGACGAGGACAATTGGCATCAGGTACCCTCAGCCTATTCATATACAACGTTTTCTTACTGTCTAGTCCTGGGATAACTTCTGGTTTTATCTTTAGCCCATATGTCCGGAAACTAATACATTTTGTCCAGAACAGCCAATTACAGAAAGTGCCGTAACTACAGTCACTACTCCATGAAGCTGTACCACAAATATATTTTTCATTCTTTGAGTATTCTCTCTTCCATTCCTCAGACCCACACCCATTATCTCCCTCATCCATTGCCTTACAGGCATCAAAGGTTACTGACTGTGACACCCTGGGATTATAAAAGTCATGGTTCACCATTACCTTGTTCCCTGCCTGAATTCTTATGGTGTATCTTGTGTGGGACCCTTTGGGTCATAACATTTGACATTCCCTTCATCCTTACAAATGGAGTAAGATGTCCCATTGTAGATACAAGTCCCGGAGCCTCTTATCTTGCAACTCAGTTGAGTATGGAAAACTAGAGTCTTTGTCACTTGTGTCCCTATCTTTGTTGTTTTATGCATTGATCACATTGTCCCTTAGTGTCAGCTTTTGTCTTTATCTCAATCTCTCCTCCTATCCTGTCCATGAGTAAGTAAATAGTCACTAAGTAAATCAGCTGCATATTACCGCTTCAAAGTTAACTTCAACGGTTGACCGTCCACTGGAATGGCCTTCCAAGGTTTCTCAGGTTCCGGTGCCTTCTTGACTCTGCTGTAATGCGTCCAGCCTCCTTCTCAAGTGCGAACTGCAGATTCAGTTGTCAATAGCACCTGGTACGGGCCTTCCCAGCTGGGCTGCAGCTTTTCGCTCTTCCAAGTCTTTATCAGGATCCAGTCTCCAACTTCATGAGGATGTTGGCTGCCAGCTAAAGGTGGTCGTTGCGCCAACAATCCCTGTTTGTGAAGAGAAAACAAGGACCTGGACAGTGTCTGCAAATATTTTCTCAAGAACAAATCTTTAAATTCAGGAATTGGATTCCCTATTTTTGCCAAATAGGGTCACCACATTAACATTTCAAAAGGGGAGACCCCTGTGTCTTTCCTTGGGCATGTTCTGATTCTGAGTAGTGCCAAGGATAAGTTCACAAGCAAGTATTTCCAACAGAAGTTCTGGGTTAGCATCCACATCTTTGGACTCAAAGGTGTGGCTTCACAGCTGTCACCAGTGCTTTTGTCCCCCAATGCCCTCATGTACCTTTCCAGAATTCCTCTCATTGTATTCACAGGAACCACCTTCACTCCCTCCGAGGTTCTCCACCCATCCTCAGTTAATGTACACCTTTCTTTTTCCAAATCATCTTTCTCTTTTCCCTCAGGTTTCCATTCCTCATCCTCTTCCACTTCTAGCAAGGGAATTGATACCATCACCAGCTCTATCTCCCCTGCAGCTTCTTTTGCCCACTTGTCTGCCCATCTGTTCCCAACTACCTCTGGGGTGTTTCCTTTCTGATGAGCATTCACATGTACTATTGCCACTTGGCTTGGCAGTTGCAGGGCCTCCAAGGCCTGTTCCACAAGCTGCAATTGTTCAACTTGTTTTCCATCAGCCTTGATAAATCCCCTCTCCTGCCAGATCTTACCAAAGGTATGGACCACACCCCAGGCGTATTTGGAATCAGTCCAGATTGTCACATCAATCCCTTCAGCTAACTCCAGAGCCCTCTTTAAAGCAAACAACTCGAAGGGAGCCTTTTTCTATGACCTCCCCTTCTCCTGTCACGAATGCAAATCCTGACTTCCTCTTTCCTTCCTTAACCCTGCTTGATCCATCCACAAACCATCTCTCCCCTCCTTTCAAAGGAGTTTCTTCCAGATCCTCCCTCACTTTTGTCATCAAATCTTGCAATAAACAATCATGGTCCTCAGCCTCCCACTCCTGTCTTCTCCCTTCTAGGAATTCTGCTGGATTCAAATTCCTATCTGTCCCAATCACTACATCTGGGCTGGTTCTCAAAATGGTCTCATATTTGAGAATCTGCCCTTCTGTCATCCAAGTTGTTGCCAACTGACTTAGCACAGAAGTAACCTGGTGGGGTGAATGCATAACAAGCCCCCCCCCAAGGTTAACTTCCTGCTTTCTACCACCAACATAGCTGTAGCAGCCACAGCCTGCACACACACTGGCCATCCTCTCACCACCGGCACCAGAGTTTTGCTCAGAAAAGCGATGGGCTAGTATTGCCCCCCCCCTCTTCTGCGCCAACACTCCTAGTGCCATTCCCTGAGCTGCTGACACATACAAATGAAATGGGAGCTTCCAATTGGGCAAAGCCAAAACCGGTGCGGATGACAGTGCCTTCTTCAAAACTTCCCATCTCTCATCATCTCCTTCGAACCATTCTATACTCTCTCCTTTTCCTATCAGCTTCCTGTGCAAGAATCGAGCTAACACAGTGTATTGATCCACCCAAGCTCTGCAATACCCCAACAATCCAAGCGCTTTCCTGATTTCTGTCTTATTTCTGGGGGGAGCCAGGCTCATGATCCCTTTCACCCTTTCAGGATCCAAGGACCTCACCCCCTGCTGAATATAATGCCCTAAATATTTCATCTTCTTTTCCACAAACTGGATCTTTTCCCTTGAAACTGTCAATCCTTGCTCCTTCAGCCAATTTAGCAAAGCCACAGAGGCTGCTCTAACCTCTTTTTCTTTCTCTCCAGTCAACAACAGATCATCCACATATTGAATCAATATCTCAAGAGACACTAACTTTTCAAAGCCTGTCCAAACAACAAAGGAAACTGCTGTTTTCTTCCACTCTCAGGATCATCCCATTCAAATGCAAACAGGTCTCAAGGGGCATGCCCAGAAGGCATCCTTCAGATCAACCCCTCTCTCCCCCTTCTACTCACTGAGTATTGTGGAGTCCAAAGCTTTGTCACCCCAGGCTGCACTTGAATCTTAATCGGCTGAATGTTCATTCGCCCTGCTTTCTCTCCTCCTGCCCAAACCTCATCTGAAATTGCTTTCTCATCTTCCACAGTTATCTTCCACATCCTTACTCCCTTCCCAGTATCCCATAACTGGATACCAAACACGGGCAACAAATCTCTTCCCAATAGATTTACTCCAGAATCAGGAATATACAATACTTCCGCTTCTGTCACCACTTCATTCATCTCCAGTCTGATTTGTTCAAACACACTCACGTCCTGTGATTTTCCACTCACCCCAACCACCTTAATCGCTTTCTTGGATCTATGTGCACCTTCTATCGGATCACACACAGAAGTCTGGCTTGCGCCAATATCTATCAGAAACAACCGTTCCTGACGGTTAGGACCCACTATAATGTTTTCCAATGGCTCCCCGCAGGTCCTCTTAAAGGAGCCAGAACAACTCTAATCATCATACAATGCATAGCTCCTTTCCTCCCGATTGGTAGGACACTCGCGCGCAAAGTGACCTTCCTTCCCGCACCTGAAGCAACTCCTATCCATTCCAGGTTGTCTCATTCCCATGCCCCCTCCTCTGAAACCTCTTCCTCTACCCTGAAAACTTCCCTGATTGTATCCCCCAAAATTCTCACTCCTTTCTCCAGTTGGACCCTTCCCAAAATTCCCACCTTTCTTCACCTCATTCTTCATTGCAGCTTGCATAGCTGCAACCATCATTTGTGACTTCTGTTTGGTTTTACAGTGTCTCTGTTCACAAAAGCTTGTTGGGCAGCTTTCAGGAGATCCACAGTTCCCACAGCTCAGCAGGTTTTATGGGGACAGCCACAAAGACTGTCACCAGGTTGCCTGCAGTATTGACTCCATTAGGAATTTCCCTAAGAAGAAATGCATCCACTTCAGGTTTTTCTCTGAATGGAAAATCCTGAACACTTCTCTTTAATCCTTCCACTTCTTTTTTCAGCCGCGGATAAAGGGGCGGCTGAGGAGGGGGTTGTGCCACTGGCAATGGCAGTGGTGCCATAGGAACATTGGTGAGCGCGTTATTCAAATTAGGATTTGCGGGCGGCGGACTCTGCAGCCAATCGTCCATCTCACTCTCATTGCTCTTTTTGTTGAGACATGTATTGACCCTCAATTGGAGGGACGGGACCTTCAAATTTCACATGAAACCATACATCTATGTATGCAATTTGAGTGGTCATTTTGTGTTGGAGAATATAGTCTCACAATTTGGTCATCCAATAGATACTGGTTTCCCCCTCAGGACTCCAGTGATATGGGAATTTAGGATCAATCAAAGAGTATATTGGCCATCGGTCTCGACAAAGATAAATCATGTTTTTCTTTTCGAGATGTCTGGTGAATTCCTTTAAATTCGGGGAGAACCACTGCTGGAGTAGCTGTCCCAAAGGCGAATCTACCGGAATTGATTTTCTGCCATTGTCAGATTTTCCCTGTCCCAGACAAGCTTCTTCCAGGCTCCCAGAGCCTTGCTTTGTCCCTTTCCCATCTCCTACTCTTTCAGACTCCCAGAGCCTTGACTCACCAGTCCAGTCCTCCAGCAGACGCTGGATTCCCCCAGGGAGTTTAAGGACCCCTCTCTTTCAGACTCCTAAGCCCAGTCCTCCAGCAGACGCTGGATTCTCCCAGAGAGTTTAAGGACCTCTTTCTTTTGGGCTGCAAATGAAAGGAAACAAAATTTACCTGATCTGATCACTCCTGGACTCTCCGAAGTCAAAGGATGTGTGGGCGTCCCCAACTCAGATCATTCTCACACACTCTCAGCTGGCACTTCGTCTCTATTCTTTTTCCAAGGATCATCTGGATTTCCCAGTCACCTGGGGAGTCTGACCGAATTCGGGGAGAGGTGCCTCTCAATGGGAGGTTGTGGCCACTCTCTTACCTGGTCCCCGCTTTCCAGTCGGCCACCGTTGAGGATCCCGGACGAGCCCCCAAATTGTGAGATTGTGGCTAAGAAAAACCACCAGGATTCAAAGTTGATCCAAGGAAAAAGGCTTTATTGGAATAAAGCATCTGCAAATGGGTTCTCCCCTTCTGGCAGTTGAGGAGAGAACGAAAAGCAAAGCTTAAAGGCTCTATTCTTATACCCTAAAATTGATCCCCCCAGTATACAAATGGCTTGATTTACAATTTGTTTTTCAGGATACAAGTTACATTTTATTACCTTACACAATCGGCGCTTCCTTAACAGATAACATACATAACATACACTCCTCACACTCTTACACAAAACAGACTGGAGAAAATTATAGAAGTTTAAGGTAAAATCTGGGGGAAATGTTCCATTTGTGTTATCCACTATATGATTAAAATTAGGCTCCATTCCCTGTTCTACATATACCAAATTTTAAGAAGAAAAAGTAATTATTGGAAGTACTTGGAACTTTCTTTTGTAGTTATTGTAAATATATAAAAAGAAGAAGGAAGGACATATTCTATACTAGAAAAATAATAATCTGACTATAATACAATTTCTTGTAAAGGCTGATTTTGAACTTAAGCCATGTTATCTAAAATTATTCAGCTGAATTTTAACTGAAAAACAGTGTGTTCAATCTGAACAAGCAAAAAAGGTCATTATTGAATACTTGGGACAGAAACACAATCAATGTGACATGGAGTTGGCATAACTGCAATTCTTTGTCTTGTGAAACTATTCAGCAGTAGCAAGCTGAGGATGAAATAATACACTGGAAATATTAGAAAATAAGGTCATTATAGCCTTCTTATATAACCATGACCTAAAATAGTTTCTTTGAGCTTGAAACATTCAAGAATTATTGGACAACTTCCATTACCTCATACCAACATGGGTATTGAATGATGGCCAATGTAGCTCAATGCATTTCAGAAAAAGGACCTACAATATTAAAAAAAGTTCATTCCCAGGACTTGATGCAGGTCAACCCAAATAGGAAGTTTGAGAAAGGAATTGGCAAAGTAATTCGGAATCTTCTTGGATGTATAATTGAGAGTTGCTGAGCCAATCACACTATGCCTTGTAGATAACACTTTAATCTTCTAGATAGTCTTAGATCAGGTATATTATTCAACAAAATAACAAAGGTGAAAGGGATCTTGGAGGTCTTCTAGTCTAGACCAGCCCTCTGCTCAAGCAGGAAACTGGATACATTTCAAACAGATGGTTGTCAAATCTCTTCTTAAGTGATGGAGGCAAGCCATTCCACTGATTAATTGTTCTAATTATCAAAAAGTTTCTCCTTAGTTTGAAGTTGGTTCATACCCTATAAGTTTCTATTATGTTTTGAGCATGGGCGAAAAAGAATGGAGACAAGTCTCTGAACGGTGAACTTCAGCTCTTTATTTACATGGTGACTGACTCCTTCAATAGCAGTTAAAACCCGCCTTATATAGGCAAACCTTGTAACTTTTAACCAATACCGAGCTAGGAACGCTAGCTCTTAGAACCAATAGGAACTCTCTGTTAAGGGCCAATTGGATTCCCCGGAATGGGCCAATCCGGTCCTGCCGCTTAACAGCCAATCAGAAGTGCAGGGCCAGGACCCTGCACTTACTCCAAGCTCACACTTTATTAATCTTATTGCATACACAACAGTTTCCACCCATTCTTCTTGTCCTTCTTTGGGGTACTTTGGAGAATAGCTTGACCCCCTCTTCTTTGTGGCAGCCCCTTAGATATTGGAAGACTGTTATCATGTCACCCCTAGTCCTTCTTTTCATTAAACCAATAAAATACCCAATCCCTGTAACCATTCTTCATATGTTTTAGCTTCCAGTCACCTAATCATCTTTGTTGCTGGCTGGGGAATTCTGGGAGTTAAAGTCCCAGAAATGTTAAAGTTGCCAAGGTTGGACACCGCTCTCTTAGAATAAATAATATATTTCTGAGAAATCCTTCTTCCTTTGTACTTCTGAATTTACCTACTTGCCTGATACCTCTTCGTGTGTTCCATAGCGTTCTCAAGTTTTGGACCTGAGCACCTGATGCTGGTTTGCTTATGGTTTTCATCCCAAAACACAGTCATTTGGGAGAAACTTTCTATTGCTTATTCCATTGATATTTTCAGTACCTCGAAGACCATTTTAATAAAGGGTTTGTGTCAAAAGGTGAAAATGAGCTACAGAAAATTGCTTGTGAGCACATTTTCGCATAGAACAGGAGTTCAAAGAGTTTGAATTGCTTAAGATGTGAGAATGGAAGATTTTTCATGTATAGAATCAAAATTTCCAGATTTTCACTCTTCTGTTCCAGATTCACAGAATGCCTGGAGTTTTCCTTTTTGAGAAACTTGAAAGGCCTCTTTACCATTTGTTTAATTCATACAGTAGTTTCAGATTACATGCAGAGGTAATTTGTGCAGGATATTGATTTATTTGTGTAAAGAATGAATAAACGTTCTCATAGTTCCAAAATTACCGTATTTTTCACAATATAAGTCACACTTCCCCCCCACACACACAAAAAATGGGTAGAAATGACTGTGCATCTTATACAGCAAATACGGGCCCGTTTTTGGCCTCCCAAACCCTCCGTGCATCCTGTTATTGCCCTCCCCGGCATTCAGAAGCACTCTGCAGGACCAAAAATGGGCCCGTTTCTGGCCTCTGGAGGCCTCTGGGGGGGTCCCGTTTTTGCCCTCCTTGGCTAGTGGTGAGATTCATTATTTTTTTTTTTTACTACCGGTTCTGTGGGCGTGACTTGGTGGGCAATCGTGGTTTGGTGGGCGTGGTGTGGCTTGGTGGGCGTTGCAGGGGAAGAATACTACAAAATCTCCATTCCCATCCCAGTCCTGGGGGAAGGATACTGCAAAATCTCCATTCCCTCCCCACCCCACTAACCTGCTTTCCAGCTCCGTTCTCTATGCAGGGCAACCAAAGAAGACCCAGCCAATCAGCTGGGACTCGGGAGACAGAGAATAGAATGGGGGCGGGGCCAGTCAGAGGTGGCATTTGCCAGTTCTCCAAACTACTCAAAATTTCTGCTACCGGTTCTCCAAAATACCCCCTCTGTCCTTGGCGTCCAGAAGCACTCTGCAGGCCAAAAATGGGATCCATGGAGACCTCCAGGGGCCAAAAACCAGTGCATTTTTGGCCTGCAGAGTTCTTCTGGACTCCAGGAAGGAGAAAAACAGGATGCACAGAGGCAAAAAAACTACTTTTTTCTTGTTTTCCTCCTCTAAACCAATGTGCGTCTTATAGTCCGAAAAATGCAGTAGTCTACTTTGTGGGGGTTGTTAACTTCCAAATTCTTGACATAAACTGGTATGAAATTCTTTGGTTGGCTTCCACAATGTTATATAATATCAGTGAAATATATATATTTTCCCCTACAAGTCATAAATGTGATGGCATGGAATAGTTTATTTTTCCACCTGTATACACGTGTAGACATAGCTACACATCTAACGTATTTGGGAATATTTTTATTATTTGTTATGTCATCTATCAAATAAATTCTGCGGATTATTAACGCACTTATAAATTAGTAAACTGATAAGATAAAATGAAAACAATATAGCTTCGAATAGAAGGGAATGTACCTAGTGCAGTTTTGAGCTGCATCGTTCTAGGTGCTGTTTGAGTTTTGCTGGCTGCTGATGTTACCTAGTTAGGTAATGAAACATCTGTAAGCAAATAACCAAATTCAGAACTCCACAATATAACTTTAAAAAAGATTTGAGAAGAGAAAAAGGCTTCTGTGGAGGTAGAGAGGTTTGTATCGCAGGCATTGCCAGGGAACATTTTTCTCCCAGGTTTCCATTTCCTTCATTTCATTGCTTTGAAAAGAGCCTCTTACAAAGATCGTTTTAAACTCTGCAGGTGTACACTGACAGTTCCATTGAGGACAATGTTTTGATTTTAATTTAGAAATGCATGCCTGTTAATCTTTCTAAACCCTTATATGTCTTTCAGAAGCAAGAATTGATATTCTAATTCCTCACAGACTCTTTAGTGCAGACCTGGGCATTTTACAGCCCCCGGACCATATTCACACTTTGGTTGTCCCTGTCTAGCTTGCACGAGATCAATTGGAAATTAGAAATCAAATATACATTAAGCGTGCACCAAGCACACAATACAAGGCATTGCTTTTATTTTGAAGGCAATGGGGTTCTCCCCACCTTACATATATGTGGGGGGAGGGGCAGTGGGGGGATTCAAACATTTTTACTACCGGTTATGTGGCCGTGGCTTGGTACGCTTGGCAGGGGAAGGATACTGCAAAATCGCCATTCCCTCCCTACCCCACTAACCTGCTTTCCAGCTCCGTTCTCCTGTGCAGGGCAACCAAAGAAGACCCAGCCAATCAGCTGGGATTCAAGAGGCAGAGAATAGATGGGGCGGGGCCAGTCAGAGGTAGCATTTGCTGATTCTCTGAACTACTCAAAATTTCCGCTACTGACTCTCTAGAACTGCTCAGAACCTGTTGAATACCATCTCTGGTGTGGGCCTATGCATCTTCACAAGCCTATTGGTTTGGTCCTCTACAACACTCCCAATTCCTCATGTGGCCTCTTAGTTGCCCAATCCCGGTTTAGTGGATAAGTCTTAGAAGGAAGAGAAAGTAACAATATCAACCACAGTCATCAACAGTTTGAGGCCATGGTGGAGGTCCAGTCAGGATTGAGATCTTGTGCTTCTGTTGCCATTTCCAGATTGCCATTGTATTACTGTTGACAGTCATACAACCCGGAGTACACAAGCCATCTGCAAAGTTTTTGGTATGCAAACTAGTACAAAAATATCTCTTCCTACTTAGGCCTCGTCCTGTTCTCCTTCAATGAGGAGTTAAAATTAAGCTTTCTTGTTAGTGTCTGGTGTTCGATAGGTCTTTTTTCTCTCTCTTTAGTTTGTATTTTAACTTTGGAAATGAACAAAAAATTTGTAAACAAAAAGCTTTCTTACTATAAGAACTTTCCAAACCATAATTGATTGGTTAATGCAATAGACAAATGTTTTAAATTGCAATTTTATCTCTCTACCACAAGATTCTTAATTAATGCAATTGGAATAAAATAACATGAATATTTCTGGAAATTACAACTGCATTAGAATTTCACTGTATTTGTGAGAGTTGGAAGGTGATGCTTAACTTTGGAATGCAGCAAGAGTAATCTATATACTACTAAACTCTCGTTGTCATGACCCATAACTGGGAGAAATGGTGCATCATAGGGCAACAGTTTTTGAATCAAGATACCTAAGGTGAGTTTACAGAATATGTTCAAAATCCAGGACCCATGATTCCAAGGGAATAATGTTGGGGAAGTTGTGGGTGATTCAGTGCTATTAGCTGCTGGGCCACTGCTGTGATCATGTGATTTTTATTTTCAACATTCTATGACAGTTTCCAAGTCATTCACGCAATCCCCCGTTCCTTCTCCAATCCAGCATATTTACCTGCCTGCTGGAAAGGGGAGAGAAGGAGATTTCTGATGCTCCCTGCCAGATTCCCACAAGAAACTCACTGGGGAAGCCAGCAGGAAATCAGAGGTCACTCCTGCTCCCCCTGTTTTTTTTGATCACTCATGTTCATTCTGTTTCTCTGTTTAGGTACAGAAATACCTCTGAAATGTATCAATAGGGGGCAGATGGTCTAGTTATGTTTAAAACTGCAGTCTTTACAATTTAATTTTACAATTTAATTTCATTCTCCGAAGTGGCGAGCGGTTAGTTCACTGTTTTCCTGCTACCTCTTCCTCTGCAGAACAAAGAATACAAATCTCTCAGTGAGCAGCTCTCCACAGCAGCCTCTACTCATTGCACAGAGATTGAAAAGCTGAAGAAGGAACTGGAACGCCATCAGCAGAAGAAGGGAGACAGGAATCAGCTCGTGAGCTTGCAGGAAGAAATTGATTCTCTCCAGCTGGCCCTGGAGAAGGCTCATGGGGAGCGGAAGATTGTCGAAGATACATATGCCAAGGAGAAGCAGGTGCTCCAAAAGGTAACTACGCTGCAAGGAGTTGCAAGCCTATTGTATCACAATGACTGTGGGCATGATAGGACCAAATCATGGTTTATTTAACCATAATTTATGGGGGGGGGGGAAATCAACATTCACTTGGATGCCAAACAAGCTAAGTCATAAACTGGGGTTTAAACACCAACAGCTAAATTAAACCCACCTCACAATGGCTTTGCTTCATGTGTGCACCTAGTGTGCAAAATCACCTTGAAGCAAGATGGGCAGCAAATAAATTTAATAAATAGCTGTAGCACTTAGACTTATATACCGCTTCACAGTGCTTTACAGCCCTCTCTAAGCGGTTTACAGAGTTAGACTCTTACCCTCAACAATCTGGGTCCTCATTTTACCCACCTCAGAAGGATGGAAAGCTGAGTCAACCTTAAGCCTGGTGGGATTCAAACTGCCAAAAGTGCAGGCAGCTGGCAGGCAGCAGAAGTAGCCTGCAGTGCTGCACTCTAACCACTGTGCCACCACAGCAGCTAAATAAATAATGTCAGCATTCAGATGTTTTCAAGTCCTTTTGCATGGAAGGTCCTTCTCAAAAGACACCTATTACTTTCTGATTATTGTGCTTGGTTTGTATCATTAGTAAGGCCTTTCCTAAGGATAGTAAGACTAGTGTGTGTATTTCAGAGTTGATCCATTCAGTTGAATTCTCCCATAGACCGGCTTTCATAACTATCAAAAATGGGTACATGAACTCACCTGTTCAAGGTTCACAAAGGTTCATTATATCTTGAATATTTTTTTTTGTAATAATTTTTATTGTTCTTTTCCACCTTTTACTTTAACAGTACTGTGTCATCATTATTATACAAATTATTATACACACCAATATCATGTAAATATCTACATTTATACATCTTTATATACATTCATATATTTTTATCTGTAATTTTCTTATTTCCTTTATCTTTATTTCTATTATTCAACCATTTATACCAATTATCCCAAATTTTGTAATACTTCGACTCTTCTTTCTCTTTTAGTTTTAATGTCAATTTATCCATTACAGCACAATCTAGAATTTTTTGAATTATTAATTCCTCAGAAGGCATATGTTGAATTTCTTTAGGGAGAAGAAATAAGACACATCCAACTTTTAACAAAATGTCTTTCTGTCGTACTTATACTTACTGGTGGTGGAGCAGAGACCAGAATTTAAATGGTCATTCATAGCAAAATTTAAGAAATTTTAAGAAATGCAGAAATACTTACTAACTATATGCAAATAACAACGTTGGGCTTTGAGGTTCTTATTAGTGGCAGTCAAGACATCCATTGGTTAACTTATTACATGGCTTTGTAAGAAAAATTTGTTGTGTGGGGATAGCACAAGTAATTGCTGGCTGAGAGTCAGTTCACGACCTTTAAATGGACAGATGTTTAAAGTGTCACGGTTGTATTCCTCAAACAGTTTCTCTTATTCTGTTTTGGGAAAACACGTGGATTGATTTGAGAATTCTCCTGTTTCTTGCCTGATCATTGAAATAATCTAAAAAGTGGCAATATCTGGCTAACATTAAAGGCAGCATTATGTTCTGATTTTTAACATTAATCCAGAGGCAATGAGATTTGCAAGGGTTAGGGTATTCCGTGCTGTTAAACGTGACAGAAAAGGAAGAAAGGAAGGTGAATTTTAATACAACTTTTTGTGGAAGGAAAGAAGGGCAGTTACTCTGATCCAGATTTTATTTTTCAACTTTCCATTATGCAGGCTTTTGTTCTCTACCAGCAATAGAATATATACTATCTTGCATGAACTATTTACCCCAAAAGACTAATAATAGTAGACAGCAACTGACGGTGCCATCTGTATGGCAAGGCATTTAATGTTGATGAATCCTCAACATTTCACTGTAGAAGTCAGCTGTAGTAGAGTTTTTTATATCCTTATGTTTATTATTTAATTTATTGCATATACATTCAGCCCCTAAGATTCTGTCAGTTTATACCAATTGGTATATTCACTTGAATATAAAGGTAGTCCTTGACTTATGACCATAATGGAGCCCAAAATCTCTGTTGTTAAATGAGGTATTTGTTAAGTGAATTATGCCCCATTTTACAACTTTTCTAGCCACAGTTGTTAAGCAAATTAATGCAGTTGATAAGTTAGAACTTGATTGTTAAGTGAATCTGGTTTCCCCATTGACTTTGCTTGTCAATAGGTCGCAAAGGGGGATCATGTGATCCTGGGACGCTGCAATGGTCATAAATATGAACCAGTTGCCAAGCATCTGAATTATGATCACATGATTATAGGGATAACTGTGAAAAAAGGTCATGTCACATTTTCCAGTGCCGTTGTAACTTTGAACATTCACTAAATGAACTGTTGTAAGTTGAGGAATATTCATACACCCATAATACAGTAGACTATTCAAAATGTATTAAAAATAATATCTGTCAGTCAACTCAAAAAAAAAAAAATCAAGTGGCAATTCGATCATCATAACATCATGCAACAGTTTTCAGAATCAAGCTCCAAACACCCACTGAAACATGGTAGAGTTTGCAGCAGTCCAACCAGTCCACAAGTAAATAATTCAGCAGGATTCATTAATAGAAGAAACTTGTTTATATACAATAATATACAATATGATGCATGTATACAATACCCATGCAGCAGAAGTCAGAACCAGAAGAATCCAGAAGTCATAATCACAGAAGCAATATCCAATGACAAAGTCAGCACAGTCACATAAATAAGAAGAATCCCTTTAATACCTCCAACTTTGTCCCCAATGTCCAGTTACCTTCGGCTGGAGAAAAAACTCTCCCAAGAACAGTCTTTAAGTGAAGGAAATTCAGTCCCAAAACAAAGTACATATGAACTGTAAATAAAAATGCACACAAACCACACTGCAGTAATTAACTTGACAGGGCAGGATAAGGAATTGCAGATTTCAGAGGCCAACAAAACACACACAGTTGGGAAGACGCTAGGAACCCAGATAAGCCTCGACAAAACAAGACAATACACGATTTGTTTCCAACAAGTTGCTGTACGCAAACTCTCTTTTTAAATATTGTTCCCAGCTGCAGCTAATGAAGGGAATCAGGGCCCTTTCCTCCCCTGTAAGCCATGCAACTCACGTTGCTCCCTTCTCCATTCCTCCCTGCTTGCCCTAGGATGAAGAGGGGGTGGGCCTGGATCTTCCTCTGAATTCCCTCTCCCTTGCTCTACCTCTCCCCTGCTCTGCCCAGCCGGACTTTGCCCTTGCCCAGTTTCTTCCACAGCCAATGGAGCCACACTCCCACTCCCTGTCAGCTGTTCGGCCTCTCCCTCGGAATCAGATTCCAACAGGGGCATGACACAATATAAACACAGAAGACAATATGTTAGAGAGGCAGTCATATAGGTAGGTAGGTAGGTAGGTAGGTAGGTAGGTAGGTAGGTAGAGGGAGAGAGAGAGAGAGAGAGGGAGGGAGGGAGGGAGGGAGGGAGAGAGAGAGAGAGAGAGAGATCAGTGAACCTAAGCCACACCCAGGCTTCAAGCTGCCTGGGTCACCAAACAGTCCTCATTGGCTAACCTGTCACCATGTCTGTTCCAATTTATGAACCTTATACACCCACAAAACAGCATGCAGGTAGTGCTTGACTTATGGCCACAACTGGGATCAAAATATCCATGGCTAAACAACGCAGTTGTTAAGTGAGTTGCAGCCGATTTTATGGCTTTTAGACAATTGCTGCAATTGTTAAGTGAATCATGCGGTCATTAAACGAATCTGGCTTTCACAGTTGACTTTGCTTGTCAGAAAACTGCTGGGAAGATCACAAATGCTGATCACAGGACCCCAGGACAGTGCAACTGTTATAAACGGATGCCTGTTGCCAAGCACCTAAATTTTGATCATTTGGGGATGCTGCAATGGTCATAAGTGCAAGGATCAATTGTAAGTCACCTTTCCCAATGCCGGTGTGACTTCGAACAGTCACTAAACAAATGGTTGTAAGCCAAGGACTGCTTGTATTTATGCTACGGTGGTCCAAGTCATCTTGAATATTACATGCAACTTTCAATTTGCAACAATGCCAAAGACAAATGTCATAGCACACCAAGGGTAAAATTAATAGACTGAGATGTTGAAGATTAAGGACGTTATTTTATTTTTAAACAGTTTTTAAGGACCAATAAAGGAGAATGTTTGTAGCTCAGGGTTGAAATGAGAGGTCCTTGATGCTCTCTGAGCGTTGTTGTTTTCTTGAAGACATTTCATTATCTTAACTAGGTAACATCATCAGGACAAGCACTGTTAATGCTACCTAGTTAGGGTAATGAAATGTCTTCCAGAAAACAAGCCAGCTCAGAGAGCACCAAGGACCCCTCAATTTTTTTTTTTTTTTGAAACAAATTTTTATTAATTTTAAAGATAAAACAACACATCATTAACCATTAAATACATAAACACATAAAACCTCTTAACATTGTAAATCCTTACAAGTCAAACAAAACATTATTTTTATACAGCATAATTCCAATTTATCCCATCTCCATATGGACACACAAACATCTTTCAGCAAGTTTCTCATTTTTTCTCTTTACTCCTATTCAATTTCATTTCTCTTCCATATTTATCCATTTTATAGTCATCATATTCTTTTCTTTCTGGCTTGTATAAATTATTCTCGTCTAGCATTCCTCCAAGGTTTTATTGATTCTTTCCTTTTTTTTTTTTTTATAAAAAACAAATTTTGTTAGTTTTACCATAAGCACAATACACAAATATACAAACACAAAACATAAACAAAACTAAAAGATCTTTTCTGAAGGTTGTCTGTTCCCGGGTTAAAACTCTTTACACAGACACAAATTCAAACATCATATTCAACCCATATCTCCTTCCAAATCTTATTATCATTTTCTTTTTTATATATATATATAAAAACCATTTTTATCAGTTTTATAAAAACAATGCACAAAAAATCAAGGCATAGCAGCTTATAAATTCTTTTCTAAGAAAAAATAATAATAATAGACCAATAAAGCATAACATTTCCAGATTATAATATCAATATTTCATATAATATTAACTTCATATCTTGTCCCTACTTCTCTTTTCCATCCAAATTATTTATTAATTAAAATTTTATTGCCTTTTATCAATACACAAAATCCAAAAAAAAAAAGCATATATATCCTTCCATATCTTATTACCATTTTCAATAACATTCTTTGTCTGTTCTATTTCCGATTATCCATTCATCTTTTTTTTCTTTTACTATACTTCTCCTGTACACCAATTGGAGTAACATCTATAACTCATTACCCTAACTTAGAAATACTACATATAGCAATCTTTCTTGGGATTCTGTTTAAAAAAAATTCTAAAATTACATAATAAATTTTATATTCTAAATATACATATAAAAACACACTCTTATATACCCTCCAGAATCCCTCTTTTAATCTAAATTAAATTCACCCATTATCTCTAAATAAACTTTTTTTCCTTAGGTCTTGCTTCCCCACATTAAGGCTTCTCCTCCCCCCCTTTCTCTCTTGCTTATTCTTCTCCTTGCCCTTTCTACCCCTTTGTTTTTTCTCTTCGCTTTTCTTGCTCCTTTTCCTTTGCTTTCTAACCTTGCCTCCATCTTTTCGCTCATTTTTCTCTCTTTTGGTTGTTTTTATAATTCTTAAAATCCCCTTTTTCTTATCCTTTTTGTCCTCCTCTCCAGAAGGGACCCATTGTTCATCAAAGATGGCTTCTTCTTCCTCTTCTTCCTTGTCCCAGTCCTTCTGCTGCGTAATCAACTTTTCAAAGGAACATAACGCCATTTCTAAGAATTGAAACAAAGCGCCCAAAGTATCTTCTTTTTTATATTTTTGATATTCAATCTCTAGTTCATCCACAGACGATGCCATTATGAAAAGGGAAACTTTTTCCAAAACAACCACAAGAATTTTTAATCAAAGACAATCAAAAGCAATTAAAAAAAGAAAAAAAAGTTCCAAAAGTTAATACTTTTCTTCCTTCTTCTCTTTCTCTTTCTGAATTAATTTTTAATCAAAGAGGTCCAATTACCATATATCTTCTTTTGGGATCCACAAAGACGTTCTAATCAATCTCCTCCTTTTTCAGCTTCTGCTCCAATTTTTTTTTTTTTCTCCCTTCCCACTTGCAATGAGAATTTTAATAATCAAAACTCCATACCTCCAGCAGAGATTTTCCAATTTCTCACATTTTTCAATGTCCAAAAATCCCTTTGTCTCTTATCTTAGCTTTCAAAACAATCCACTTTCAATGTCTAATATATCCAAATATTTCTGCTTTTTCCGTGGGGTGGGAGAGTAAAAAAAAAAAAAAAAAATTCCCTTTAACAGCTTCTCCGCCGCTTTTCGCTCTTCTTAGGGATACAATGTATCCTCCAGCAACAAACAGCTCAATTCCAGGCAATTTAAAAGGTGTTACTTGACCCGGCTCAGACAGAACTTTCACTCTTCACACTTCCTCCAGCACAGTTCTTACCCGGTTGCTGGCTTCTTCGTGGCGGCCATTGCTGACCGCCGCTCCACCGCCTTGGGAAAAAGGGGTTTTCCCGGAGAAAGGGGGGGTCTGCGATGCCCCCACCTCCCTTTCCGACTCCCCTCTATCTTCAGCTGTCCCTACAGGGCAGCCATATCCCCCTGACCCATCTGGATCGGGGGTACCTCGACGGCTAGCACAGCAGGAATCGCAAGCTGTCGCGAATTCCTGCTGCCCCGAAGCCACGCAAACCGGAAGTTTGCCAAAACACCAAGGACCCCTCAATTTTTAAGGGGCTCATTAAGTTGAGCTCAGCTCCTGATGGTTTGACATACTTGTACTTTTCTCTGCAAATTTAAAGTCGGTTTACCATTATCGTCTTCTGGGATTTTTTTTAAACAATTCCTCAATTTAGGCTTGAATGGAATTTCTTGGTGGTCTCCCATCCTGGCATCTAACAACTTTAATGTTGTTTCAAGTATTTACCAGATCTCATCTTGTTTTTGAGATCAGCCAAGGTCATCAAGTGGTGCCATCTAGCTGGGCACTGGCATTAAAATGCTATTCTAATTTTGTTGCTTTCTGGGGAATTTTCTTTCGCCTTCCCCTTCTGTTTTTTTTTTTTATATATATTTTTTAGCATATTGAATAATTCATTACAAAGCAGCTTGAACCTCTTTGGTTCTGAAAGTTTCTTCCCACGGCTTCCTCCTTTCCCTTTCTGCTGGCTTTTAACGTCATGTGCAATTACTGATCAAATGCCTCTGCAAGAGTTTTCCCACTGAGAAAAGTGAGGGAAAATGTATGAACATACATTAAAAATTAGACAACTGTACAGATGTGCCATAGATTGCTACTTCTACAAGAACAACAAAACCTTCATGGTACAGAGGCACAAAAGCCTTCTTTGGATCATTGCTCAAAACCCTCATACAATCTGAGTATCGGTTTCCCCAAATTAAACTTTCTCTTCAGTGAACTGCAGTTTTGTTATGCACAATAAAATTTGGACTGTCTGGCTGTGGTCCTGTGCATCCCCATAATATTGCTTGCACTAAAATGATTTGTCCAAAGCAGTGTAAGCCAGTCAAATTGTAGTGGGCAGAAACCACTTAGGGGTCCTTGGTGTTCTCTGAGCTTGCTTCTTTGCCAGCAGACGTTTCATTACCCTAACTAGGCAGCATTATCAGTGCTAGTCCTGATGATGTTACTTAGTTAGGGTAATGAAACATCTGCCAGAAAACAAGCCAGCTCAGAGAGCACCAAGGACCTCTCATTTCAGCCCTGAGCTATAAATATTCTCCTTTATTAGAAACCACTTAGCTTCTTTGGGTATGCTAATTTGTTATTTGGAGAGAAGGTTCGGTGTAGTGGTTAAGGAAGCAGATTTGAAACCAGGAAACCATAAATTCTAGTCCTTCCTTAGAACATGAAGTCAGCTGGGTGACTTTGGGCCAGTCTCACCCTCTCGCCCATAGGAAGAAGGTGAATGCCAAACCAGTTCTGAAAAGCTTGCCAAAAAAATTGCAAGGACTTATCCAGGCAGTTGCTACTGAGGCAAAGGCACACAGACACAAGATTATTCATTTAATAGGTTTGATGAATGCAAGCAGTCCTCAACTTACAAACAAAATTCAGTCCAAAATTTCCATTGCTAAGCAAGACAGTTAGAAACTTTTCCTCCATTTTATAACTTTTCTTGCTGCTGTTTTTAGGTGAATCGCTGCAATTGTCAACCCAGTTGTTAAACGAATGTGGCTTCCCCATTCTTGTTCGCTTGTCAGAAGGCTGCCAAAGGAGAGCATATGATCCCAGGTCACTGCAGCTGTCATAAATACAAGTTGGTTGCCAATTGTCCAAGAAGCATCTTCAGCTCTTGATTCTCTCAATGACTCTCTAAAAGAATGCAAATGACCAGCTCTCTGCAAGGAATATAATTTTTTTTCCTTTCCCCACTATCCAGTCAGAGCTAAAAACGCTTCTTGGATGAGAAGCAAAACCTCTTCAAAAAACAAACAAACCAGAAAGTCAAGTTGCCTCTTGAGAAAGTATCTTTGGAATAAAATCTGTGTCGATTTTGCTTCCTGGGTAACCTGATTTGTGTGGCTTGAAAAGAATCTTAAAAACTTACTTGAGATTGATGGGTGATTTATTTATTGCATTGTGTTATGCACCACCCTTTTTTCCAAAAACAAGCCAACATTCTCTAAAACCAGAAGCAATAAGGGAGTAGTATTGGGCAACCAACATCATCTTTCTGATAGCCTGATCACAAGTACAAGTGTTTAATACTTGTGTTCCAATATCATAACATTTCACCTGACTAGCAGATATCCTATTTTAGCAAGGGTCTAAAATACACATGAGAAGGCAATCAGTCCTGAACCCTTCTGAGCCCATCTCCAGACCACTTTACAGGTAGGTTATTATGATACTCCCATCATGACCCATCACAACCCCATGGACAACAGTCCTCCAGGCCTTCCTGCCCTTTACCATCTTCTGGAGTCCATTTCAGCTCACACCAACTGCTTCAGTGACTCCATCCAGCCACCTCATTCTCTGTCATCCCTTTCTTCTTTTGCCCTCAATCTTTCCCAACATTAGGCTCTTATCCAGGGAGTCCTTCCTTCTCATGAGGTGGCCAAAGTCTTTGAGTTTCCTCTTCAGAATCTGGCTTTCTGAAGAGCAGTCAGGGCTGATCTCCTCTGGGATTGACCGGTTGGATCGCCTTGCATTCCAAGGGGTTCTCAGGAGTATTCCCCAGCACCGTATGCCCAACTAATAGAAGAATAGAGTTAGATAGAATAGATAGAGATAGAATTCTTTATTGGCCAAATCTGATTGGACACATGAGGAATTTGTCTTGGTGCAAATGCTCTCAGTGTACATAAAAGAAAAGATACATTCATCAGGAGTCGATAATCATTAGGTACAACACTTAATGATAGTCATAGGATACAATAAGCAAAAAAATCATACTAGGAAACAGTCAGTATAGATCATAAGGATACAAGCAACAAAGTTATAGTCGTGCAGTCACAAGTGGGAGGGGAGGGGTGATAAGGAGGGATGAGAAGATTAACAGTAATAGTAGTGCAGACTTTGTAAATAGTTGGACAGTGTTGAGGGAATTATTTGTTTAGCAGAGTGATGGCATTCGGGAAAAAACTGTCCTCGTGTCTAGTTGTTCTGGTGTGCAGTGCTCTATAATGTCGTTTTGAGGGAAGGAGTTGAAACAGTTTATGTCCGGGATGTGAGGGGTCTGTAGATATTTTCACAGCCCTCTTTTGGATTCGTGCAGTATACAGGTCCTCAATTGAAGGCAAGTTGGTAGTAATTGTTTTTTCTGCCTCCCTAATTATCCTCTGAAGTCTGTGTCTGTCCTGTTGAGTTACAGAACCAAACCAGGCAGTTATAGAGGTGCAGAGGACAGACTCAATCATTCCTCTGTAGAACTGGATCAGCAGCTCCTTGGGCAGTTTGAGCTTTCTGAGTTGGTGCAGAAAGAACATTCTTTGTTGTGCTTTTTTGATGACGTTTTTGAGATAAGGTGTCCATGTTAGAAGGGATCTTGGAGACATCTAGTCCAACTTCCTGCTGAAGTAGGAAGCCCTATACTATTTCAGACAGGTCTCTTCTTTAAAACTTCCGGTGTTGGAGCAACCCCATAAATATTGGAACACTGCCATCATGTCACCCTTAGTCCAGCACCTCACAACGAGCCTTGTTTGGTCTCCCGAATGGGCTTGGCTTAACATGCGAGCTTTTTCTGGTTGGCGGAGAGACTTGAAATAATTGTGAGGGAAAGATAATCCTCAAAGATGAGAAATTTTTCATGCTTTACAAGACTTGTTTTGCATCATGGATGGTTGGCTTCATAGAGAAGAAGGTAGGGCTGATTCTCAAGAAGTTTGTAATCCTAAGCAGCAATTATCCCTGAGAAGGAGAGAAGATTTGAAGGTAGGTAGGCTTTTGAGTTGCACAGAAATCTTCATTAAGTGTGCCTGCATGCGACAATACATTGCTATTTCTAAGCAACCATGGTGTTTATGATGGCTTTTTGTTTGAATGTATGCTTCATTAATGCTTTTCATGGCCTTTTAAAAATTAATTGCATTTCTCTTACTAGCTTTCATTTTCCCCCCTCTTGACTGCTCATTTTGAGTGAAAATGCAAGATGAATAGCTCATCTGATAAAATATAATGGATTCATTCTTGTAGGTGATGGGGTGTGTTAATAGACTGTTTATCAATGTAACCATTTTAAATCTTCCTGACATAAGTAAATTTTCCCCTCATTGACTCATTTGCCAAGGAAAACTTGAAATTTATGGTTACAGTTATGTTGTATGAACAAAGCAAAAGTGTGTTATATTGTATACAAGAAAAAAAAAGATTTTTAAACAAAACCTTTAAACCTTACCATGACACAGAATGCTGCTCTAAAGTTGCCATCATGTTGTTTTAGAATGTACAAGTTAGCTGATCTTTACAAAAATCGATCCACAACTGTTGACCTTTTCATGAATAGTTGTGGATAGATTTTCCCAAAGACCAGCTAATCTATCCCCTGTAACTCTAGGACAATAAACTATTTATCTAGCTAATGTACTTCCTGTCCTAATTCTAGGACAATGAAGGCCATGATTCCTTGGAATATAATTAGAAAATCTCACTATCTCAAACATAGGTATAAGGTCAGAACAGAACAGAACAGAATAAAGCTGGAAAGGACCTTGGAGGTCTTCTAGTCCAACCCCCTGCCCAGGCAGAAAACCCTATATCATTGAAGACAAATCATTGTCTAATCTCTTCTTAAAAACTTCCAGTGTTGGTGCATTAACAACTTCTGGAGGCAGGTTGCTCCCCTGATTAATTGTTCTGTCAGGAAATTTTGTGTAATTCTAGGTTGCTTCTCTCCTTGATTAGTTTCCATCCATTGCTTCTTGTCCTGCCTTCAGGTGCTTTGGAGAATAGCTTGACTCCCTCTTCTCTGGGGCAGCCCCTGAGATATTGGAAGACTGCTATTATGTCTCCCCTAGTTCTTCTTTTCAATAAACTAAATACCCAATTCCAGCAACTGTTCTTTATATGTTTTAGTCTCCAGTCCCTTAGTCATCTTTAATCCTGGACTTATGTCCACAACTGAGCCCAAAATTTATGTTGTTAAGCGAAACATTTGTTAAGTGAATTTTGCCCCCATTTTATGTCCTTTCTTGCCACAGTTATTAAGTGAATCCCTGCAGTTGCTAAGTTAGTAAAGTAATTGTTAAGTGAATCTGGCTTCCCCGTTGACTTTGCTTGTCCAAAGGTGGACGGTCATAAGTGTGAAAACATTCATAAGTCACTTTTTTCAGTGCCGTTGTAACTTTGAACAGTCTCTCAAAGAACGCTTATAATTCTTGTTGATATCGTAGTAATACCTGCACTATCAATATTTGCTAATTTTATGTTGCGTACCTCTTTAACATATCACTGAAAGCAATTGACTGGCATATGCTTAGAGCAGCACTATCATTGTTTTAATAAAGGAAGGAGGAAAAAAACAGTTTTGCTATAAAAGTCAGCCAAGCTTCTGAACATATAAAATCGGTCTGCGGCATTCAGTGACCTCCAATTGGCCAAAAGTGTGGACATTAACCTGGTTTCCTTGTATTCTCCTCAGAGGATATCCGACTTGGAAGAAGAGAATATCCTTCTGAAGGAAGAAAAAGAGGCACTGAACAACAAGATATTGGGTCAGTCAGAAGGTAGGCGGAAGTAGCAGGTGGCTTTATTCATATTGATAGCTAAATGAAAGGGTTTGTATTTTTTTTCAATATGTGTTTATGAGTCTTTTCTCATCGGCTCCACTGTAAATAATAATCATTGTAGTAAATTTCAAACAGGTTGCCTTTTTCTCCGTCTGAGGCATATTGCTTAAAATTTCTCCGGTGAAGGTGGATGGTTGTAACTATAAACTGATTTAATCCCTGGAGTCCTGCGGAGGGGAGGGAATTGCATGGAATGAAACATCCTATGCTAAACAGATCCTTTGTCTTGAAACTGCCTTGAAAAGTCAGCAGACGATTTAAAATCAGCCGTGTTCAAACCAAAATCCATTCGATGTATTCAGGAAATGCGGGAGCAGTGCGATAGAAAATCTGTTTAACATAAGACCGAGTTAAACGTTAACAAAATCAAAGAGAGGAAAAGTAAAAAAAAAAAAACGAAATTGAGACTGAAATGTAAGCATTTGGTGCTTCTTTATTGAAGCGTTGTAGTTTGAAAATTGGCTAAAAGAAATGAATTTTCAGAGGCTTCATTTAGACATCAATTGACTCAACTGACCAAATCAATATTAGTTGAACGTTAGAGTTAATTTGTATGTTGTAGGCAAAGCAAGGATATGGAAGTGTTCCTTTCTACTTTAGAGGAAATTCATGCAATGCGAAAATCAATACTGAAGAAACAATTACTTCCTTTTTTAAGTGAAGTAATTGAAAAACAACCACATTTTTAAAAAGTGTTCCTGATTAACTGGCCTTCTAAAAGTCTTTGTGGGACTTTTAAAAAAAATTGTTCTGATGATAGGTTCCTGCTCTGTTCGTGAAGAGGCTCTGAAGCATATTTATTTATCAAATTTATAGGACACCCATTTCACCAATAAAGTGACTCTCGGTGGCCTATAAATGCTCTAAATCAGCAGTCCCCAACCTTCTTAGCTTGGCGGCCTGGCCCGGCACAGGAATGTGTGTGAGTGGCAGGAGCATATGTGCATACACATCTTCATTTGTGTGAGTGGCAGACATGCACGCCCTCCCTCCCTCCGCTGGCATGAATGGAGCTTTGCGCTTGAGCAGAGGGTGCATGCGCCCATGTGCAAAGCTCCACTCGCACAAGCGGAGGGTGCTCATGCTTGCGTGAGAAGCTCCATTTGTGCAAATGGAGTGTTGCGTGGGAGTGCAAGCATCCTCCGCTTGTGCGTGCAGAGCTTGGTACACGAGTGCAAGCACCCTCCACTCCCAAAAGTGGAGCTTCATGTGTGCAGACTCTTGATCCGCCATTTGAGCAAGTGGAGGTTCACGTGCATGCACCTCTCCCTCCTCCTGGTTTTGAACACGCCTTGGCCCGGCGGTTGGAGAACCCCTGTTACAAGTCATTTATGATGCTAGCAAAGTAGACCCTACGCCTAAGAATGTAAGCTGACAGACGGTTCGTTTTAAGAGCGCTAACCAGTTTGTTTCCATTCTGGACTGTGGTTATTTTATTTAGCGTATGGCATAGAACACATGGAAAGGGGTAATGCAATTATATAGAAGGAGCACATAATAATATGATACATATATGATGGAAATGTGTAATCAATTTTGTAAGGTTTGAACAGGGATGTCAAACTCAAGATCCTGCAGCCTGCAGGGTTCTTAGGTCTGGCTGATGGGACCACTCTGGAAACAGTGGAGGACTGAGGCACAGTGCTTCTGCCAGCGAAAACAGAGCATGCACTCCACCCCACCCAGCTCCATTTTCGCTGGCAGAGAGTTCCAGGAGGCCGTCACAGCGGAAAACGGAGCTTAGGAGCCCATTTTCGCTGGCAGAGCTCTTGGGCCACCACAGGCACCTCCAACACGAGTGATGTCGAGCTGGCCACACACACCCTGGCCACCCCCCAGCCCCCGAGGTCAAACACAACCCTGATGCAGCCCTCAGTGAAATTGAGTTTCACCTCCCTGGGTTTGAGGAATTCACTGGACTGCAGTGAACATTACCAATAGACACGCTATCAGGGTTCCAGAATGTGTCCAGTTTAATCAGTAACTCCGAGACAAACGCATGCTGTCCGGTTAAAAGCTAGATCCACAGATTACTCTCCAGGTCAGAGAGGGTGATCCACTGTTTTTGGTGCCTTTCAAGATTCTTATTTTTTTATAAGATGAATTTGCCAAAAATGCAGTTGAAGAAAACCTGATGAAGAAGGAGCTTGATGAGGAGAGGGTCCGTTACCAGAATCTTGTTCAGGAATATTCAAGGCTGGAGCAGAGATTTGAGAATCTGAGTGATGAAATGACTCTCATCAAGGTAATGGGAAAGTATTTTTACCTTAATGTCATAATGAGATGCCTATAGATAGTATGCTGACATTTTGGGTAAGCTCACTGTCAATTAGCAATAATATTTAGGCATATATACTATCTTATAGGACACGGTAGCTCGATGGCCCAAGATGCTGAGCTTGTTGATCAGAAGGTCAGCAGTTCAGCGGTTCGAATCCCTAGTGCCATGTAACGGAGTGAGCTCCCGTTACTTGTCCCAGCTTCTGCCAACCTAGCAGTTCGAAAGCATGTAAAAAATACAAGTAGAAAAATAGGGACCACTTTGGTGGGAAGGGAACAGCGTTCTGTGGGCCTTGGCCGTTTAGTCATGCCGGCCGCATGACCACAGAGATATCTTCAGACCGCGCTGTCTCTTCAGCTTAGAAATGGAGATGAGCACCACCCCCTAGAACTGGAAACAACTAGCATGCATGTGTGGAGGAATCTTTACCTTTGCTACCTTACAGTGGTTTATAGCACTCTGGGAGATTTGCAGTGTAAGCATTATTTACATGTTGTCCCCAACCAGAGGTATTATTCAGCAGGTTCTGACCAGTTCTGGAGAACCGGTAGTGGAAATTTTGAGCAGCTCGGAATTCCACCTCTGATTGGCCCCACCCCTATCTATTATCTGCCTCCCGAGTCCCAGCTGATGGCTGGGTCTTCTTTTGTTGCCCTGCACAGGAGAACGGAGCTGGAAGCAGGTTAGTAAGGTGGGGAGAGAATGGTGATTTTACAGTATCCTTCACCTGCCATGCCACCAAGCCAAGCCACACCCACAGAACCGGTAGTAAAAAAATTTGAACCCCACTCCCCAACAATCTGGATCCTCATTTTACCAACCTAGGATGGAGGCCTGAATCAACCTTGAGCTCCATTATAATCCAGGCTGTGGACAGAGTTTGTCTAAAATACTGTACTTTCATCTCTGCGTCATCAAGGCTCTGCTGATGTTGTAGATGTGGCCTGTTTGCAATTTTTAGGGCTAATGCTGATAGTAGCTATAGTGATAGCCAGGTGTCCAACAAAGATGTTCTGTTGCACTTTGGTTCAGTTGGATGGAACCTGATTCTGAAATTCTTTTCAGAGGAGTTGATTGGATCAATGAAAACATAATGGGTGGAATAGGACGGCCATTAATTAATTTTACTCCATCCTGATGCTTATTGAACTTAAAGGGTCACAAGTTGTATGTGCTAAGCTTTCTGTAGATCAATTAGCATTGGCAGCATGGTTGTATTAATGATTTTATAAGGACAACTTAAGCCAGTGGCGATTTATGCTTTATATCAAGGGTCCTCAAAGTTGGCAAGTTTAAGACTTGTGGACTTCAACTCCCAGAATTCCTGAGCTAACATGTCTGGAGGAGGAATTCTGGGAGTTGAAGTCTACCAGTCTTAAAGCTGTCAAGTTTGAAGACCCCGGTTTTATATTGAGTTGTCTAATCTTGGAAACTTTAAAACTTGTGGACTTCAACCCCCCAGAATTCTGGGAGTTGAAGTCCACAGTCTTGAAGTTGACAAAGTTAGACACTCCTGCTTTTTACAATCTAACCCTAAAAGGTATGGACTGGCCAGTCAAAATGCTGCCTTCATCTTGCTTTGATTGGTTTGGCTAATCAAATGTTGCATTCATCTGCTGCACAAGACTTCTGGCCAACAGCTAGGACAATTCATCTGCCCTTGTTGACAGCACAGTTGAATTCCAAGACCATACTTGGGCACCTTCTCATGGTGAGACATCACCATGGCCCTCATGGCCCCTACCATGATTTATATTTGTTCTTCAACTTTCCCTTTGGAGACCACCAAGTGCCTTAGCCAACATCTGGTGATCACCTGTATGGATTCAGTAGCCAGATCAGCAGCTCCTTCTTCTCATCTATGTACTGTCTCCATACAAAAGTGTCAAGAAAATCCTTTGCCTCCAATCTTATATTGGGTGCCAGTTTGACTTTTTTTTTCCTGCTTGGTGGTAGTGAGGCAGCTTCATCCCTTTTAAACAATTCTTAGAGAGCTTTTTTCTGGGTAGATGCGTAGAAATTATCTGCCCAAGGTCTCTGCTTCCAAAGTTGGTGAAGAATTTTAAAAGGTCATTTGGTCTGAGCTTTAATTTAGTTTTTAATTACACCCATGGCCTCCATGAGGAATGTGAGCAATGTGCAAACAAGAGGCTCCATGTCTTTATCCTCTGCTGTCTATAAATACATTTGAACCTTCTCTGGATATAGTAAATTAAGCATCTTAATGCCTGACAGTCTGTTTATCACTTGGGACTTCCTTGGTCACAGTTACATCTGCTGTGATGCTTGGATGCTGATAGGAGGCCCATGTGGAATAGAGGTGTCAACATCTCCTCTAATGTGGGTTTTGTGCATCAGCCAAGTGACCTCACATCAGCCTTGTGTAATGTCAACACTGTTGTCTCCTAAAAAGAAATATAGAACTCCTGTCACTGTGTCTAAGTAAAAACAGTCACCATCTCAAGAAAGATCAACTTGACAGCATTCTAAGCAGTTCGGAGAACCGGTTGTTAGAAGAAATTACTGGGCTAATCCTGTAAGGAAGGCAGGTGTTGCTTCTGGTGTTGCTTACAGAAACTACAGAAACTGCCTCTCCGTTAATCCTTGTTACATTCTTGGCAGGACTAGACTTCCTGTCTCTGGAACTACTCTGGAGTTTTTTTCCCCCTCCTTTGCTGGTACTTTGCTTGGGTGGAGGGACCATTCAAAGTTACAATGGGACTGGAAAAAGTGACTTATCACCATTTTTCACACTTACGACAGTTGCAGCATCCCCACAGTCATGAGAGGCCAGGCGAGGAGATGCGTGCCTCGATGTGAGTGATGTTGAGTTGGCCATGTCCATCCAGTCACATGACCACCAAGCCACGCCTACCAACTAAGCCATGCCCACAGAACCGGTTGTTAAAAAATTTGAATCCTACCCTGATAATTGCCCAGTTGCAGCTTATGGTTTAGCCCTCGACCTAACGATCAAAATTGAGCCCAAATTTTCTGTTGCTGAATGAGATATGTGTTAAGTGAGTTTTGCCCCATCTTACAACCTTTCTTGCCCCAGTTGTTAAGTGAATCGCTGCACTTGATACGTTAGTAACCCGGTTGTATAGTGAATCTGGAATCCCCATTGGCTTTGCTTGTCAGAAGGGTGCAGAAAGTGATCACGTGACCCTGAGACACTGCAACGGTCATAAGTATGAACCAGTTGCCAAGCACCTGAATTTTAATCATGTGGCCATGGGGATGCCACAAAGCTCATAGCTGAAGAATGGTTGTGCCCCTTTTTTCAGTGCCATTGTAACTTTGAGCGGTCAGTAAGTGAACTATTTGGCAGCTGAATTTCAAAGCTTGGCACTCAAATTTAATGCATTCCTCAAAGGCTTATTTTCTTATGTATTGTTTTTTTTTCTTAAATCAATCTTCGTTACAGTACTAATTGGCCTGTCTTAGTTCTAAGTCCATCTAACACAGTTTTGCCCTTTGGATAGCAAAGCCCAGGACACAGAAGAAACCCATCAAACCAGAGCAGCTTGGAATCGGATTCCAACTACCCATCCATTTCTACATCTGAGATAGGCGATACGGAGGATGCAATACAGCAGATAGAGGTATGGAAATAGAAATAAAACAGAAATTCTCCTGCAGAGGCAAAAGTAGATGTGGTTGCCATCCATGTTATCTCTGGTGACCTCTTTATCTGTGCTGAATGACCCCCAGTTCTCACCCAACACGGTGAAGATGGCGAGGGAAAGAAATCTAATTTAAACCCACTATGGCGATTTGAACATGCCGTTCTTAAGCTATATGATTGAACAGAAGATAAAATCCTGGAGCAGCAAGCATTACAACCTCAGCTTTGCACTGAGAGAAGCGTGGTTTTGTTTCTTTTTAATGAGCCAATTAGGGAGGATTCCTGTTTAAATGAATGCTTTTCCTAGAGATTCAAAGCTGTACATAGAGCACAATAAGCAATAATGTTTTTAGAAGAAAGGCCAGCATTTCCTAGGGATATATTTATATAGCTTTGCTTTCCAAAGAGTTATAAGTTCTTTTCTTGCAATGTTTACACACAAGGCATTCAAGTGTCAAGTTCCAATATATCCTTCTACAGTCGAAGTTGCACACACGAAGCTAGTGTGTGAATTAAAACTACTTAGAGTTCCTACATGTTTTGGTTCTCTTGTCAAACCTGGCCTTGAAAGTGTGAAATTCTGCCTTGCGTTGGTTAGAATCCCATTGCGACCCACTTAATTAATATGGCCACTCATCTCACATACAACACTGTTTTAAAACAGAATGAAAAGACAACCAATAATTAAAAACATAAATAACATAAGACGGTGTAAGATAGCACCCAAGAATAATCACTTCAAAATCAATATAAACAAAAAGCAGGTTCAGCTGCACTATCAAGGCCCCAGGATTGATGGCAAAGCTAAGTTTTTAATGGCTTATGAAAGCTCAGCTGAACTGGGGCAAGTTGATTGGGAAATGATATGCGGAAAGCTGGATGCCACAGCAGAAAAAATGTTCCTCCTGGGACCCACTAAGTCAGGAGATTCCAAACTTTTAATACTTGTTGGCTTTAACTCCCAGAATTCCTCAGCCAGCCAAGTATGGACCCCTGCACTAGATCTTTTGTTTTTCAACCTTGGCAACTGTGGTATAGATGTATGGACTTCAACTCCTAAAATTCCCCAGCCTGCATCTTAAAAGTGGAGTATTGCACCAGATGGGACTCTCTTGGCAGAAAGGACCTCCTGCCATATCTAAAGGAATGGGTTAACACCATGGAGGAGAGATGATCCTGAAAGTGACCTGGTCCCAAGCCACACCTGACACATGAAACCTTTTCTTGCATGCATACAAAACACTTTTCTTAAGGTCCTTTCACAACTTTGTTGTGTATGAGCCTCATTTAAATTTCCTCCTACACATAGGAGACCACAGTAATACCAAAAGCAATAGTATTTAGACTTATATACCACTTCACAGTGCTTTACAACCCTCTCTAAGCAGTTTTACAGAGTCAGCCTATTCCCCAATAATCTGGGTCCTCATTTTACCCACCTCGGAATGCTGGAAGGCTGAATCAACCTTGAATCTGGTGAGATTCAAACTGCTAAATTGCAGTCAGCCGGCAGTCAGCAGAAGTAGCCTGCAGTGTACTGCATTCTAACCACTGCGCCACCGTGACTCACAGGAATTATAGATGATACAAACAGGTCTGGGAAGCTGTCCCCCATATTGGAAATGTTGTCCTAGTCACCTATTACATTTGTTTGGAGCATGGTGCATTTTGGACTCCCTGTTTAGCCAAAAAGAGTTGAAATATCTAGATACACATAAACTGCCTCTTCAAAGATACACAACCATTTTTACTTCAAGTCCCGTTTTGCAAAAGAAAGCTGAACTTCATATTCTTTTTCAAATAAGTTCTGCTTATTTATGGGTTGTTCTCAATGATTCTCAGTGGAGCAACACCTTCTCCAAGCTTCCAGGAGCTGGTGTCTTCTCCATTGCTTTACCTTTCTTTCCTATTGTTAGCTATTCCTATATTCCTCCGTAGGAAGTTGGCTTGGAGAAGGCAGCCATGGACATGAGCCTCTTCCTAAAACTTCAGAAGAGAGTGCGGGAACTTGAACAGGAGAGAAGAAAGTTGAAGACTCAGCTGGAAAAGAAAGAGAATGAAAGCAAGAAACCCCAGGTAGAGCCAGAATTGATTTTGACTTACCATAGGCAAGTCTGGAAAAAAAATTAAAATGTGTATTGTGGGCTTACAGATTGAACCACATGTTGTAGTGAAAGAAACCCCCGTCTTATATTTAGTAATGCCTCTAAAAATTAAGGGAAATGAAACTTTGCTATGTTTTTACATTTCAACATGTTCCCTCTAGTCTTGAACTCCATTCCAAGGTTGCTGCTGTATGACTGGAAGGAGGGAGAGTTCATAATATCACCTGCAGTTATTATAGAAGGAGAGCAGTTGGGGATAAGTACCCACAACAGCTGACATTTTAATTATTTATTTCCCTTAGTGAGGTTGTAAATATTAATAAAAATAGACCTTGACTTACAACCATTTGTTTAGCAATCATTTGAAGTTACAGCTGTGGTAAAACAAAAGTGACTTACAATTAGTTCTCACACTGATGGTCACGTGAGAAAAATTCTGGTGCTTGGTATTTATGACAGTTGCAGCATCCTGAGGTCATGTGATCACCATTTGTGACCTTCCCATGTGGCTTCTGAAAAGCAAAGTCAATGGGGGAAGCCAGATTTGTTTAACAATCGTGTGATTCACTTGGCAACTAAAGCAGTTCACTTAATAACCATGCCCCCAAAAATGTAAAATTTGGTGCAACTCACTTAAGAACCACCTTTAGCAAATTCTGGTCCCTACTGTGGTCATAAGTCAAAGACTACCTCTAAAGGAACCCTAGAAAGTGTCAATATGCTTTTGGAGGAGCAATGAGTTTTGCACCTCGATCCAAAAATGTTTTGAAATTCAAATTCCCAAATGATGAGAGACAATTGTTCAAGGATCCAATGTCAAGTGCTGGGGACATCAGGAGATTCAGGTAGTTCAACGGAGTATAAAGATTTGTTGCAAGCTCTCTACAAGAATCTGGCCAACTAACAGTCGAGATATGAGCGGGAAATAAGAAAGGCATTCAAGGTGGAGTGGACTTAGATCTTGTGGGCATGCAGGAACTCATGATTTATGATGTATTTAACACCTCCCTCCGGCTGAGCCTGCTACATCAACAATTGCATTTCACCAGTTGTTGTTTTTTTTGCAGATTTACTTCTTACTTTATAACCTATCTTGCCTCTATGCTTCATTCCAAAGTAGCAATTGCTTTTCATGTCACTCCTATATTTGGATGATGTCAGGGAGATGGGCAGCTTCAGATTTTGATAAATAGAATTTGCCTTCATTTGTGAGAAATAAATAAAACGATGAATTTGCAATCCCCATTGAGCCCAGAATAGAAAATGGATGCAGTGTAGATTACTGTTGAGCATAGAACAGAAATGGATATTAACGTTTGAGAAATCTTATAATTGAAAGTGGTCAAATATCCTAACCTGCTGTTTATTATTATTATTTTCTACAAAATGTTGGAGAACGGGCACTTTAGAAAGAGTTTTGCCATCCCCTCAGATTGTTTCAGTAGACTGGTACAATACTGCCTTTTGTAGCAACCAAGATTAAAAGTACAGGGTACAAAATGAACTGAATCTAATGGTGCCATTCCGGTATACTTGGAACCGCCCCCTTTAAGGCTGTAAATGTAAGCTCCATACTGAAATATGTTAGCAATCTCAGCATCTCTCTCCCCTGAAGAGCTTTCTTTTCACCAAGCTTCTCTTCCAGAATATCATTGCAGGAGTTGAGAGGACGATTGTTCTTTTTATAATATGGCGAGATCTTTTCTTCCCTGTTGCCCCATCCATAATATCTGCATCCTGAGAAGCCTACGCTTTAGATTTGTGAGTGTTGGTTAGAAATACATCCAGAATTATGACCGTGAGTTCTATTGCTGCGTCTTCTGGGCAGGCATGCACAGTCTCTATTGAAATGATTTATCTCGCTATAGGGTTAATGAGCTTGGCCATGATTCCCTGGCTGTCATGAAAACCAATTGTATTTCCTGGCCATTGGGAAATTTAGTTCTGACTCTTGCGTTGGCTCTTGATAGATTGAGGCCAAGTGATGAAAAAGGCAGCATCAAATTTAATGCCAGTACTTGCTCTGCCTTCTTACAGTTAAATTTTGCAGTAGCTGGAGTTTTCAGATGCAGAATTTTATTAAGGGAAATATTCAGCTGTTCTTGCAAGAGCTATGTAAATAAGGGTTATGGTCTTGTTCATTTCCAGCATGTTGGAGTTCTCTTAAAAAAGATTCCATGTCAAAGTTGGGTTGCATTTCTTGGCATCTTAAATGTTTTGCATTCATGTCAGAAGCACCAAGGCACTTGCAGGTTGAAAGGATTAGCCAGTGACATCACCATTGCCTGGGAGACCACCTGGTTGGGAGCACCTTTCATGCCCCTCTTAATGTACCCAACTAGGTGGTATGTCAGGGAATTGCATAGCAGCTGTCCGGATGAAGTCGGAGACACTAATACAAACTTGTAGTTTTTTATATAAATATATTTAACATTTAAAGTTACAGCAGTCTTTGTCATCATCCAGAAAAGGAAGATAGTCAGGGACACGGGAAATCATGAGGTAAATTAATCAGAACAGAACACCCAGAAGAAGAAGAAAAAAGGGAGGGGAAGGAAAACTCTCCCTTTATACTTACAGCAAGCAATCACAGCGTAGATTGCCTCATTCATGAGTCAGCACTCTCTAACTGTGAGTCCTGACTTATTGTACCCTTTACTTTTCCAGCTAGTGAATTCAATATCCTAACATGGTACCCATCTCTCTAGTTGCAATTGCACACTTTTGAACTGCTAGGTTGGCAGGAGCTGCAGCGAATGACAGGAACTCACCCCGTCACGCAGCAGCACTCGAACGCGGGCTTGTTGATCAGTAACCTAACTGTGAGAGATATTTGTATTATGTGAGCCCTGAGACATATTTGTATTAGGACTTTTTCAAATGATACTATGCCAGTGTGATGTAGTGGTTAAGGCCGCAGGCTAGAAACTGGAAGACTTGTGAGTTCTAGTCCTGCCAAAGGCAGGAAGACAGCTGAGTGATTTGCTCATGTCCTCTTACAGTATCCTTTTTATGATGCCCCCAAATGTGATCTGACATCCCCAATCAACTCCAAATAGGAAATGATCAGGGAGTCACTTTCAGCACCAAGAAAGAGGCTGTGGCAAGCTACTTCTGAAATACCTTACTTAGGGGCTTATTTCACTGTGAATTGAGTGATAATGTAGAAGGTTGAGAGTAAGAAAATGCAAAAAGTGAACTCACCAGGACTTTCCACCAATCTACCAGGGCAGAAGAGAGAAGAATGGAGGAAACCTTGGGCTAGTCTACTTCAATAGAAGGAATAAGCAATGGAATTCGATAACAGCACATATTGTCTACTTTGCCACAGCTTTGATGACAACTCTGACAGCAGGAGGAAGTGGCTACAATTCTGCGGAAAAAGCCATCATTTTAATGCAGAAGACTGCAGATTTAAGCTTCAGCCCTTAACAGAGTTAAGCTGTAGTGTCTCTCTAGAGAAAAGATGGAAAGAAGCTGTTGTGGTTCGCCGGCAGCCTGTGCAGACGGCAGCGGAATCGGACAGTGGGGAAGAATGGGGACCAGTCTGGGAGTCTGGAAAGGACTCAAATGAGGGTCCTGCATTGGATGCAGAGATGGGGCCAGGACCATCTGGGAATTGTGTGCTGACACTGAAGCCTCCAGAGTCTGGCAGCAGTGAGGCAGAGGAACAAGGGGAGCCTGTTCCCAGTGCGCATGTGCGCAGAGCTGCTTGAAGGCAAGAGCACCTGAAACAAAAGGGGTGACTCAGGAATAAGGCTCTGGGAGGTGATTGGCCCTCCCATAAGGTATAAAGGAAGGGAAAAGGTAGAGAAACCTTTGCAGGAAGCAAAGTTGTTCGCTCTGTTTGGATTAAACCTTGAAGCTCTTGTGTGGACTTTGTACTTTGGTTGGCTTTTTACAGTTAATTTGGCACTTTAATTGTTGGCAACAATTGAAAGGAGATAAAAGTGGGTGCTCACCTCGAGAGATTGTTCGGGACTCATTAAGGGCTGGGAATGAACATAATTCCCAGTGATGAAATAAAAGAAGAGTTGTTTGGACTAGGTGTGTGCTTAATTATGCTCTCAGGAACTCTTGGTTGGAACAGAAGCAGCCACCCCTTAGATTTTGTTAGGGTGATCGTCTATTGGCAGCAATAGCAAAGACCACGGAACTTTTTTAGTCTGGGCTCCCCAAACGTATCAGGATTTCCAGTTCCAGGATTTACAGACACAACACCACGGTTTGCAATCCCAAAGTGCAAGAAAGGGGCAAGATAGGGGCAACTGAGAGAGTATTGGGCATAGCAGTTTCATAAGATGAAATCCACTGGGCTCACCCCCTATAGCATCACCTTTTCCTGCAATGGCCAGATAGTAAATTGGGGTTGACGGTTCTTGACAACCTGCATTTGCTTCTCCAGAATTGATATAACGTCTCTTGGGAATCAAGTAAACCAGAGCTTTGCCTCCACTCAGAATGTCTGCTGCCTCTTAATCGGTGCTGACAGGCTGAAAAAGAAAAAGTCTTTGTGTGCTTCCTTCCAGATTTCTTATCTCTCCGTGAAAGGCAAACGTCTTTTTTGCTACGTGTTATGGATGGTGGCAGTTCTGCTCTACTACCTCCAGCCTCCACTAGTCAAGTTTCTCCTTCAGTGGCTGACCTTTTGGGAGACCCTCTTTTTAGAAGTTCTGCTTGTCCTACGCCTCAGTCACTTCTGCTTTGTTTTGGGCTTTTCTGGCGCAAAAAAAGAATCATTTATTTGGGGAGCAGCCTTTCCGCTTCTTTTTGTGATGCATTTTTTATTAATGTTGATAAACAGAAGCAACAACAGCTGAAACTGGAAAGGAAAACACCCCACAACTTTTAAATGCTCCATTGCAGAAAATCAAATGGATTGGAAATGTGAAGTTGTAGAACTCAAGATATCATCGTAGGCCCTACTCTGGCAACTGGTTTTGTTGGCTAGAGTAGTTGCAACTGGAGGCTTGAAGGTTTCCTAATACTGAACGTAACTCTGCAGTAACTCGTAACTCTAACTCTAAAATCCCAGAAGGATTATCACATTCCTGAGTCAGTTGCAGTAGAGTTTTATATAATACTAGCTCGATACCCGTGCTTTGCTATGAAACTATGTGGCCGGGCTTAGTTTTGGGGAAGGAAAATAAACGGGGGGAAATTTCTGCCTCTGCCTACCAGCATCCATCGGTATTCATCTGGCTAGCATCCTGTCAGTGTGAGGAAGAGTTGAGGGCTGTTTGGAAACTGAAACAGTATTTGCTGTGTGAATAAGAAGGAGACAGCAAGGAGCCTGGGTGTGGCTTAGCTCAACTGTTCTGTACTAAAGCTGCTTGGTGCTCTGAAACTGAAAATCCTCTCCTCTGCTTGTGTTTTGATTTGGAACAGATTTCTTTTCAGGTAGGGAGGGGGAGTAGAACTCTTTAGCATCAGAGCGTGTTGATAATAATAATACAGGAAGTACTAAGGCTCTGGTGGTCATTTTGAAAAATCCTTTCTTAGTGAGCACCTAGTAGCCAAGAAGAACATGCGTGTCAAATTTCAAGTTTGTAAGCTTTACGGTTCTGTAGATTTTGTGATGATGCGTGAGTGGTATTTTGCTTTTATACAGAGAGATTAAAGATTAACTAAGTACAGTAGTGTAAGAGTTCATGGAATCAATCTAATTCATGATGTTAACGGTCTTCCAGCAGCAGTTTTTGAGGGTCAATTTAAGAATATTCCACCCAGTAAAAGATTGCAATACAATAGAAATACTGGCACATATTTTTATGAAATATCAGTTCTGTATCAGCGTACGTAACATTGTGGTAGTTTCCAACACAAAACTAACCAGATTTTCTGGACAATTTCTATACAGCAATAATAATAGCACAGATTTATATGCCATCCCATAGTGCTTTGCAGCCCTCTCTATAAGCAGTTTACAGAGTCAGCCTATTGGCCCCCAACAATCTCGGTCCTCATTTTTACCCAACTCAGAAGGATGGAAGGCTGAGTCAACCTTGAGCCTGGTGAGAATTGAACTGCAGTCAGCAGAAGTACTTTGCAATATGGCATTCTAACCACTGAGCCACCAATGTTAATACAGATAGCCCTTGACTTACAAACATTTGTTTAGTGACCATTCAGTGTAACAACAGTACTGAAAAAAGTGAGCTATGACCATTTTTCACACTTACAAGTAATGCAGCATCCCCAAGGTCACAGAATCAAAATCCAGACACTTGGCCACTGACACATATTTATGACGAGTGCAGTGTCCTGGGGTCATAGAATTCTTTATTGGCCAAGTGTGATTGGACACATAAGGAATTTGTCTTGGTGCAAATGCTCTCGCTGTACATAAAAGAAAAGATACATTTGTCAAGAATCATAAGTACGACACTTAATGATAGTCATAGGATACAATAAGCAATCAAATCATACTAGGAAACAAGCAGTATATATCGTAAGGATACAAGCGATAAAGTTACAGTCATACAGTCACAAGTGGGAGGGGATGTGTGATAAGGAGCGATGAGAAGATTAACAGTAATAGTGCAGATTTTGTAAATAGTTGGACAGTGTTGAGAGAATTATTTGTTTAGCAGAGTGATGGCATTCGGGAAAAAACTGTTCTTGTGTCCAGTTGTTCTGGTATGCAGTGCTCTATAGCGTCGTTTTGAGGGAAGGAGTTGAAACAGTTTATGTCCGGGATGTGAGGGGTAAATATTTTCACAGCCCTCTTTTTGACTCGTGCAGTATACAGGTCCTCGATGGAAGGCAGGTTGGTAGTAATTGTTTTTTCTGCCTCCCTAATTATCCTCTGAAGTCTGTGTCTGTCCTGTTGAGTTACAGAACCAAACCAGGCAATTATAGAGGTGCAGATGACAGACTCAATAATTCCTCTGTAGAACTGGATCAGCAGCTCCTTGGGCAGTTTGAACTTTCTGATTTGGCGCAGAAAGAACATTCTTTGTTGTGCTTTTTTGATGACTTTTTTGATGTTAGGTGTCCATTTTAGGTCATGTGATATAGTAGAACCTAGAAATTTGAAGGTCTTTACTGTTGATACAGTGTTGTCTAGTATTGTAAGAGGTGGTATTATGGGAGGGTTTCTTCTAAAGTCTACCACCATTTCTATGGTTTTGAGAATCTTCAGTTCCAGTCATGTGTTTCCCTTCTGACAAGCAAAGTCCATGGGGAAGCCAGGTTCACTTAACCATCGTGTATTTCAATTAACAACTGCAGTGATTCACTTAACAACTATGGCACAAAAGGTTGTAGAATTGGGGAGGGGGGAAATCATTTTACAACAAGCTTAGCAACAGAAATTTTCGGCTCAATTGTGGTTGTAAGTCAAGGACTACCTGTACTTAAAACAAGGAATCAGGAAATCCCTTCGTTTGTATTTCTATTATCTCGCACCTTTGTTTTTCTTGTCCTCTGATTGGTCTGTTCCCTAAATGCCCTTTACTTTCAGTATCCTTTTCATGATCAGAGTGCTGTCTATGGCAGACAGTGTAAGGCCTGCAAGCAGAAATCTACCCTTACCTGTTGTCAAACCAGATGTCTCTCTTCTTGTCTTCCTAACCCATCTAGGTAATTGAAATGAAGAATGAAATGGATTTGGATCGGGATACAGATCTCGCATACAACAGTCTGAAGGTAAAAGAAATCTCCAAACCAGCTCTTCCCCCAAAGGCCAGGTATCTGGTGATGATACTAATTACCTGCAAGAGCTTTACTGTTATCAGTCTTTATAAATCTCTCTTGCAGGAGCATTCTCTAATATCTGGTCATACTTTACTAACTTATAGTTAGTAAACTATACTAGTGTTGTTTAGATTTCAACTACTCTGAATTGAAGCTTATTTCAGGTTTCCTTTGCTTTATAAACCCACAAAGGCAATAATTGTTAGGATTGGTCAGAAAGTTACTTTGTCATCACTGTGAACTGTCACTAAAGAAAGCATTTGCTAAATCAGGGCCACCTGTAATTCAACAGGGTGTACCCTTCTGTTGGTTGGTATAATTGGCTAGGGAGTGGAATTAGGATGCATGCATGTAGAAGGATGTTTTCCTTGGATAATATTACTAGGCGGAGAAATAAAAAAGCTTGCAAAATTAGAGACCAAGCTGTAATAACAGAATAACAGAATTGGAAGGGACCTTGGAGGTCTTCTAGTCCAACCCCTTGCTCAAGCAGGAGACCCTGTACCATTTCAGACAAATGGCTGTCCAGTCTCTTCTTTAAAACTTCAAGTGTCAGAGCACCCACAATGTCTGGAAGCAAGTTTTTCAACTGATTAATTATTTTCACTGTCAGGAAATTTCTTTTTATTTCTGGGTTGGACCTCTCCTTGGTAAGATATTCAGAATGGGTTAAAAAAAAAAAATCAATAAAAAGTTCTT
Organism: Hydrophis major; assembly: GCA_033807585.1. NCBI lineage: Eukaryota > Metazoa > Chordata > Lepidosauria > Squamata > Elapidae > Hydrophis > Hydrophis major. The sequence goes on from CM066329.1 coordinate 367,522,009, forward strand.
CTTGCCATTTTTAAACACCAAATGCAACGTAACACCTGAACATATAGAAAGGTTTGGAGTTTGAAAGGGATTTTTTTTCTCTATTTTTTGTTCTGTTGGATAATGGAAGAAAATTTTAGGTGGATAGGTCCAAAATCTCTATTCCAGAATTTTTAGGCCACAACTGAGGCCTAGGATTCCAAGTTATTCTGTCTCAGAATTTGACTAAATGTTAGGAAGGATACCACGTTGGTTTGGTAAAAATATGTAGTTCAATTGGATCTTAGAGCTGTTTCTTCTTGTTATAGAGACCTTGAAAGAAAGTATAAAAAAAGGAAAGTCACATAGCAACTCTTATCAGTTGTATTCAGCCAGAAGAACATGTTCTCCTTGACTGCCAATTTCCTACTGTTCTTCTTAAGAAATGTTAATGCTGAATATTAACCAGGCTCATAGAAGGGACGGTTGCAGTATCACATAGAAAGACCTAAAGGAATTAATTGGGACTAATTAATTAATAAATTAGGCATGCATCTCTCTTCTGAGAGAAAAGTTGAATCCAGCCATTGCCAAAGTTACTTTGAATAAAGAAATCTGAGCATCTGATTCTAGGATTTATTTCTAATTTACAACCTACCAATCTGGAGCACAGTAGGGCTCTCCAATATGGAATGGGAATTTAAAATCTACAATACATTTCAAACACAACCCTACAGTCTTCCTACGGAATCGGGAATTCTGAATAAAAACATTAACACTAATCTATTAAAGACTCGGTCTTTTCACTCAGGAGGCCGTCACCACAATTCCCCTATTATCAAAAATGGGATTTTTAAAAATCTTAATAACTTATGTTCTTCTGGGTTATAGTTTGTAAGCTAGAGCCTGGAGGACTTCAACTCCCAGAATTCCCCAGCCAGCAAAGCTGAGAGGGAGTGATTGGCTCAAAGTCATCCAGCTGGTTTTAATGCCTAAAATGGGACTAGAACTCACAGTCTCCTGGTGATTGGCTCAATATCATCCTGCCAGCTCTCATGCTTAAGGCAGGATTAGAACTCACCATCGCCTGGTGATTGACTCAAAATCACCCTGTCAGCTTTCACACTTAAGATGAGATTGGAAATTCTGGGAGTTGAAGTCCACCAGGCTTAAAGTTGCCAAGGTTGGAGACTCCTGAGCTAGAGGGTTGAATACCTGTGGAAATGAATAACTTTGGAGATGAAATCTCAAAATGATGCTGTAGAGAGATCAGGAGTCTGATCCCAAGTTTTGGGTAAGGGATAATTTGTACCCGGTTTGGAGATGCTGATGATTTATTTACTTGTATCGAGCTTTTATTACTTTTACAAATAAGTCAGCAAACATATCCCATACACCTTCCTCTTCCAGTTTTCCCCACAACAACAACCCTCTGAGCTGAGCTGGGCTGAGAGGGAATGACTGGCTCAAAGTTATCCAGCTGGCTTTAATGCCTAAGATGGGACTAGAACTCAGTCTCCTGGTGACTGGCCCAATGTTATCCTGCCAGCTTTCATGCTAAAGGCAGGATTAGAACTCACCATCTCCTGGTGATTGACCCAAAGTCAGCTTGCTTGCTTTCATACTTCAGGTGAGATTAGAACTCAGACATATGTTCTAGCTTGATGCTTTAACCACTAGACATCAAGGCAAGACAGGTGGTAGCCTAGTCTTTCCCAAACGTGTTGGAACCATTCTCAACTCTTTGAATTCTCATTTCAATGCATCTGGAAGACCCAGACTGCAGAAAATTGTCAGCATAGTCCATTTCCTAAGTTATCACCTACGGATTTTTTTTTTTTTCATTTTGTGTGCAAAATTCCCTAAGGACTAAGGCATAAATAGAATTTGCCGTTTCTATTTATTTTTCACTGATATAAACAGTTTTCAGAGATATGATTGCATTTTGAAGTTTTTCATACACACACACACACACACACACACACACACACACAAAATGCTCATGATTAATGCAGAAGTGCTTGGAATTTGAAAGTATTTGTTTTTTCCTTTGAGGAAACGTCAAGATAGTGGGTAGAGGTCATTGGTAAATTGTTTTTGTCGTGTCCATTTTGGTCTATGGGTTGTAGGACCGCTTGCTTGATGAGCTTGTCAATTTGCTCGTCAATTTTTGGTTTGAGTGCGAAAGGTACCTGCCTTGGTTTTAGGCATTTCGGGGGAACGTTGGGGTCTAGGCTGAAGGATATAGGGGGCCCTCGGTACTTGCCTAGGGTGCCGTCGAACACTTCTTGGAAGTCCCGGGCCAGTTGCTGCTCCCAGTTGGCTTCGGCGATGTGGTCGATGCCCATGACTGCGATGCCGAGCGGTGTGAACCATTGAAGTCCCAGCAGGCTGGGTCGGTCTTGATCGACGATGGTTAGGGGAAGTTTTTCGGTGCGCCCTTTATATGTTACTGTGAACTGTCCTGTTCCGACTACAGGGATGTGGTTTCCCTGGTAGTCTTTGAGGATTAGTCTCTGGTTTTCTAGTCCCCTTCTCTGGATGGTAGGCACCAAGCGTTTAATTTCTTGCCAGGCTACCATTGAGAGTTAGGACCCGGAGTCCACCTCCATTTTACAGGGTTCGCCTTCGATGCCTACCTCCACGTAGACCTTTTGGGCATTGGTGGTTGTTGCGTGGCCAATGATGACCGTCTGATGTGTCTCTTCTCTCCGCCAGGTCTCGCCACCTCGTTGGGCTCGTCTGTTCCGGTCCCAACGGTTGTCAGCTGGGCGGTCTCTGGTACTGGGTGGTGTGCTCTCTCGTCTCCGCTCATTCGGGTCCCATTGTCTGGGGCTGTAGGTTTTCTTGCGGCGGCAGACGTGGGCGATGTGGCCCTTTTTGTCACAGTGCCGGCAGACTGAGTCGAAGAACCGGCAATAGGATCTGGGGTGGTCGCCTCCGCAACCGGCACACGCGGTCCTCGACTTACGACTCCGCCGGCTGCGCTGATCGCGGCCTGCCTGGAGATGGTGGATTTCTTCCTCCTCGTTTGAAGTGCCCGAGGTGGAGTGGAGTTCGCCATGGTGGGTGGCAGTTTCAGGTTGGGCCTCGGCCGGCCTTGCAGGGTGGTTGTTTGCTGTGCGGTCCCCAGCGTTCGGTCTCCACATGCAGTCTGCTGATTGTCAGGTGGCTTCGGCTATGGTGGCTTCGGTGATGGCATCGGCAAGGGTGATGTTGCCCTTGGCCATCAGCCGACTTTGGAGAACGGGGTCCCAAAGGCCGAGCACGACTCAGTCCCGAAGGGCCTCGTTCATATTGGAGAACTCACATAGTCCTCCAAGACGCCGCAGCTCTGCGACAAAGTCACTGAAGCTTTCGCCCGACTGCTGGTCCTGCCAATAAAATTCGTGTCATCAGATGAGGATGGGCACGGCTGGAGCGTAGTGTCGCTGGAGTAATGGCTCAAGGTCATCCCAGTCCATCGCGGTAACGTCGGCAGGTTTTGCTAGCGCTTTTGCCATCTTAAACACTGCGGGCCCGCAGTGCGTTAGGAAGACGGCTCATTTCTTCGGTCCGGTGGCGTCCTTCAGGTCGCTGCATTCGAGGAACATGCGGAATCTGTCTGTGTAAAATTCCCAGTCCTCGCTAGCGGGGTTGAAGGGTGCTGGCGGCGCAATGCTGGCCATCTCGTCGGTCTGCTGGCTTCCGTCGGACACGTGCTTCGGGGTTCAGGATCAGGATCCCACCTTTGTCGCCAGTGTCGTGTCCGTTAGGAAAGAGGCCAGGAGTCGGTGACTGTGTTTCAAGCTCTATTGAAGGCAGGAACCGAACTGGGCTCTTAGGAAAACTTTGCGGCTTTTTATTTTCAACCCCTTTGAATCTCCCGCGATTCGAATCCACCAATCGCGGGAGATTCTCAGCGAGCCAATCGGCGCGGCTCGCCTAACCAATCCGGTCGCCCCGCGCTTTGGCCAATCAAAGCGCGGGGATTTCAAGAATTCAAATTGAGGTACAGAACAGTTTTCTTCAGAAACAATAAAAGTTCAGGAGGGAGTAAATCAATAGCCTCCTTTTTCTTCACTGGTGTTCCCCCTGCTTTTCCACACAAATAAGAATAGGAAGTTTCTATCTTGCAAGTGAGAGCCAATTTGGTGCAGTGATTAAAGCAGGGGTCTCCAACCTTGGCAACTTTAAGCCTGGAGGACTTCAACTCCCAGAACTCCCAATCTCATCTTCAGTGTAAAAGCTGGTGGGGTGACTTTGGGTCAATCACCAGGAGATGGTGAGTTCTAGTCCTGCCTTAAGCATGAGAGCTGGCAGGATGACATTGAGCCAATCACCAGGAGACTGTGAGTTCTAGTCCCATCTTAGGCATTAAAACCAGCTGGATGACTTTGAGCCAATCACTCCCTCTCAGCTTTGCCGGCTGGGGAATTCTGGAAGTTGAAGTCCTCCAGGCTTCAAGTTGCCAAGGTTGGAGACCCCTGGATTAAAGCAGCAGATTAGAAACCAGGAGACTGTGAGTTCTAGTCGTCGTCCCCCCACCCTTGGACAGAAAACCACATGGGTGGCCTTGGTTGAGGACCTCTTTCTCAGTGCTAGGAAGGAGACAATAGCAAACCACTGCTGATATCTTGCCAAGAAAACTGCAAGGACTTGCCCAGGCAGTCACCAGGCCTCAAAAGCTCTAAAACTGAAAAATGTTGTCAATGGTCGGTGCTGCTTCTAGAATTAATGGGGAAAGAATTAAACAGGAGATCAGAAATCAACCAAAAGAAAAAGATTGGTACCCGTGAACATACATGAAGAGAAGTGGAGTGAAGCCGATTGTCCAGTCTCCTCTTAAAACCTCCATTAATGAAGCATCCACAACTTCTGGAGGCAAGCTGTTCCACTGGTTAATTGTCGTCACTGTTAGGAAGTTTTTCCTTAATTCCAGGTTTTTCTCTCCTTGGTTAGTTTCCATCCTTTTGTTTCTTTTCCTGCCCTCTGGTGCTTTGGAAAATGGAGCATCTTGCAATCATGTAATCAGTTTCTAGCAAAAAACACCCATTGGGGATTCTGGTTTTGCTTAACAAAGGCATAATTCACTTAACCACCCCCATAAAAATGGTTGTAAAATTGGGTCTGACTTGATTTATGACTGCAACAATTTACAATAGAAATTCCAGTCCTAGTTGCAACTTCAGGACTACTTATACTCAAATTATTTTACAGAAATCAGAGAGAAAGAGATAAATCCATTTCAAATATTGGTAAATGAAAAGTGAGGCTCTTGGGAAATCAAATTTTGTGAAAGAAGCTAAGTTTTGGTCAGAATTTCGGTGATCATAGAAGATGAAAACTTAATTGGCAAAACTCACTGAGGCAGTAATGCATTTTTAAAGGACTAAAGGTAATACCTCTGCAGCAAAAACAACAAAGATTCATGATCATCAGAGTTTTCATGGGTCTTGCAAAATCCTCCAAAGCATGTGTAGATAATGAAGTGTTATTTACTGAAAGCATTTTAACCAATAAACTGCATCCAGTTTTGGTCACCATGTTACAAAAAAGATGTTGAGACTTTGGAAAAAGTGCAGAGAAGAGACACTGAGATGATTAAAGGACTGGAGACTAAAACATACGAAGAACAGTTGGAGGAATTAGGTATGGCCAGTCTACAGAAAAGAAGGACTAGGGGTGACATGGTAGCAGCATTTTAGTATTTCAGCTTATTTTCTGAAGCGCCAGAAGGCCAGACAAGAAGCAATAGATGGAAACTAATCAAGGAGAGAAGCAACTTGGAATTAAGAAGGAACTTCCTAACAGTCAGGACAATTAACTAGTGGAACAGCTTGCCTTCAGAAGTTGTGGGTGCTTCATCACTGGAGGTTTTTAAGAAAAGACTGGACAATCACTTGTCTGAAATGGTATAGGTCTCCTGCTTGAGCAGGGGGTTGGACTAGAAGACCTCCAAGGTCCCTTCCAGCTTTATTGTGAATTGTTCGACCTAGGGGGCTTCTAGAAATCAATTTTTACCACATGTCTTACGCCTTTACAATGTTGTACTAAAGAAATAAGGAGAAAAACAAGCCAGGGGATCAGTTTTTAATTTAGATCATTTTCATAATAACAGCTGAGATGAAAGTAATTCAAAGAAAAGAACAAAACAAGCTGAGTTTTCAGTCAATGGAATCATCCTGGTTCCTTTTCTGTCTCTTCTTTGCTCCTTCTCCTATCATGTCTCTAACAAGCTGCGATATAAAATCAATCAGCCATGAAATGTTATGGGTTTTCCTTTCTGATTTCTGGCACATTCGGATCTCACTTGCCCCTAAACAAGGCAGAGGCAATTAAGTGAATTTTCCTCAGTACTGGAGAAAATTAATCCATTGAGGGCCAAACAAAGTGATGTCCTAGTCTCCTTCAACAATTGAGAGCAATTTCTCAAGAATGTCTGTATCAAGAGAAGGAAAAACTTAAGACTCAGACCAAAGCTTTCCTTCTGGCTCTTTCCAAGTATAAACAAACAATGGTGACTTTGAAGAGCTCAAATTTTTGTCGTCCTTTTTTGTACTTGCTGACGGTGATCACCAGTGGATTCTTCTGAAGGTCATGTTGTTGTCACTACTGTCCAATTCAAATTTGTTAACAACCGGTTCTGTGGGCGTGGCTAGGTGGGCATGTGACTTGGTCAGCATGGTTTTTTTTTTTTTTTTTTCAGCATTCCCCCCCCCCAATCTTTGAGGGGCCTCCTGGGCCTCAGGGAAGCCTTCTGGGGGGGGGCATTTTTGCTCCCAGGAAAGCCAAAAACAGAGCACAGGAGGGCACAGCTCTCCCCCGCGCTCCATTTCTGGGCCTCAGGGAACCTTCCTGGGCGAAGCAGTATGACAGCGAGGGGGATCCTGGCACAGCTGATCATTAGAACAGCTGATCATTGGGAGGGGGGGAAAATATCTTTTAGGAGTGACTGGGCAGGGAGAACGCAGTCAGCAATATCGCACATGCACAATAAGGACTGACTGTATGGGGAGGGGTGGGGGTCAGCCGGGGGCACGATTTGCCGGTTCTCCACAGAATCGTAACAACCAGTTCCATAGAACCGGTCCGAACCGATAGAATTCCATGCCTACTACTGTCCACTCAAAACAGCAGCAGACCAGCCCGCTTGGGAGATAAATCTGCCTCTTGCATTTGATGTGGTTTGTATATTCTCACCACCTGCTTTGTTTTACCAGCTGGCCTCTCCAAGAGATGGAGAGGAACTGAAACATTAATTTAAATGTGCTCCTCCATCTGTCTTGACTTTTATCATCCAGCTTTCTGCATCTAGCTGACTGTTTTTAATGTGTTGTTTCCAACACTAAAACACGCCCACCATCCATTAGTTATACAAATATATGGGATGGGAATCACTTTTCCAATATCCTTTTTAATAGAGGCAAGAGTTAGAATCTGAGAACAAGAAACTGAAAAATGATCTAAACGAACTCAGGAAGGCTGTTGTGGATGGCGTGGTCCGAAACAATTCCTCCAATGACGTTCATGACACCTACAACCTACTCCTGAATCAGCTCAAGTCAGCTAGTGAAGAGCTGGAAGTACGGAAGGATGAGGTGCTCATTCTCCGGACCCAGATTATAAGAGCAGCCCAGCAAAAAGACGCGGGCAGAAATATGGTAACGCAAGAGAAAAGCGTGTGCAACGTACTTCACTGTGTGTGTATTCTTTTCACCGTGTTATCGGCTGTCGTGCACGTTGTTTTACTAAAATTGCAAAGTCAACGTTGTTTAGCACCTGATTGTTCATCCACTTTTTTTTTTTAAAGCATTAACTGAGAGAGAGAAAGAGAGAGAAAGAGGGACACTTGTGATTTTAAACCCATAAACTGGAAAACAACGCAGCTTTTGACAGGCAGAAGAAATGTCGATGGAGATTTTCAATCATCCAGGTCATGATTGTCCCAAAGGTGCTTTTTCCAAAAGGCAACTGGTTTTTTCTTGGATTTTTTTTTCTTTCCAAACTTTTTGCTTCTCATTCAAGAAGCAATCTTCAATTCTAGTTGACTGAATCTTTCTATTCCCCACTAGTCAGATAGAACTGGAATTGAACTGAAGAAGCTTCTTGGTTGAGAAGCAAAATGTTTTCAAGGGGGAAAATAACCCCAAGAAACTCCAGCTGCCTTTTGGAAAAAGAGCCTTTGCAGAGGAAATATGGCAAATAAAGCAGTGATAAGATCATCGAGCCCCCAAAATCCATCAAATGTGGCCTTGAAAATCCTACACATTGAATCCAGCTTTGGCAGATAAAGGAATGATATGCTACTTGCTTTTCTTTTGTGTCTTGACAACAATGCAGTAATGGAAATTGATGGTGAGTCACAGTGGCGCAGTGGTTAGAGTGCAGTACTGCAGGCTACTTCTGCTGACTGCCAGCTGCCTGCAATTTGGCAGTTCAGATCGCACCAGGCTCAAGGTTGACTCAGCCTTCCATCCTTCTGAGGTGGGTAAAATGAGGACCCAAATTGTTGGGAGTGATATGCTTAACCCCCTAAACCGCTTGTAAAGCACCGTGAAGTGGTATATAAGTCTATTGCTATTGTCCATCTTGAGCTGCAATCCGTAGTGCAAATGGTCAGTTCTCAGCTCCAAGTTATGATCTAGGGTAGGAATAAGAGCTGCTCTGAGGTTTGTGGAAGATCCTCAGAAGGTTTCCCATTCCCAGTCTTCCATTGGACTTGGTGGGGCCTTCAGTGGGTTTTCAGCAAACAAAGCCATTGATGTAGCATTGAATCAGCATATGTGACAAACCACGAGTTAGCAGAGGACAAGTTTAGCTGGGATACTTAATTTTGGTTCTTGCATTAAGCAGCAGATTGGCCCTTGGGATTTAAATATGCCATTCTGACTCCATGATAAGGAAACTGAAAGATTTGGAGATCTATGGTGACCAGAGGATTCTTGGGCCAGTCTGGACCAAGATTTACGTCTGCTCTAAAATATAGATGCCCAGGTTGGTTCAGGAAAAAAGAAATTAGCTGCTTCGGAGGTAGAGCTATGCTAGGGTGTTTTTCTATTCCTGCTTCATGATGGAAGTTTCTGCTGTCAAAAGACTGCAGTCAAGTCCCAGGTGCTTTCCTTAGGAAGTTGCCCAAGTATAAGAAAAGCTTAGTTTATATCAGGGGTCTCCAACCTTGGCATGTCAATGTTGTGGATTTCAAACCAAGGCTTGTAGATTAAACTCTCAGAATTCTAGTCATGCTGGCTACAGAATTATGGAGTGGAAGTCGACAAATCTTAAAGTTGCCAAGGTTGGAAACCCCTGGCTTAGAGGTGAAACTCGAAAAATTAGAATACTGTGCAAAAATTCATTTATTTCAATAATGCAACTTAAAAGGTGAAACTAATATATGAGATAGACTCATTACATGCAAAGCAAGATAGTTCAGGCCGTGATTTTTCATAATTGTGATGATGATGGTTTACAGCTCATGAAAACCCCAAATCCACAATCTCAGAAAATTAGAATATTACATGAAATCAGTAAAACAAGGATTGTACATTGAACAATATCGGACCTCTGAAAAGTATAAGCATGCATATGTACTCAGTACTTGGTTTGGGCCCCTTTCACAGCAATTACTGCCTCAATGTGGCATGGCATGGAAGCTATCAGCCTGTGGCACTGCTGAGGTGTTATGGAAGACCAGGATGCTTCAATAGTGGCCTTCAGCTCTTCTGCATTGTTTGGTCTCATGTCTCTCATCTTTCTCTTGGCAATGCCCCATAGATTCTCAATGGGGTAAGGGTCAGGCGAGTTTACTGGCCAATCAAGCACAGTAATCATGGAACCAGGTTTTGGTGCTTTTGGCAGTGTGGGCAAGTGCCAAATCCTGCTGGAAAATGAAGTCAGCATCCCCATAAAGCTTGTCTGCGGAAGGAAGCATGAAGTGTTTCAAAATCTCCTGGTAGACGGCTGCAATGACCTTGGATTTAATGAAGCATAGTGGACCAATACCAGCAGGTGACATGGCTCCCCAAATCAACATAGACTGGAAACTTCACACTGGACTTCAAGCATCTTGCAGTGTGTGCCTCTCCATTCTTCCTCCAGACCCTGCTGCTTGTGCACCATTTTCTTCCACACTGTTCTCTTCCACATAACTTTCTATTAATGTGCTTTGATACAGCACTTTGGGAACATCCAACTTCTTTTGCAATTACCTTTTGGGGTTTTCCCTCCTTACAGAGGGTGTCAATGATGGTTTTCTGCACAACTGTCAAGTCAGCAGTCTTTCCCATGACTGTGATTCCTGCTGAACCAGACTGAGAGACCAGTTAAAGGCTCAGGAACCCTTTGCAAGTGTTATGGCTTAATTCGCTGATTAGAGTGGGACACTTTGAGCCTAGACTATTGAACCTTTTCACAATATTCTAATTTTCTGAGATTGTGGATTTGGGGTTTTCATGAACTGTAAGACATAATCATCTCAATTATGACACATCACGGCTTGAACTATCTTGCTTTGCATGTAATGAGTCTATCTCATATATTAGTTTCACCTTTTAAGTTGCATTACTGAAATAAATGAACTTTTGCATGATATTCTAATTTTTCGAGTTTCACCTGTATATGCTTCTCTATTGTATTCAATTGGGAGAAGTTCCTTATATTCCAAAGGCCTTTCTCCAGCTGATCTAATGATGGGCACATTGACAGTATGGTTTTAAAAAAATGATGGCACTGCAAAACATAAATAAACTGAAGTGGAAGGTAAAAAAATTTCCACAGGAAAGAACCTGGTGTTTGATTAACCAACCAATTTCAGTTACATCAACACTAATTTCAAAAGAGGTGCAAGCATCAGTAAAAATAATTCGTATTTCAAAGCACTTGCGTTGGGAAAACATTGACTCAAAAGTCTTAATCAGGGAAAGGCATGGGCCAGAGAATAAAAACAAATTAATTTGTATTTTTGAAAAGGCATTTATGCAGGTACATTTAAATAATAATAATAACAACAATAATAACAACAACAACAATAATAACAACAACTCCTGTACAAACATCAGAAAAAGATGTGTTCAAAGACAATGTATGCAAAGTCATTTTGGATGGAGAGATAAGCAGATATACATACACACACACACATAAATGTTAGCAAACATTTTGTTAATTGAGAAAAATGCTAATGCATTTAAGAAAATGAATTGGGTGTTAATTGATTTGCTTATCAGGCTTATCCTAAGGATTAATCAAAGTTAATCCTTATAAGAAACACACTCTTGCACAGTTTTTGCATTGACAATTTTCCTTTTCCAAAGCATTTTGCAAGCTTTGTGAGATTGTCAGCATTATGATGGATGTGCAGAATTAATATTAGGATTATTTTACAAAACCACAAAATTTCTGCTTTAGGGTTGCATCTCAGGGATTTTTTTAAAAAAAAAAAATAGGAGAATCGAGGAGGAAGGAATATTAGCTAAAATTCTGCCAAGTATCATTTTTCTCTATCTTCAACAGCTGAACTAATACGAAGACTAATTTCTGTGAATGACTTTGGCTATACTTGGTATAATTCCTCTAGTACTGTGATGAATTTTATAATTTTCCCCATTTCACTTTCAATTTTAAGCCCTCCTAGAAGGCACAGTGGTTAAAAATGCCAAGCTTATCAGCTGGAAAGCTGACAGCCTGGGTTTGAGACCCTAGCACCATGTGATGGGATGAGCTCCCATTCCTTCCCCAGCTCCTACCCACCTAGCAGTTTGAAAGCATGCACTTGCGAGTAGATAAATAGGTACCACTTTGATGGGAACAATGTTCCATGCATCTTTCGTGTACAGCCATGCTGGCCACATGATCATGTAAAAATGTCTTCAGACAATGCTGGCTCCCTTGGCCAAGAAACAGAGATGAAACACAACTGGACAGGGAAAACTTTTCGATCCCAGTGTTATTCTATCACTGATTTCTTCTCCTTGTAAGCTGGCAAACACATTGATTTTATGTTGGTATCATATATTCCTGCTCCTAAATTTGGGAGCAGTGATTTTGTGAAATGAATTATTTAGTATATTTCAACAGAGAATCCTCATTGCTTTTTAAAAAGTAGAATTTTTAGAAGAGAGGGAAGAAAATTAAACCAGATTTTTTTTATCAATCCTCAGTCTCTTTTTCTCTCTCTCTCTTTCTCTTTAACTTCCTTTAGTTTGTATTAGTTGGGCTTTTTCTATTAGCTTTCTGTTGGTTTTCATTTATTTTGTGGCTGTGGTAAATGTGCTTGAAACCCAAATTAGTGCATGCACAGCACAATCAACATGTTATGAAAAATAGCAATAATTTTATGAGGCAAAATATTGATCTTTTGATTTTTTTTTAAGGAATCAAACCTCAAGACGCAAACCAGTTGGCCCAATAGCGACAAACATGTGGATCCAGAAGATGCAATTGAGGCCTATAATGGAATGTGTCAAACTAATCGGTAAGCTGTTTTGATCTATCCATCCAGAAAAATTAAAATTGGGTCCTCCTTAAACTCACTTAAACACTTTGAATTAATTGGAAGGAATGTCCTCAGAGCAGATAATCAACAGTGAGAGTACTGTTAAATAAATACTTCCTCTTACAAAAGCATCACCTATACTCTGGGCTATGTGTGGTGTGCCTGTTTATTTCTTGAAGACGTATTGTAATCTTTGTGTGTTGTTGGGAACTTCTGAAGAACTTTTTTGCAGTATCTGGCAACCATCCTAAATAGTAAGAGGAACTGAATTCTTTTTAAATCTCACTGTGGAGAACAGTTTACAAACTTAAGTGTACCAAAAGTGAAGTGCTTTTCAAAAGACAACTGGCCTTTCTTGGTTTTTTTCCTTGAAGACATTTCACAACAACCACCCTACAAAGTGGGCTGGGAAAATGACTAGCCCAAAGTCACCCAGACTGCTTTCGTGGCTGAGGCAGGACTTGAACTCACAATCTCTGGCTTTCTCGCCTGGTGCTTTAACCACTGGATCAAACTGGCAAAGCCTTTAGGTCCCCATGCAGAGGGCTTGCTTTGAAATGATCCCTTGGTTCAACCATTTGTAGCTGTGGAAGTTTGCACTCCAAGTGAATTGTGTGTCTTTAATGTCTTCTGTCGTCAAGTCTTCAGGTTATGAAGGGATACATTTATTGATCAATCTGACACCTTTTCTATGACTATATTTCAGGACAGCGGGGAATTTCTCCCCCACTTAGAATGAATTAAAGTGTCATGTGAGGTCTGTAACCCGAGGTCCTATTTTTCAGTTCTAGGAGAGGACAGGATAGGACAGGACAGGACAGAACAACAGAACAGGACTGGAGGGATGTTGGAGGTCGTCTAGTCCCCTATACCAGTGATGGTTAACCTTTTCATCATTGCATGCTGAAAGTATGTACATGTGCATCCATAATGCAATGCACATGTGCATCCCCCACGCATGAGTGTGTGTGTGACATCCCCGCACTCCCCCCACTTACAGCACACATGCCATAAGTTCACCATCATGACCCTACCCACTTTCACACAGGTGGCTGTCCAGTCTTTTTCTTAAAAACCTCCAGTGATGAAGCACCCACAACTTCCGAAGGCAAGCTGTTCCACCGGTTAATTGTTTTCTCTGTTAGCAAATTTCTCCTTAATTCTAGGTTGCTTCTCTCCTTGATTAGTTTCCACCCATTGTTCCTTGCCTTGTCTTCTGGTGCTTTGGAGAATAATTGGATCCCCTCTTCTTTGTTGGCAGCCCCTCAAATATTTGAATTCTGCTATCATCTCCCCGCTAGTTCATCTTTTCTCTAGACTAGCCAAATCCTGCAACCAACCGTTCTCCATATGTTTTAGTCTCCAGACTTTTGGTCGTCTTAGTTGTCCTTCTCTGAACTTTTTCCAAAGTCTCAGCATCTGTTTTGTAGCTGGTAACCAAAATGGGTTGCAGTATTCCAGGTGTGGCCTTACTAGGGCTTTTGTAAAGCGGTACTAATATGATACTTCACGTGATTTTGATTTCTATGCCTCTTGTTTATACAACCCAAGATTGTATTTGCTTTTTGGGCTGCTGCTGGCTCCTTTTCAAGTGATCATCCATTAGGATCAGGTGATGTCACAGACGTCCTACATTACAGTTGCTCAATCTGGGTTATGTTTATCATGCAAACCATGGCTGGCTGGCTTGGACCACTTTGGCATTTTGATGGACCATTAAGAAAGGCTTTGAAAATACCCAGAAACACTCTTTCAGTTTTGCAAAATCGGGCTTTCCCTCCTTCGCCCTGTTATCAAAAGTTGCCTGGTACACAGCATCGCACATTTAGTAAGTACAGTACACGGATAATCCTTGACTTACGACCGTAATTTGGACTGGAATTACAGTCCCAAGTCATGATGGTCATTAAGCAGGTCATCATGATGGTCATTAAGCATGTGACTGCCCCCGCTTTGGGGACTTTTTTTGCAGGGATTGTTAAGCAAATGCTGCAATTGTTAAACCAACACCACAGTCATTGAGTGAACGCCATAGTTAAGCAAACCCTTTTCCCCCCAAGGTGTACAGGTAGTCCTTGACTTACAACAATTCATTTAGTGACCATTCAAAGTTACAACAGCACTGAAAAAAAGTGACTTATGGCCATTTTTCACTCTTAAGACCATTGTAGCATTCCCATAGTCAGGTGATCAAAATTCAAATGCTTGGCAAGTGACTCATATTTATGACGGTTGTAGTGTCCTGGAGTCCCTTTTGTGGCCCTCTAGCAAGCAAAGTCAAGGGAGAAGCCAGATCACTTAACAACAATTTGACTAATTTAACAACTGCAGTGATTCACTTAACAAAAATGGCAGGAAGTATTGTAAAATGGGGAAAAATTCACGTATCAAATGCCTCACTTAATAATGGAAATTTTGGGGACATAATTGTGGTTGTAAGTTGAGGACTTCCTGAATTTTTTAGCAAATTCTGGAAGTAAAATCCAGAAACCAGTTTAAAAAAAAAAGAAGCCAAGAATTGGAGTTACCATGGCTGCAGGATGCTGCAGATGGATAAATACAAGCCAGTTTCCAAGACATTCCAAAATGTAATTCCGGTGACTGCGGTAGGAGTGCGGCCATCAGAACTTCAAACATAGGTTATAAGTAGATCTGGGGAGATTCTATGTTAACTTTGAATGGAGCTAATCAACCACTCATCAAGCAAGGACTACCAGCATAGCACTATGTGGAAAGGTATTATGGCTTTTGATAGAATTAGGGTAGATGGGTAGATGCATAACTTAACACCCAGAGCAGTGACTGATATAGACAGTCAATAAGAGAGTAAGCAGAAGGCAAATAAGCACCAAACTTTTGATGCCACACATAAACACTTGATTGAATAATTGAGTAAAAATAAACAGATTATCATAGCACTCGCTTTTTGAAAAGTTATCAAAACTTATCAAATTGAATCGCTTATCGAAGCAGGACAAAATGACACTGGGCGATTACATTTCCCCCTTATCTTTCTATTATCTAGCCACTTCGAAGTTATTGTCAAGGTGTATAATATCAGGAGGAGAGGCCATTCTCTGCTCTTTCTCTCGCATTCTACTGGCAGGGAGCCCAGTAACTCACTTCAAGTATTTTCCAATAAAGTTTACTGGGTTGATTCTACCTCCAAAAATTCTTCGATTGTGCTTTTTAATGAGCATTTCCCTTACAGTGGTCTTCTCTTTGCTCCA
This sequence comes from Hydrophis major, assembly GCA_033807585.1. Taxonomy (NCBI): domain Eukaryota; kingdom Metazoa; phylum Chordata; class Lepidosauria; order Squamata; family Elapidae; genus Hydrophis; species Hydrophis major. Next base: position 367,537,666 of record CM066329.1, read on the forward strand.
CTATGACCTTCCTTCGGTACAGTAAGTTCATGTGGTCAATCCAAAACGGGTGAGGAAACTATGGCCCTTTTTATGATTTGTGGACTTCAACTCCCAGAATTTCTGAGCCAGGAACTCTGAGAATTGAAGTCCACAAGTCATTAAAAAGGGCCATAGTACACTCGCCCATCCATATGTGCAGAATGGGACAACTTGCCATGGTCAACTCACTGCAGACAACTCGCGAGACCTTTCAACAAATACAAAAATTAAATTTCGATGGAACAATAATGATAAAATTGTTTTGTCCAAGGCTTCCTAGACCATAATTATGCACACGCTTATTTTAAAACAAGTCTTATTTTATTGCAATGCTGGGAATTGTTTTCATTCCCAGCTGATAATTAATCTCAATCCCACCTTTCTTTTCTCTGAAGTACTGCCAATAACAGAAATATCAAATGAACTAGAAAAAACAACAACAACCAAAGTACAAAGAGTTTCAAGAATGAATTTGAACCGAACGAATGATTTTGCTTCCTGCAAAGGTTTTGTCATCTTGGCCTGACCTTTATACCTGATGGGAGGGGCAATCACCTCCCAGCCTTACTCCCGAGTCCCCCCTTTTGTTTCAGCTGCTATCGCCTTCTAGCAGTTCTGTGCTCGCGCACACTGGGAACAGACTCCCCTGGGGTCCTCGGCCTCACTGCTGCCAGACTCTGAAGGCTCCAGAGGCAGCACCCCACTCACAGATGGTCCTGGTCCCCTTTCTTCCCCACTGTCCGATTCTGCTACCATCTGTACAGGCTGCTGGCGAACCACAACAAAAATAAAGTCAACCCCAAAATACAGGAAGTGCAATAATTTCAACGAAAACGGGGCCAATAATAACAGTAACTGAATGAAACTATTAATACAGCTTTGAATTGTCCCACGGCGAGTTGGCCGCGACGAGTTGTCCTAGATCCCCATTATGTGAGCTGTGGGAATAAAACTGCCTGGTGCAGCATCGTTTGTGGTTCCTGCTGACAGGATTGTGAATCGGTCAGCTTGCTTGCGATTGAGGTCTCCTTCCTCCCTCTGATCTGCATCTGATTATTACTTTTTGTCTTCGCTTTCTGTCTTCCTTTTCCTTCCCTTTCCTCTGTCCTTTCTTTCTAGCAAGACTGAGGACTGGGGGTACCTGAATGAAGATGGAGAACTCGGCTTGGCCTATCAGGGTCTAAAGCAAGTAGCCAGGTCAAATACATACGTTTTTCCTTCTTTTTCCTGCTCTTTGTGGGCTGTTATTTTCTCCCCTCACTTTTTCCTGATGCTAGAAAATGGGTACAGTTCACAGAGGGGTAAACACCGGGTAGTATTATGATTTTATACTCATCCTTATTACTTGGGTCATGGTCAGGGACTAGCTCTAATATGTGAGTTTGCTTTAAGATGTATCACAAGATGGCCGATAGGTAGATAAAAGTAGTTCTCGACTTACAACCACAATTGAGCTCAACATTTCAATTGCCAAGCAAAACAGTTAGGTGAATTTTCCCCCATTTTACGACTTTTCTTGCCATAGTCGTTAAATGAATCACTTCAGTCATTAAGTGAGTAACATGGTTGTTAAGCGAATCTCGCTTCCGCATTGCTGGTCAGAAGGTCACAAAAGGGGATCAAATAAGCCCAGGGCACTGCAACCATCATAAGTACGGGCCAGTTACCAAGCATCTGAATTTTGATCACGGGGATGCTGCAAAAGTCATAAGTGTGATAAATCACTTTTTTCAGTGCCATCATAACTTTAAACAGTCACTAAATGAGTGGTTGTAAGTTGAGGATTACGTGCAGGGGTGGGATTCGATTGTTTTAACAACCAGTTCTGTGGGTGTGGCTTAGTTGGTGGACATGGCTTGGTGGTCATGTTCTTGGCTGGGTGTGGCCAACTCAGTTTCACTCACATCGAGGCACGCATCTCCTCACCTGGCCTCTCATGACTGTGGGGATGCTGCAACAGTTGTAAGTGTGAAAAATGTCACTTTTTTCAGTGCCATTATAACTTTGAATGGTCACTCCACACAAGCAAAGTACCAGCAAAGGAGGGGGGAAAAACTCCAGAGACGTTCCTGAGACAGAAAGTCTAGTCCTGCCAAGAATGTAATAAGGGTTAATGGAGAGGCAGTTTCTGTAAGCAACACCAGAATGTTTCCTTCCTGCCTTCCTTACAGGATTAGCCCTGTAATTTCTTCTAACAACCGGTTCTCGGAACTGCTTGGAACGTTAACAACCGGTTCTAGCGAATAGGTGCGAACCCTGTAGAATCCCACCCCTGATTACGTGTCACATTGGTTGGATGGCTCAGGAGACAAGTTAATGTGGTTTTTTTTTTTTTATGTGAGGATGTTCACCTTTTGAGTTGACTGCAGAAGCACAGAGTCCTCTTGAATTTCCAAACAATGAATTGTATGGGCCTTTTTTTAAATTGTGCACCCATTAAATTATTGTGCACCCGCAAGATGCATCAGCTATCACTTGATGTGTTGCTTGTCGGTTCAGCCATCCATATATAAGTCCTCATTGAGCAGCCACAATTAACAACTCAATTGTTAAGCGAAGCAGTCACTAAGTGAAACTGACTGTGCTTATGATTTTACTTCAGTTTTCTTTTGTCTTACACACCCGGTCCTAAATGCAAGAATTGGTTGTAAAGTTACTTTTTCATCATCGTCATAACTGCGAACAGTCACTAAATGAGGCAGCCACTAAAAAGAGGACTAACTGTGCTTTTATTACCTGTGGTATTCTGAAGGAATCATAGAATAAATATTTAATTAAAACAGCTCAATCGGCATAAAGACCCCAGGCTATATGACTTCTCTTCCTCTAAGGATAGCTTTTTCCATTTTGCAGTCATCAAGTTTTCCATAAAGCATACAGATCTAGAACTGGAATCAATTCTAGTTTGTCGCCAGAGCATCTATCTGCATATCACTTTGAATTAGTTAACATTTCTCAACCAAGTCTTCCTATTTTCACATGTGCATTTGAAGTATCCATCAGCATTCACATGTGAAATCCCCACCCCCTGCACTTATTTTCAACAAAAAGTATCATTTATCTGAGGTCTAAAGAGCTGTGCAGCCAGGAGAGATTTATGCTCAATAAATAAATCCAACGACATCCATCCATCCCATAAATGCAAGACAGTAGATTTTAGGATAAATAACCTGCATTGAGGATACGTTGTTGCTTAGTTAATAGACTTTTCAAACAAAAATAAATAAATTAAAATGGCTTTTCTTAACATCCATTTTTAAATGTTTGCCTGCATCAGTCTTTCTGCTGCAATTTATTATTTTACATAGCTATTAAAATGGGTATGTTTAACTCAGCACTCTGCCATCTTCAGTTTGATATGGTAGTAAAATAAAAGAACAATTTCAACCATTTATCTTCCAACAAAATCTCTGTCATCACTGAAGTTTCTCGGACACAAACATTATTTTACATGCTGTGGAAATGTTAAGTGTGAAGCCTCAGATCAATGTTTAAGTAATTGTATTTAGAGCTGACATTATTTTCATTCTTTGAGTTAAGGGAAAGAAAGGGGTATTTATTTTTGTAAGTTTGCTAGAAAAAGTATATGAGTTATATATCACTTCTTTTTAGGGAACATGTAAGCTGTTTTGTAATTCGTTCCAAGGCAACAACAAAGCAGCTAAACAAAGACAACACAAGAGGATAAGAGCTGAAAGAGAATGTTCTAGAAAGAAAATATTTCAAAGTTAGTCTCACCGCAGAGAGGAGAGTCCTATCCTAGAGAAACCTTTGCAGAAATTCTTTTTCCTCAGAAGAAAATTGAGGAAGAAAAGAAAGGATTTTCCTGCCAATGTTTTTGGTGGAAAATTTTTAAAGGCCTGTTGTGTCTATTTTTCAATTTAGGAAGCGTTAAGCAGGAGCGGTGTGGAGAGTCATCCAAGCTTAGATGGTGTTTGTAAGAGGCAGAGCTTATACAAGTAATCCTTGATTTACAACCAAAATTTCCATTGTTGAGCAAGGCAGTTCTTCAGTGAGTCTTGTCCCATTTTGTGACCTTTCTTGACACGGTTGTTAAGTGAATCATTACAGTTGTTAGGTAAGTAACAAGGTTGTTAACTGACTCTGGGTTCTGGATTGACTTTGCAACCATCATAAATGCATGCCAGTTGCTACCCATCCAAATGTTGATTCTGTGACTTGTAGGGAGGCTGAAGTGGTCATAATTGTGAAAAAATGTCATAAGCTTCTTTTTGTTCAGGGCTTTGAACTTTGAATTGTAACTGAACTAATGGTTGTAAGTCAAGGACTACTTGTAGTTAGTTGGGAAGGTGTTGGAATGGAATGGAATAGAAAATTAGAGTAGGAATAGAATAGAAATAGAGTAGAATAGAATAGAATAGGAATAGACTAGAAATACCGTGTTTCTCCAACAATACGGCCTCCCCCAATAGGAAGTCCCAGCATGTTTTATAGGCATAAAATCAAATTAAGGCCCTCCCCCCAAATTAAGGCCTATATTAAACATGTGAAATGGGCGGAATGGGGGGGCTTGCCGTTAGGAAGTACTTTTGTTGCATACCCGAATATGGTGCTGCCTGCGTTGACTTCGGCATTGGTGGGGCACTTCGTATCGGGAGACCTTCTGCCTCCGTTGCTTTCCCTTCTCCCTGTGCTGCTGGAGTTTGGCGCAGCCACGCGTAGCCAGCCAGGGCTCCTCCCTGCAACTGGAGCCTGGCGGAGACACTCGGCTTCAGGCGCTCCTGTCGCCGCCTTCCCTTCGCCTTCGAAGGCAAAGCCAATTCTTTTAGAAATGACGCCCTACTACCGGTATGACAAAGCCTCCCCTGCCTGAGAGGGCAGCCCAACCCCACATGGGGAGGCGAATATCCCGGGGCCACAGCGCATGATCGGCCCATCCCGGGAGAAGCGCCCAACCACCATCCCTGCCTGGCGCTGGGCACAGCGTGAAGAGCTTCACCTGGGGCGCCCAGCACAGCTGACAGGTGGGCCCTCCTGCCCGATGGTGGAGCTCTCTCCGAGGCAGCGAGTGCTTCCCGCCGGACCCTCCGCTCTTCCTGCAAGGACCGCGCCATAGCTGTATGGGCTGGGCAGAGCCAGGAAAGCAAGCTGCGGGTGCGCCTCTGCCTGCTAAGCGAAAGAGCTGGACCGACCCGAGCTTGGCTTCCTTCTCAAGTCCCTCCAGTCCGAACCCAAAGGGGCCACCGGGAGAAGCTGCCTGAGGCAATGATAGCGCCCACCCGTCCACGGACAGGGAGGCGAGGTGACGGCAGCGCTGCTTCCCTGGCCGGCGGGTCTGGAGGAGAGAGCTCAAAGCCGCCTATCCTTTCCACCCCTTGCCCAGCCTGTCCCCGTCCCCACACATCTCCAAATGCGCCGGCAGCTCCAAATGCTGCAGCGGCACAGACATTGGGCAGAGGTGCTCACTTGGTGGGGCTCAGCTCGGAGGAGGATGCGGCGCAGGCCGTTGTCTTGCCTCCCTGTCCACGGATGGGTAGGCGCTCTCACTTCCTCGGGTGGCCTCTCCCGGTGGCCCCTTTGGGTTCGGGCTGGAGGGACTTGGGAAGGAAGCCAAGCTCGGGTCAGCCTGGCTCTTTCACTTGGCAGGCGGCCGTGCACCCACGGCTCGCTTTCCCTAATAGAATAGAATAGAATATTAGAATGGGAATAGAATAGAATGGAATGGAATAAGAATAGAATAGAATAGAATATTAGAATAGGAATAGAATAAATAGAATAGGAATAGGATAGGAATAAGAATAAGAATAGAATAGAACAGAAATAAAATAAAAATAGAATGTTAGATCACGAATAAGAATATTAGAATAGCATAGTATAGCATAACATAGCATAAAATAATAACTTTATTGTCACTTTGAATGTACACTAATCGGCATACATCAAAATGAAATTTCATTGCATACAACTCTCAAAGTGAGGTCACCACCTCCAATATATACTACACTACCCCGCTTGTACCTCTTTGCTGGGAGAAGGAAAAGTCCACCACCAGCTTGCTTGAAAGCTTTTGGTATCATTTGCTAATGGGATCAGGGACCCTCCTGCGATTGGAGGTGGGTAGAATTGGCCAGCAGACAATCTTAAACTGTAACAACCACAGGAGAGGCCTGTAGGTCAACAAGGCAAAACCAAACTGGTGCTATTGAGCACATTTAGAACTAGAATCTGCCTTTGCTGCAGTCCAAACATACTCATAATTTGTGGTATGGTTTACAGGTAACTCTTGACTTTACAACCATTTGTTTAGTGACCATTTGAAGTTGCAACGGGACTGAAAAAAGTGACTTATGACCGTTTTTCACACTCACGACCACTGCAGCATCCCCTTGGTCACGTGATCAGAATTCAGCCGCTTGGCAACCTGCATCTATTTATGACAGTTGCAGTGTCCCTGGGTTGTGTGATCCTCTTTTGCGACCTTCTGACAATAGGGAAGCCAGATCCACTCAACAACTGCAGTGATTCACAACCGTGGCAAGAGAGGTCATAAAATTGAGCAAACGTCACTTAACAATGGTCTTCCTTAGCAATGAACATTTGGGGGTCAATTGTGGCCGTAATCGAGGACCACCTGTATAACTTGAGACTGAAGGTGCATTTATGTGATGACCCAGAGCGTGGCACAAAAGTAACAAACTCACAAAAGTAGGTAAACTTCCTTTAATACCTCCAACTTGGCCCCCAATGTCCAGTTATCATTGGCTGGAGAAAAAACTCTCCCAAGAACAGTTTTTAAAGGGAAGAAATTCAGTCCAAATACAAAGTACATAGAAATTATAAATAAAAACCAGCACAAAGCACGTTGCAGCAATTAACAAGACAGGGCAGGATAAGGAATTGCAGACTTTAAAAGATAACGAAACACACACAGCTGGGAGGATGCTGGAACCCAGATAAGACTTAACCAAGATAATTCATGCTTTGCTTCTAGCAAGGTGCTGTGCGGAAACGCCCTTTTAAAATCCTGTTTTCCCAGCTGCAGCTAATGAAGGGAATCAAGGCCTTTCTCCCTCCCATAAGCCATGTTGCTCCCTTCGTTCCTCCCTGCGTGCCCAAGGATGAAGAGTGGGTGGCCCTGGGTTTTCCTCTGAAGGCCCAGCTGGACTGTGCCCTTCCCCAGTTTCTTCCACAGCCACCGGAGCCATATTCCCACTCCCTGTCAGCTGCTCAACCTCCTCCCAGAATCAGATTCCAACAGGGGCATGACATGTGCATTACAATTTCTCCATGTATGGAAAACTCAAAGCATAATGTTTTTCTGGTCTGTTGAGAAAAATCAGGGAAAATTGGGGAGGGTTTTTTTTATTTATATATTTTGGGTGGGGAGAATTTCAAAATGGCTTTCTTCACTTTTCCAGAGGGTGGTGTGGCCCGCCCACTCTACCACCCAGAGGCCAGACATGGGCTGGGCCTAAAATATGAGAACCGGCTCTTTTTAGCAACTGAATTTTTAAGAGGTTCTTGAAAAACCTTTGAAGAAAAGGATTTCTGGGAGTGGGGGGGGGAGAGATTTCTCTTCAGGCAAACTGTAATTGGTACCTTTTAAAAATCAATTTTGTTTACCAAATGTTAAGCTTTTCTTCAGGCACATAGAAGGAGGGCTGTAACCTTTTCGGTGATGAATCATACTCCCTATTGGAGTAGGTGGAGACGAAGCCAGAAATGCAAAGAATTACTCCCTGCTACTTTTCTTGTGAAAAAATGCAGTTTGTTCCTTCCTTAATTCATCCTTTTGCCAAATACACACTGTTCATGTGTTTACAGGTGGATTAAAAATCCCCTCCATTTTGTCACAGAAAGAAACACGGTTTTAATTTCCTTGGTTCATTCTTTCTGGTTTTTCTCATTCCATTCCTTTCTTCCTCTTTTTAGTATCGGTTCTTCTGGATGCCTCATTTTCAAACCAAATCTTTCTTTTTTTTTTCTTTTTTTCTTTTTTGCTGTATAAAAAGACCAGTTTTAGAATTCATAAAGTTGTTCTTAGCTGGAAATGTCTTAAAGAGACCCCAGAAATGATTGTTGGGGGCAGCGAGTAAAAGGAACCATTTAAGATAATCGTCCACTGATTCTGTTGTGTAAAGTAACTAGGTTGATAATTTTGGGGGAAGCTGAGTGAAATGATGAATTCAGAAAGCTTTTTTCGTTTTCGTAAGTTTTGTTTCTGGAATGAGAATCTTTTTTAAATGAGGGAGAGGGGAGCACAGGACCCCCGGTGTGGAGTGTTTCAAAAGTCTGCAATCTGGATCATGTCCTCCCTAATCTTTGAGGCTGTAGGTTGGGGGACACTCACCAAATGTTCTTGAGATGTTACTCCATTGGCCTCTTCAGATTCTCCAGCTAAGTAGAATGGTAGGACATAATAAACCAAATAAATAACCTGAAAATCCATAACCAAGGCCCTTAATTCTTAGGGACTGGTTGCCTAGGTAGCCAAAACTAACATGAAGGAAATGATGTGTGGTAGCTACCCAGCAAGCAGAGAGTGCAATTTAACCAGTGGGAGTCTCCTTCACAAACATTAGTTCCGAATGTAAGTGTTCGTCACTAATATGCATATGAGTACTGAGTGTGGGCAACCTTTAGTTCCTAATGTAAGTATTGCCTACCTACTATGTATATATATGATGACTGTGAACAATGATTCTTTTTGAAAAGAAAAGGTTCTGAGATATGTTGAATTCCCTATTGAGGAGTTGGGTTGGGTTTTTTGGTACCTTCAAGCCTATCTTGACTCCTGGGGACTTCCTGGAGAAGGCCCTGAGTTTCTGTGGCAAGATTTTTGGAAGGGGTTTGCCCTTAACCACCTCCTTTCTGGGGGTGAGGGAAAAGGACTAGCCCAAGATCACCCAGAAGGCTGTGTCTAAAGCAAGACTAGAACTCAAGTCTCCCAGTTTTGGATCTAGGATATTTAACAACTCTACCAATCTGTTTTCCCTATGTCTATATGTAATAAATATATACAGGGAGTCCTTGACTTACAACCACAATTGAGCCCAAAATGTCTGTTGCTAAGCGAAACGGTGGAGTTTTGCCCCATTTTAGGACCTTTCCTGCCCCAGTTGTTAAGTGAATCACTGCAGTTGTTAAGTTACTAACACAGTTGTTAAGTGAATTTGGCTTCCCCATTGACCTTGCTTGTCAGAAAGTTGCAAAAGATCATCACATGACCACATTGCAACCATCATAAATACATGCCAGTGGCCAAGGGTCTGTATTTTGATCATGGGGAAGCTGTAACGGTCATATGTATGAGAAATGGTCATAAATCATTTTTCAAGTTCTGTTATAATTTTGAACAATCACTAAATGAGCTGTTGTATACAACATTAGAATAGAACAGAACAGAACAGAACAGAATAGTACAGAATAGAATACTTTATTAGCCAAGTGTGATTGGACACACAAAGAATTTGTCTTGGTGTAAATACTCTCAGTGTACATAAAGAAAAGGTACATTCATTTAGAATCAAGAATCATGACATACAACACTTAATGATAGTCATCGGGTACAATCAACAATCAAATCATACTAGGAAACAGTCAATATAAATCGTAAGGATACAAGCGGACAGTTACAGTCCTACAATCACAAGTGGGAGAGGATGGGTGATAAGGAGTGATGAGAAGATCAAAAGGAATAGTAGTGCACACTACTATAAATCAGCGAGGCTACACTTTTCCTGTTTACATGACCCTAAAGAACCTTGGAATATATCTTTTGTTATCTAAATCTGCCTATAGTTCCTTAAAAGCATTTGGTCTGTGAATCCAAGCCCTGGTCCATCACATCATTAGAGGCATCATGGGAGTTTCTGGGTATCTTAGGTACCTAATATTATTTGAGTGACAAATATCCTCACCTGTCCCATTTCTCACCCCCTTCAGGCTCCTTGAGGCTGAGCTCCAGGAACAGAGAAGGGAATATGAAGAAGAAATAGAAGTCCTAAAGGACCAGATGGAGACATTGAAGGAAGCCATGGAGAAACAACACGAAGTCTTCCTCCAGACGCTTCAGCTGTCCCCAGAAGCCCAAGTGGAGTTTGGCATCCAGCAGGAAATCTCGCGGCTGTCCAGCGAAAACCTGGTATGGAGAAAAAAACAGGACCGCAGGGTTGTATCTACCAAGGGTGATGAGTGCCTTGTTTGAAAGATTGGTGCCCGACTCTTCAGTCAAAAAAATAACTCCAGGGTGGCCTTTCCTGATTAGCCCGACCTGCTCATAGATGTAGAGCTTGTAGCTGTATGAGAAGTTGCTCTTAGAGAAGAGCGACTAAGATGACTAAGGGCCTGGAGACTAAATGGCTCAATGGTTAAAACGGTGGCTCAGTGGCTAAGACGCTGAGCTTGTCGATCAGAAAGGTTGGTAGTTCGGCGGTTCGAATCCCTAGTGCCGCGTAACCGAGTGAGCTCCCGTTCCTTGTCCCAGCTTCTGCCAACCTAGAAGTTCGAAAGCATGTAAAAAATGCAAGTAGAATACTAGGGACCAATTTGGTGGGAAGGGAACAGTGTTGCGTGCGCCTTCGGCATTTAGTCATGCCGGCCACATGACCATGGAGACGTCTTTGGACAGCGCTGGCTCTTCGGCTTTGTAACGGAGATGAGCACTGCCCCCTAGAGCCAGAAATGACTAGCGTGTATGTACGAGAGGAACCTTTACCTTAACCTAATCTAGAGAAAAAAAGGACTCTGGAGTTGACATAATAGCAGTATTCCAGTATTTGAGTCAACCCATTTTCCAAAGAACCAGAAGGTAAGACAAGAAACAGTGGGTGGAAACCAACCAAGGAGAGAAGCAACTTAGAACTGAAGAGAAACTTCCAAACAGTGTGGACCATTAACCGGTGGAACGATTTGCCTCCAGAAGTTGTGGTGCTCCATCACTGGAGACTCTTAAGGACAGCCACTTACCTGAAATGGCTCTATAGGGTCTCCTGCTTGAGCAAGGGGTTAGACTAGAAGACCTCCAAAGTCCCTTCTGGCTGTATTCTTCTGCATTCTGTATGTGTGTGCAAAATGACAGTTGGGTGGGAGGAATAAATACAAATGCAAAATCAGGAGATACAGCAGTTCACATAGAAAAGGAAAGAAAGCTGATCATCTCGTGGCAGAACTTCTGGCTTTCTGGAACTGGTGGAATCTCTGCCAGTAAGAAATCTCCTCTGCTTCTCGGAACTTCTTGCTATGTTTTGTTCCGGGGGGGGTGGGGGTGGTTTCTTGGTTTCAGTTCACTTTGGGGTGGAGGAGTCTTTTCAATACTAACACACCTTTTTCATTCCTTCCAGGTGTGTAAACTAAGTGCATTGTTTATTATTTTATCACCTCCCGATGTCCTAACTGTAGGGTTAATTTTGAATCCATTTTTATTGCTTAACAGTCCGTAGATTTTGTTTTCTTTTCTTTTCGTCCTTCGAATCAATGTTAACTCCTGGCAACTGCCTGGACAAGTCCCTGCAGTTCTCTTGGCGAGATTTCAGAAGTACTTTGCCCTTGCCTACTTCCCAGGGCTGAGAGAGAAAGAAAAGGGATTGGCCCAAAGTCACTCAGCTGGCTTGGTGCCCCAGGCAGGACTAGAAATCACAGCCTCCTGGTTTCTAGTCCGGTACCTTTTAACCATTGCACCAAACTGGCTTTCCTTTGTTATGGTTATAAAGATTTATCCTCACACAAAACAGAACAAACAGACGATATATAGAAGGTAGGGGAGGTAGTTGACCCAACCAATATTCTTTATTGTCCCATCTAGCTTTCCTTAGAACATTTTTCCAGAAGTTTGGACAGAAGACTTTCCTACCACCTAGAGCAGGGGTATCAAATTCAAGGGCAGCGGGCCAGATCTGGCCTGCGGAGGTCCTTAAATCTGGCCCGCCAGGCCAGCCTGGAAACAGCAAAGGACTGGCCCGCGGTGCCTCTGCTAGCGAAAACGGGCAGGGTCCTGCAGGCCACATACAGCCCCCTGTGCTCTGTTTTGGCCGTGGTAGTAGAGGTGGTATTCAGCAGGTTCTGACCAGTTCTGGAGAACCGGAAGTGGAAATTTTGAGTCATTTGGAGAACCGGCAAATATCACCTCTGACTGGCCCCACCCCCATCTATTCTCTGCCTCCCATTGAGTCCCAGCTGATTGGCTGAGTCTTCTTTTTTTGCCCTGCACAGGAGAATGGGGCTGGAAATCAGGTTAGTGGGGTGGGGAGGGAATGGAGATTTTGCAGTATCCTTCCCCTGCCACGCCCACCAAGCCACACCATGCCCATCAACCCATGCCAGGCCCACCAAACTGGTAGTAATTTTTTTTGAATCCCATCACTGCGGCAAATGCTGTAGGAGGCTGTCCAGGCCAAAAACGGGGCACGGGGGATTGCACGTGGCCTCCCCCCTTCCCCATTTTGGTCAGCAGAGTGCTTCAGGAGGCATCCGTCCCATCTTCCCACCCCCCCACCCAGGCCAGCCCTCAGAGAACTACAATGCTGATCCGGCCCTCGGAAGAAATCCAGTTTGACACCCCTAACCGACAGCTTTTAACCGACAGTGCCCGGTAGCCAGTTGTAAAGCTTAGGCTGTACCACTAAGCTATGCCTTCCCTTCAGTAGTGCTCCTGGAAAAATGTTCCCTAGTACAGTGAGATTCTAACCTGAAATTACCTTTAGGAGGAATGGAACCGTTTGCTCTGTTTTCAGATCGAGTCAGTTTACCATTGTTCATTTGCAAACTGTGATGACCCAAGGTGGGATACAAAATAAACAAAGTCACAAAAACAGGTGAAGCCCCTTTTATTCCTTCAGCTTGGCTGCAAAGCTCCAAATATCCTTGACTAGAGACAAAAAACTCCCCCACAAACAGTTAGAAAAGAAGGAAATGCCATTTAAACTAAAAATGCCTATAAATTATAACTAGGAAAAACAACACAAACCACACTGAAGTAATTAAGGGAACCAGGCAAGATAAGGGCTTGAAGACGTCCATAGATATTGGAATACACACTGGGAAGGACACCAAACTCAGATAGGAACAGACAGACTAGAGATATTTCCATGCTTTGTTTCCAGCACTGGCCCATACACATGTCCATCCTTTTAAACAGTCCTCACAGCTACAGCCCATGAAGAGGATCAAGGCCTTTTCCTCCCCTGTAGACCACACCATTCATGTTTCTCCCTTATCCTCTCTCTGCGTGCCCTAGGATGGAGAAGGGATCGGCCTGGGTCTTCCTCTGACTGCCCAGCCGGCCTCTGCCCTTCTCCAGCTTCCCTCAGAGTCAGACTCCAACAGGGGCATGACACAAACCCTTGTTGATCCATTTCTCTAAAAGCAACAGCAATCACAAATATCAAACTTAAAGCATGTATGTTAATACAAATATTTTATGGGGATTTCTTTTTTAAGCCAAGACTCGGATTACAAAATTCAGAGAAGTTCATGCACTAAATGATGTTTTATATTTGGATCCAGGTAATATTAGCCTGAGAAGTTTGCCCAGGTCAGTCTATTTTTAGATAATAAAATGGACAAAAAGTTTTCCCATGGAAATATGCTTAATCTTCCTTCTGGGTAGAAAGGCATAGTACAGCAGCAACAGCAGTACTGTCGTGGTTGAGTAATAACTTGGTAAGGCAGGGGTCCCCAACCACCGGTCCCCGGACCGGGATCGGTCGGTGGATCATTTTTTACCGGGCCACAAACCTTGGGCGCCGCCATCTTGTTTCGACGGTGCTTCCGGGTTTTCAGTTGGAAAGCGGTGTTTGGGTGCTCGTGCCTTAGTTTCGTCGAAGGGGGGGATGGCTTTGAATGAAGAGCCGTCCAGATGGCGGTGGAGTCTCGCGTTACTCAGGTACCGATCCGTGGAAGAATAAATAATTGTGAAACCGATCCCTGATTCAAAAAAGGTTGGGGGCCACTGTGGTAAGGAACAATTTTGGATGGATTTTCAGGAGCTTCATCTGCATTCAAGATGTTCATAATTTATAATTCCCTACCGAATGCTGTTCAGCAGTAGTACAAGTAAGTGCTCAACTTACAGTCACAATTGGGAGCAGAATTTCTGTTCCTAAGCAAGGCAGTTGCTGTGAGTTGCCCCCAATTTCACGGTCTTTTTTTGCTGAACTATCCCGATTTTCTTCGCCGAACCAAAGTTTTCAGTAAAATTATAGGTACGTTAAATAGGAGCCCGAAGAGGGTGTTTCAAAAAGCAATGTGACAATTTGCTCTTTAGAATATTTCAGGCTCGCCATAGCAACCTGACAAAATTACTTTCCTCATAATGTATAATTGATTGGCTTTGGTAGAGATTGAAATAAACCCCGAAAAAGAGAGAGAAAAATGCCAAGTTGATCAAAGGCTCTCAGTTCGGCTGAGTCTGATGAGAAGATAACAATCACCATAATCACAAAATACGAGGGCATGCAAATAAAAGTAGCTCAACTGTAGCAAGGAACAAAAAGGGGACAAAGATAATACCAACAGCGATAGGTGCCTTGAGTGCAATCCCAAAGCATCTGGAGCACCACTAAAACAATACCAGCATTGACAAAGTCCCCATCAATCAATTGCAAAAGTCAGCTTTATTTGCAACAGCTTACAGACTTTAATATTATTAAGCCACAAATGAGATGTATATTCTCACAACAGTTCTGCTCGGTTGGGTAAGCTGAATGCTGGTGATTAATCTCCTGTCATGAATGGACCATGCTTGAGTAAAATAATCTCTTGATTCACAGCATCTTTCTCCTCAGTTTCCTGCAGCTTTTTTGATTATGGATGCAAATCCATAACTAAGTACATATGGCCAGAAGGCTTGGGCCCAGGGGTGGGATTCTACCAGTTCGCACCTATTCGCTAGAACCGGTTGTTAACATTCTAAGCAGTTCGGAGAACCGGTTGTTAGAAGAAATTACTGGCCTAATCCTGCAAGGAAGGCAGGAAGGAAACATTCTGGCAGTTAAACAAATATATGAACGCATCTGCAAATTTAGTCTGTTTTTCCTTTTGCTTCTTGCTGGTCTTGGCAAAATGCTCCCATTTGAGCTGTGTCCGAACTTGATCTGGGATGTTTTTCAGGACCTGAAAGAGATGTTGGAGAAACTGGAAAAGAATGAGAAGAAGCTGAAGAAACAGCTCAGGATTTATATGAAGAAAGTGCAAGAATACGAAGGTAACTTTCATTTCCCCTTCTTCTGCCGCTGAAATTAATACTCTGTTCCCGACTGAAATAGTTTGGATGGATAAAAAGCTGACTTGCCTTTAAACCAAGAGAAGATCAAGCTTGGCAGCATTTAATGCAGGGGTGTCCAACCTTGGCAACTTTAAGACTTGTGGACTTCAACTCCCAGAATTCCTCAGCCAGTAAAGCTGGCTGAGGAATTCTGGGAGTTGAAGTCCCCAAGTCTTAAAGTTGCCAAGGTTGGACACCCCTGATTTAAGGCATTTTTTATTTTTTGTTTCTATAAATTGTGTGAACAGTGTTGGTCCCAGGATGCTTTACATTTTAAAATAAACATGACGGTATTTTCACATTGACATTATTAACTTTCTTACATAATTTGAAATTAATACATATTATCAGCCTTAATCATTCCATATTCTCATGTACTATTTTGTATCAATCTCTACATCCTTAACATCTCTTCTTTTATCATGGATTCTATATTAATAGTGTCAGGATTCCAGCAATCACTCTAATTAAATCATGATTCTCAAGCCAAACTTCAAAAAACTTCAAAGGATTCATTAGAGGCGACATACTGGCACTGCCCTGTATGAAGCCAACTCTGGCATACGTAATTTATAGTCCCCTCTCCCCCCAGTGTGTCATAAATCAGATTCTCTAGTGGAGCACAGGCTGGGTGTCACGATTCACATTCTCCAATTAAATATATTCACAGGCAAAAGCTCTGGTATTTTAGTTCCAATTTTTAAAGATAAGAGTTGGAATGTACTTTTGCTTTCAAACTGCTGCATTGCTCTTCCAGATTTTCTTCCTTCCCCCCTTTTTATGGCAACTACTAAAACAGGCATAGGAATGTTTTATGAGTTGACCAATAGTCATATTTGCAATGTTCATCAAATTATATATACACATCATTTCATGAGTTGCATGGTTCCAGATTATTTTATATTTTAGAATAAACATGACAATAATTTCATCTTGATACTGTTAGCTTTCTTACATGATTTGATATTCTTGCTCTGAGATCTGAATAAGGCTTGAGGGAAGACTTAAGTGCAGCTACTTTTCTTTTTTTTGTAAATTTTATTTGAGTTTTCACAAAAAGAAAAAAAAATACAAATAAAACATCTTTTTTGAAAGTAGCGTAATCCCGGGTTACATTTCTTCGTACAGACACAAATTCAGGTTCATGCTCATTTTTATATTCTATTCCATATCTTATTACATTTACATTTTCTGCATAGCTTCTCCCTTCTTTTAATTTTCTCAATTTTATTTTAATTATCTCGTCTCATTCAAACCATTGTATTTATATTTTTTGTCTGTGCTATTTCAATTATCTATTATCTTTTTTCATTAAACAAAATTTCTCCTGTAGTTACTGATTGGAGTATGATGCCTTTATATCTTTTCCCTAAAGTTGTAACATTCAATATAATACATAACTTCCATTCGGATTCTGCTTGGCACATTATTAAAATACACACTGTATTCTTAAAAAAAAGAAAAAAAATATGAATGTATATAATTAAAACAACATTCCATTCCAAGTCAATTCTATTAATATTAATATTCATTAAAGTCTTAACATCTTTAACATTACTTTTCAATTAAATATCATACTTCTATGGGAACAATTATAAGCTTTCCATAGTTAATTCCCCCCCTCTTCACTTATATTTTATAAAACATTAACTAATTAAAATGTTCTCATTCCTTCCCAATTCAGTTTTCTCATTTATTTTATTTCACTTATTTTATTCACAAACATTTCACTAAATTACACTATTTTATCCCTCATTTTAATCATACGTTGTTTCCAATTTTCTAAAGTTATTTCTATTACTAATATAAATCTTATGTACCTTTACAGAATCCCTTTTTCAGTTAGATTTTCACCCATTCTCTCTAAATAGGTCCTGTTTCTCTATATCTTGCTCCGATCCTTTGTAACTTCTTTTCCTTTCCTTCTTTCCTCTCTTCTTCTCTCTCCCCTTTTTACCCCCTTGTCTCTCTACCTCTATTTCTCTCTTCTGTATTCCCCTTTTCTGTTGCTTTCCAGTATTATACTTATTTTTCGAATTATTTTTCTTTTCTTTGGTTGTTTTTTTAAGTCTTAAATTCTCCATTCTCTTTCCCCCCTTTCCTTTTTCTTCCCCACATAAAATTGCTTGTTCATTAAAGATGGCTTCTTCTTTGTCCCAGTCTTCTTGTTTTGCAGATGTTTCTTGTTGTTTCTCATAGTTCCAAATCTCCATTTCTAAGAATTGAAAAATGAAGCCAAAAGAACCCTTCCCTTTTTGTACATCTTCTTTGTACTTTTTAAGTTCCATTTTCAATTCATCCAGAAGTGGTGCCATTGTATAAATTTTTAAACAACCACCTGATTGATTTTAGTCATTCAAATATAATAACCGAGAATCCAAAGATCACCAAATAATCCAAATACACGCAAGCTGTTTCTTTTTTGCTCTTTTTTTTCACTTTCTCTTCCTGGGGTTACTATTAGTTGCAAAGTTTCTCTTCCTGGGGTTACTATTTAGTTGCAAAGTTGCCCTTATTCTTTTTCTCTCCTTTCCTGCTTATGAAAAAGAAAAATTTTAATGTCCAGAAATCTTTATTATCCCTTTGGCATTTTGTTTTATTTTCAGCTTACCGTATATACTCGAGTATAAGTCGACCCGAATATAAGCCGAGGCACCTAATTTAACCACAAAAAACTGGGAAAATTTATTGACTCGAGTATAAGTCGAGGGTGGGAAATGCAGCAGCTACTGGTAAATTTCAAAAATAAAAATAGATGCCAATAAAAACTTTCACTAGGACAGTTGAGAATAAGTTTGATGTTCACAATTTCCTCTTTGAAAGAGACCAATAAATAGGGAACAAGAAGATGAAGAAAAAGAAGTGTGTTTTTTCACACTTTTCACACTGGTGAACAAAAATGGCATCATAGGAACAAGCTTATTCTCAGCCCAAAGGTTTGTTTCTGATTTCTTCCCTGATTTAAGGGAAATTTGGGAAACGATCTCACTATCATGAAAGGTTTGATTGATTCACTAACCCAAAGGATGATGATGATGACAGTGGTAGGCAGGAGTCACTCTCTCCCTTGCAAGAAAAAACCAAGAGCCGTTCTTATGATCTCTCTCTCTCTCTCTCTCCCCCTCCTCCCCCTCCTCCCGAGTGGACTGAAAGCAGCTGGAGCTGAGGAAATGAAACTGAGTGGAGCGACCTCGGCTCGCGTTGCTTTTTCAGCCTAGAGCTCAGAAAAGCCTCCCCCTCCCATGCTTAAAAGTTGCAAAGGAAACACGGAAGCAGGGAAGCGGCTGTCCAGCTTCGGAGCTCCACACCATTTTTTTTTCAGAGGGGAATCTGACTCGAGTATGAGCCGAGGGGGTTTTTTTCAGCACAAAAAATGTGCTGAAAAACTCGGCTTATACCCGAGTATATACGGTAATTGCCTATTGATGTCAAAGTGGATTTTTCCGATTTCTTATTTAAGTCTCTTAGTTGTCAGTATAGGGAAGGAGAGAGAAGGAAAAAAAAATTTTCCCTTTTCCCTTTCCTTCGCTACTTCCGACTCTTCTTTGGGAGCGATGTTATTTTTTCTAAGTTTAAATTCCAGAGTACCTTAGTTGTTGCTTTTACAATTTAACCCGGACAGCCAAAACTTTCACTTCTTATCTTCCTCCTGTGCATTCTTTTCTGGTCAAGTTCTCCTTTGTGGTGGCCATTTCTGACCACCGCTGTAACCGCCTTTGGGAAAGGGAGTAATGGCCAGCTGAGGAGGAGAAATGCAGCTCTCCTCAACCCTGCTGGTGGTCTCCCCACTCTTCAACACCTCTACGGGGTGGCTTAGCCCTGAAACCAGCTGGCTCAGGGCACTCCAGCGGTGAGCCCAGACAGAAACTGCGCACGATCACGGATTTCTGTCTGTCGCCGAAGCCCTTCAAACCGGAAGTCAAGTGCAGCTGCTTTTCAAAGGAAGGGCTAACAGTACAGGTGATCCTCAACTTACGACCACAGTTGATCCCCAAATTTGTTGCCAAGCGAGACAATTGTTAAGTGAATCACTGCTGTTATGTTAGTAGCCATAGCACTTAGACTTATATACAGCTTCACGCAGAGAGCACCAAGAAAACGGCACAAATAAGAGTAAAAAATTCTTGACTGAGATAAAGAGAAATGGTTCTTGGAAGACCCCACTGGCCATCACCAATTTTAGTAGGAATAGCAATTGCACTTAGACTTATATACCACTTTATAGTGATTTACAGCCCTCTCTAAGTGGTTTTACAGTATCAGCCTCTTGCCCCCAACCATCTGGGTCCTCATTTTACCGACCTCAGAAGGATGGAAGGCTGAGTCAACTTTGAGCCTGGTGGGATTTGAACTGCCAAATTGTAGGAAGCCAGCTGTCAGCAGAAGTAGCCTGCAGTACTGCATTCTAACCACTGCGCCAGCACGCCTCATGGCTGATAGTAACATGGTTGTGAAGTGAATCTGGCTTTCCCATTGACTTTGTCAGAAGGTCGCCAAAAATGATCACATTACCTCAGGACACCACAACTGTCATAAATGAGTCAGTTGCCAGACTTGTGAATTTTGATCATGTGACCATGGGGAGGCTACCACAGTTATAAGTGTAAAAGAAGTCATAAATCACTTCAGTACCATTGTAATTTTGAATGGTCACTAAATAATCAAGGACTACCTGTATTAGGAGCCATCACTATTCCTGGTTGTCCCAAAGGTGCTTTTTAAAAAGGCAACTGGACATTCTAGTTTTTCTTTGAAGACATTTCGGTTCTCATCCAAGAAGATTCTTTAGCTCTTAGCACTGAGATGAAGAAGCTTCTTGGATGAGAAGTGAAACGTCTTCGAAGAAAAAAACAGAAAGTCCAGTTGCCTCTTGAAAAAGCACCTTTGGGACAACGCTGACCTAGAGGACTGAGAATCTCCATAGACAATTCCTGGTTGTTTCTCTCATATCCTTTGCAGAGCTGTGAGATGCAACTTAGTACCTGTTTGCAACTTCTTTCCTGGGGTCTAGCAGTTTCCTTCTTTAGCTCCTACATAATCCTAGGAAGGTTCAGCTGCTTTTTAAGGAGAGGGAGGCAAGTGTTAAATTGACAGCCCTGTCTGTCTTGAAACATATTTTTGCATTTCAAAGAGCTACAATTTCAGGGGTCTTCAAACTTGACAGCTTTAAGACTTGGGGACTTCAACTCCCAGGATTTCTCCTCCAGTCATGTTAACTCAGGAATTCTGGGAGTTGAAGTCCACAAGTCTTAAAGCTGTCAAGTTTGAAGACCCTTGAGCTACATTGTCCTTACACGTAGTCGTCTTCATTGATTGTGTTATGTATTCAAATGGTATACTCGAAATCCCCGAGCCTTGATTGGCCAAGGCGCGGGGATTTCTGATTGGCCAGGCGAGCCGCGCTGATTGGCCCGATTGAGGTCTCCCGCGATTGGTGCAAACCAAGAGCGGGAGACTTGAATCGCTGCCATTGGCTGCGGCCGCCGTTGCGAAAGGTATAAAAGCCGCGGGCTTTTTGCCTTTCGCTGGTTCGGTTCTCCCTTTGTTAATAAAGAGCTTTGAATGAAAGTCACCGACTCTAATCGTCTTTTTGCGGACACGACCCTGGCGACGAGGATGGGATCTCGCCCCTGAACCGAACCCCGTGTCCAAGAACCAGTTCCAGCGCGAAGATGGCGAAAATAGCACCGCCCGCCCCGTTCAACCCCGCCGCCGAGGACTGGGAATCATACTCGGATCGGTTCCGGATGTACCTGGAATGCGCCGGGATGAAGGACGCCCCGGCCCCGCTAAAACGCGCCGTCTTTCTCACACACTGCGGACCAGAGGTCTTCCAAATGGCCAAAGCCTTGGCCAAGCCAGCAGACGCCACAGCCATGGACTGGGACGTCCTGGAACCCATACTGCGGCGCCATTACGCCCCCGAAGTCCCCATCCTGATACGGCGCAACGAGTTCTACCGCCGAAACCAGAAACCAGACGAAAAATTGAGCGATTTCGTCGCAGAACTTCGGCGCCTGGGAGGACTCTGTGAGTTCGAGGGTCTAAACAGTCTCATAAGAGACCGCTTCGTACTCGGGTTATGGGATCCTACACTTCAGAGCCGACTTATGGCCAAGGGCGACATCAGCCTAGCCGATGCCCTTACAGCAGCCGCAGCCGCTGAAGCAACGCGCACGTCGGCAGACAGCATGCGAAGATCTGACGCGAAGGGCGGAAACAACAACCCGGCAAGGTCGGCCGACGCAAGAAGTGAAGCAACCGCACACTACGGTGAATACCAGT
Organism: Hydrophis major; assembly: GCA_033807585.1. Lineage (NCBI taxonomy): Eukaryota > Metazoa > Chordata > Lepidosauria > Squamata > Elapidae > Hydrophis > Hydrophis major. Next base: position 367,559,195 of record CM066329.1, read on the forward strand.
CAAACTCCAGCACGTCAGAAGACGAGGAGGACATTCACCGAGTGCAGACGGGACGCGGCGATCAACGAAGTCGAAAAGGTCGCAAGTCGAGGACCAGCTGCGCCGGGTGCGGCGGCGACCACCCCAGGTCAGAATGCCGATTTTTTGACTTTATCTGTAGGCATTGTGAACGAAGGGGTCACATCGCCCGAGTTTGCCGCCAAAAGAAGACTCGCAGCCCGCCCAAATGGGAACAGCACGACAGACGGAGAGAAAACTCCCCGCCCAGAACCAGAGAACGCCAGCCAGACGGTCGGTGGGACCGCGCTCAACGATCTCAAAGAAGCGGCGACGGTCGGCGGAAAGAAGAAACCCACCAGACGGTGACCATCGGCCACGCCATCTCCGACGGCACCAGAAAGGTACATGTAGAAGTACATATAGAAGGCCAGCCATGCAAGATGGAAGTGGACTCTGGGTCCTACCTTTCCATGATTGCATGGCGCGAAATCAAAAGACTGGTGCCTACTCTACAAAAGAGAAACGTGCATACACAAAAGATCATCATTAAAGACTACCAAGGGAACCGTGTCCCGGTAGTGGGCACCAAGAATTTCAACATAACTTACAAAGGCCACACAGAACAACTACCACTCACAATCATCGATCGCGACCGCCCAAGCCTACTGGGTCTACAATGGTTCACCCCGCTTAACATCGCGCTGACAGGTGTCAACCAAGTCACCATCGAAGCTTGGGAACAGCGGCTAACCCAGGAGTTCCAGGAGGTGTTCGATGGAGGCTTGGGCAAGTACCAGGGGCCCCTTATCTCGTTTGACTTAGACCCAAGGGTTCCCCCTAAGAGACTTAAACCTAGAAGGGTACCGTTTGCATTAAAACCAAAAATTGACGAGCAGCTCGACAAGCTCGTCAAACAAGGGGTATTGCAACCGATAGACCATGCCAGATGGGAAACCCCTATAGTGACCCCAGTAAAACCAGACGGGTCCGTGAGAATTTGCGGGGACTATAAGGCCACCCTAAATGGCGCATTACAACAAAGCGCCTACCCAGTCCCTATAGTACAACATTTACTACACTCGCTAGGAGGGGGCAAAGTCTTTGCAAAGCTCGACCTTGCCCAGGCATATCAGCAGCTACCTGTAGACGAGAAAACGGCGGAAGCCCAAACAATAGTGACCCATCGAGGGGCTTTCAAGTGTAACCGGCTCCAATTCGGAGTCAGCGTGGCACCAGGCATTTTTCAAAGCCTGATGGAACGTTTGTTACAGGGCATAAAAGGGGTGGTGCCCTATTTTGATGACATATTAGTAGCGGCGCCAAATGAAGCCGAATTAGAGAACCGACTCAGACAAGTCTTAACAAAATTTAAAGAAACAGGACTTAAGGTTAAGCGAGAAAAATGCAATCTATGTACAAAGCAAGTAGAGTTTTTGGGCTATCTCCTAGACCAGAAGGGCATTCACCCTACAACTAAAAAAGTAAAAGCCATCAAGGAAGCCCCCACCCCAAAAGCCAAAACGGAATTACAAGCGTTCCTAGGATTACTAAATTTCTATAATGTTTTCCTACCTCAAAAGGCAACGGCGGCGGAGCCTTTACATAGACTCATAGACAAGAAGGCAGCCTGGACTTGGGGGAGGCGAGAACAAGCCGCTTTTCAAAGAACCAAGGACCTCCTCACCTCCGATGCTGTCCTGATGCAATTTAGTGAGACTTTACCCCTAGCTGTCACTTGCGACGCATCACCCTTCGGCGTCGGCGCTGTCCTCAGCCACACCCTCCCAGACCAGAGAGAAGCACCCATCGCCTTTTTCTCCAGGACTCTGACCAAACCAGAGCGCAACTATAGCCAGCTGGACAAGGAAGCTTTGGCTATAGTTGCCGCCGTTAAACGTTTTCATGAATATTTGTACGGCCGCCCGTTCACCATCGTGACGGATCACAAGCCTCTGCTGGGCATCCTCGCGGGAAACCGAGCCACGCCCAACATCTTGTCACCCCGAATGACAAGATGGTCGGAATTCCTGGCAGCCTACAATTACGAACTGCTACACAAGCCAGGTAAGAAAATCTCGCACGCGGACGCTTTAAGCCGCTCGCCCTTACCTGACTCAGAACCTGACCCAGCACCAACAACAAATACCCTGAGCATAGAAAGTTTACCTATTACCGCATCCGACATTGCCAGAGAAACCATTAAGGACAGGCATCTGGCACGAATCTTGCACTGGTTAGAAAAAGGCTGGCCGGAAAAGGACAGTGACGAGACTTTTAAAACATTCCGCCAGCGCCAGACCGAACTGTCACTACTGAGAGGATGCATTCTATGGGGTGACCGGGTGGTAATTCCAGATAGATTGCAAGAAAAAGTCTTGAGGATGCTACATGAGGGTCATCCTGGCATCGTCAGGACTAAAGCCCTGGCCAGAAGCTACGCTTGGTGGCCAGGGATGGACAAGCAAATTGAAGCATGGGTCGCCAAATGCCACCGGTGCCAGGAGACCAGATCCAGCCCATCCGCAGCACCCATCCGGGATTGGGAAACACCACGAGGGCCCTGGTCCAGAATCCATCTTGACTTTGCGGGCCCCACAAATGGACATACATTTTTAATCACAGTCGACGCGTATTCCAATTGGTTGGAAGTCAGCGACATGAAGTCCACTACCACAGAGGCCGTCATTAAAGAACTGTGTAAACTGTTTTCCACACACGGCCTTCCAGACGTCGTCGTCTCAGACAACGGACCCCAGTTCACGTCCATCGAGTTTGAACGGTTCCTGGCAGAAAGAGGTATCCGCCACGCATTAACAGCACCGGCGCATCCGGCGGCGAACGGTAGGGCGGAACGGATGGTCCAGTTTACAAAAAAGACCCTCAGGAAAATGGACCACAGGGAGATCAACGACAAAATCAACCGCCTACTCTTCATACAACACATCACTCCCAACACTACAACCAACAAGAGTCCAGCAGAGCTGTTGATGGGCAGAAAGCTGAGATCTCCACTTGACAGACTGCACCCGACTTATAACCCAGAGCAGCCCCCAGACTCCAGCTCCAGGTTCCGGACATTTAACCCAGGTGACCTAGTATACGCAAAAAACATGACGGGGGACCCCCTGTGGATCCCAGCCGTCATAACGCAAGTCACTGGTCCAAAGTCGTACCGGCTCCAAACCACGGATGGGCGAGCCTGGAAACGGCATATCGACCAGTTAAGGTCCCGAACGGCGACTGACCTCAACCCCCAAGAAGCGAACCAAGGGGGGAGGGAATACCCGGAGAGACAATCGCAAAATAAAATAAACCAAAAATACTCACCAGAAAACAGCCATCGCGAGTCCCCGCCGGAGAAGAACCGTCTGGCCAGCTCTACCGACTCGGAGAAGCCAAGCGGGAGCGGCGAAATCCGCAGCTCAACCGACCCGGTAGGCCCAGGCAGGAGCCACGGCGAAAGAACCGGCCCGATCATCCAGCCGGTTCACAAAGAGGCAGGAGCAGCCAAAGGAACGACCGCTCCGGCCGAGTTACAACAGGAAAGTGAGTTGCGCAGGTCAACTAGGACTCGACGGAGCCCCGCCTACCTGCGTGACTACACCACCTGATGGACCATACCAAGGGGGGAGGGGTGTTATGTATTCAAATGGTATACTCGAAATCCCCGAGCCTTGATTGGCCAAGGCGCGGGGATTTCTGATTGGCCAGGCGAGCCGCGCTGATTGGCCCGATTGAGGTCTCCCGCGATTGGTGCAAACCAAGAGCGGGAGACTTGAATCGCTGCCATTGGCCGCGGCCGCCGTTGCGAAAGGTATAAAAGCCGCGGGCTTTTTGCCTTTCGCTGGTTCGGTTCTCCCTTTGTTAATAAAGAGCTTTGAATGAAAGTCACCGACTCTAATCGTCTTTTTGCGGACACGACAGATTGGATATTTGCTCTTCTGTTTATTGAAAGGGGCAAGACTAGAAAACTTTAAAAAGTCTTTTTTTCCCCTGCCCTGCTATGGTTAAATCTTCCTTTGGGCTTGCTATTTGCAGTATCAGAGGAGAATGTCTCCACCTGCTGGTTCTCACTGCCTTAAAGGCTGATTTTTAGAGATTGCTATGTATTTGTATAGATGGAAAGGAGAAGCAGCATATTAGACATATATTCTTTTGATTTTGATGGCTTGATGGAGTGATTAGCTACTGCAGCTTGGATCCAAAAACCTGGTTCTCAAAAAAGCTGATCATTAAATGAAATTCAACCAAAGGAATTGAAGACTGTACACATCATGGCAACTGGCACAGATGGTTCTTGTCATTATAATTTATAGGCATGAAACTGACTGGCACAAAGTTACTTGAGTTGTATCTTCATATCCATTTCTTTAATGCATTTTGCAACTGCAGCATTTGTTCCCTGGTGAAGGCAAGGCAGCAGAAATTACCCATTATCCTTAGCAAGGTTATAAACTTTCAATTTGATTACCATCTTCATCTTCTTATTAAGAGTCGGAGGCTATTTATTTTTTATATGTCAGATAGGTCCTATACTTACAATGATATTATGTTTTCTCTAAAACAGGCATCTCCAAATATGGCAACTTCAAGACTTATGGATTTCATGCTGGCTGAAATTCTTGGAGTTGAAGTCCACTTAGTCTTAAGAATTGTCATATTAGGAGACCCCTGTTCTAAATCCAGAGAGTTTTACTGAGTCCCGAAAGTGAGGTTAGATATAGCAAATGATGCAATAGCTCTAGCATACTTACACCACTGAAATATGGAGAGAATCACAGAATGGTAAAACGGAGATAAGATTTATTTGTTACATTTCCAGTTCAATCTTTTTATATATATAATTTTCACTGAATCTTTGAGCTAATACAATAATAATACAATTATCAACAAAAACTAAAGTAAATAAATAAATTGTATTGTATTAAAAAAAATAATACAATTATCAATAAAAACTAAAGTAAATCATTTCATTTGAACTATTATTAAATGAATTATGCACCAAAAGATAATAATACAAAAGACCCATAGGTCAATTACAATGTTTTAATAACTTTTTAAAGAGAAAAATTACTGTGTGCAGAAATGCTCAAAACGCCTATGTCAAATGATTAAAGAAGTGTTTTTAAAAAATGACAAACAAAATGAGCATTTAATGTGATTTATGTAATGGATTATTTATGAGTCTTGACTTTGGGTGCATCTTGTATACGTATGTATGTGTCTGTGTGTACATACATGCATATATATTTTTAGAACAGTAAAATCTTTTTTCTACTGAACAACTGATGGAAAAGATCCATTATTTGCACTGCCATTCCCCAAACACATGGGTTGGCTTCCTTCTCAGCACATACATTTTTAAAAATCTGTGGAGTGGGTTCTTTTGCGGTTGTTGGAAAATGTTCAGGAAAAGGTGGAATATGTCCAAGATAGCAGGTGTAATCTCCAGACCAGTGCAACAAGGAGATAAAGGAGAAAGACTTGGACATAAGATTCACAAGTATCTGCTGGCAGCCTTTGCGATCAAATGCTAGACTACACAAGACCAGGAAATGGACCATATGTTTTGGCTTTCTAATATATGTGGTTGCTAGGAGTAAAATATAATGATGTTTTATAATTAGTTTTCATGATATGAGACCTCAGTATTAATAATAGTCATTAGAGTACAGGTAGGTGGTGTGTGGTTCTATTTCAAGGTAATGCTGGTTTTTACCATAGCATTTACTCTGAAGAATATGAGAAGGAACCACACAGTTGCATAACCATCTTCCAGCTTTTTAAGCAGAATTAGAACTTTCCTTTGATATCTTGTGTTATCTCAGTTATCATTTTTGTAGCTCCAATGAACTTGGGACAGACCACTGAGTCAACCAGACCGCAGAGGGGCCTCTGAAGAGTGCGGCTGCTTCAGGCCATCTGGGAAAGGGGTTGACTTTGTTCTTGATTTGCCTTTCACAGCTGATCAAGCCATTACACACTCTGAAAAGCGGAAACACGAAATCAGCCGGCAAGTCGCCGTGCAAAGGAAGGAAAAGGACTTCCAGGGAATGTTAGAATATTGCGAAGAGGATGAATCTTCACTCATAAAAAATCTCATTACAGGTAAAATGATTTTGTTTAGCATTTCCATCTAGCTCTTAATATTGTAGTTATAAATGGGCTTTGTAATAGTTTGCTGCCGAAGTAAGAACAAATCTATTCATCAGAACAAAGGTCTCCAAACTTGGCAACTTTAAGACTTGTGGGCTTCAACTCATAGCTGGCTGAGGAATTCTGGGAATTGAAGTCCACAAGTCTTAAAGTTGCCACGTTTGGGGACCTCTGCATCAGAGTCATAGGATTGTAGAGTTTGAAGAGGGGATTTACCTATTATAAGTAGTCAAGTAATCTCCTTCCTGTTCATTGGGAAGTCCAAATTTTAAAAGGGCTGTCTATTTTCTCTTAAATGTGTCTGGTGAAAGGGAACACAGCACTTCCCCAGGTAATTGATTCTACCATTGTTATTCTTGTAAAAGGGGAAAGTCTTTATAACATTGAGAAGAATCATAAATTCCATTTTAAAAGGTTGAAGAACTTGATTTATACATTGAACAATTTATCATCAAGCATTATTCATTTTCATTTTCTTTCTTGGCTTGGCATGGTTCTACTCCAAAATATATAATGGGAATTAAAGGGATTGTTAAAAATAGGACAGAGGTTTAAATATATTTTATGCTGGAGAAATGAGATCAGTTAATAAAAATAACTTGGTGACTAATTTTGATTTAGGTAAGTGTCCAGGGTCCATCGGTATAGAATTTATACTTTAAATTGCTAAGGACTCCTGTTGTTCAAAGGCTTTCTTTCCTGCCCACAGATCTGAAGCCCCAAACAGTATCTGCCACTGTGCCCTGCTTGCCTGCCTACATCCTATTTATGTGCATCAGACATGCTGATTACATTAACGATGATCAAAAAGTGCATTCATTGCTTACCTCCACTATTAACAGTGTTAAAAAAGTATTAAAGGTAAAAACAAGTTTCATTTTTCACTGGTAGACTTTGGAATGTTTATTGCATGATATATTCCCTTGAGTATATAAAGGGATGCAGTGGCTCAGTGGCTAAGACGCTGAGCTTGTCGATCAAAAAGGTCAGCGGTTCAAATCCCTAGGACCACGTAACGGAGTGAGCTCTTGTTACTTGTCTCAGCTTTTGCCAACCTAGCAGTTTGAAAGCATGTAAAAAATGCAAGTAGAAAAATAGGGACCCCTTTGGTGGGAAGGTAACAACATTCCACACGCTTTCGGGCATTTAGTCATGCTGGCCACATGACCACGGAGACGTCTTTGGACAGTACTGGCTCTTCAGCTTTGTAACGGAGATGAGCACCGCTCCCTAGAGCTGGAAAGGACTAGCACGTATGTGCAAGGGGAACCTTTGACCTTTACCTTTACACCTTTGACAGAGTTTGCACAGTGTGACTATGTGAGCAACAACATCAAACAGAGGCTTGTAATAATAAAAAGTGGTTTAAGTCTACAAAAGAATATACATACCCTTACTAGGCAAAGGTCAAACAATCAGTAATTGCAGCAAGGAAGCAGAGATAGAGAGAGAGAGAGAGATAGGTCCCAACAGGGCCTCTCTTATAATATAGACTCTTAAAGTGGTAACAAGCAAATAAACCCTGCTGACTCATTCCTACTATTGCATCATCATAACAGCATTACAGCAGCTGGTCAGCTATTAAATCATCAACACCCTGATACAAGGTATCTACGGGACAAACATGTTTTATGTAGGGGATAAAGGACAAAGTAGAAAGTAGAGTTTATTTGTAAACTGAGATTTTATGGGCAATGGATGGAAATTAATTAAGAGAGAAGCAACCTAGAATTAACGATAAATTTCCTGACAGTTGGAACAGTTAACCAGTGGAACAGCTGGCCTCCAGAAGTTGTGGGTGCTCAATCATTAGAGGGTTTTAGGAAGACATTTGACACCCATTTGTCTCTAATGGAATAGGGTCTCCTGCTTGAGCATGGGGTTGGACTAGAAGACCTCCAAGGTCCCTTCCAACTCGATATGTTCTGTTAAAGGAAGCAAATTAGAAGCATCTCTTTGGGTCTTTATGGACCATTACTACATCTGCTCCTCTCTCCTTAGGGCCTTCCTTTAGACTCCCTGATCTACCTTTTCTTCCAGGCAAACCCCTGGAAATCCAGCACTCTTTTTCCAACACAAAACTTGGAAATAATAGGTTAATATTTCAAGCAAAGAACTCCTAAGGGAAAGGATTCTTACTTATTAATTTATCCAATGACAACCCCTTGTATGCCACCTTCTTGAGAGGCTCTAGAACAGGACGCCGTGTTTCTAGTTGCTGATCCTTTTTATGGCATAACTGACCAAAGGCAAAGATTCACCACTGAGCCGTGGTGGCGCAGTGGTTAGAATGCAGTACTGCAGGCTACTTCTGCTGACTGCCAGCTGACTGCAAGTTGGCAGACCAAATCTCACCAGGCTCAGGGTTGACTCAGCCTCCCATCCTTCAAGGTCAAAATGAGGACCCAGATTGTTGGGGGCAATAGGCTGACTCTGTAAACCACTTAGAGTGGATTGGAAAAGCGCTGTGAAGCGGTATATAAGTCTAAGTGCTATTGCTATTGCTATTCATGGTATTTTGGGGGCTTCTCCATAGAAACATAATGAGGATTTTGAGATGACATCATTCTGGCTGTCCAACACGTGTCGCCTTCTACATTGTCTGAAGCAATACAGCGGAGATAAGGTGAGAGAACGATTGTATCAGGGATGAGAGCCTTGTTGCTAAAAAAAACTCTCTTTGATTCTCCCTGATGGATGGTCAAACAGTACAGATAGTCCATGACTTATGACCATTCAATTTGACCATCTTTTGAAGTCATAACAATACTGAAAAAAAGGGATTTATTTATTTATCGCACTGATGTTCTGACCTAGGCTTCCCAAAAGCATGAAGCAGACTCCTTGTTCCAACAAAACCCCTTTTATTTAGATTAAAGGGAATTCCTCTCCAGCAAAGTCCTGGCAAATAGTCTTTCATGAGATTACACAACTACAGACTTTTATCAGGCTCGGAGAGTTGCCAGGTTGATATCCTCCAAACACCACACTGTAGCAGGCATTACTTGGCAAGAAGTCAGGAACAGATCTTCACCCTAATTAATTGAACTAATTGCCTCCTCCAAACACCACTCCCTTTTCACTCCTCTTTATTCCCTATGGGAGAGGGCCATTCACCATCCACCTGAGCCTTTACTCCCAAGTCGACCCTTGTTCCTTCACCGTTCCCTTCTCCTAGCAGCTCTGCGCATGTGCACACTGGGAACAGGCTCCAGCTGTTCTTCTGCCCCAGTGATCTCCGACTTCAAAGACAGCTGATAACTGTTGGACTGCCCTGGCCCCATCTCTGCCTCTGACGCAGAGCATTCCTCAGAGCAGGGGTCTCCAACCTTGGCTCCTGGAAGCCTGGCGGACTTCAACTCCCAGAGTTCCACAGCCAGCAAAGCTGGCTGTGGAATTCTGGGAGTTGAAGTCCGCCAGGCTTCCAGGAGCCAAGGTTGGAGACCCCTGCCTCAGAGCCTTCCCCAGACTCCAGGACTGGCTCAGGTTCCTCTCCAACCTCCACATTGTCCAAGTCTGATGCCAGCTCTGCTGGCCGTTGGCAGGCCAAAACAATTGATTTGCTGTGCATCTCATTTGAAAGCAACTCTGGGCAGCTTACAGTATTAAATTACGACCAGTCCTCACACTTACAACTGTTGCAGTGGCCCTGTGGTCATGCGATCGCAATTTGGACGCTTGGTAATTTGCATAATTTACAATGGTTGCAGCTTCCCAGGGCCAGGGGATTGCCATTTGCAACTTTCCCAGCTGGCTTCCAACAAGCCAAGTCAGTGGGGGAAGCTGGATTGACTGAATAGTTGTGGGATTCACTGAGTGACGGAATAAAATTAGTGTCACAGACTTATCAACCACGTTGTTTAGGGACAGGAGCTCCAGCCCTAATTGTTGTCATAAGTCAAGGACTACCTGTATGCCTTGAGATTTCCAGACTACAGTGAATATATTCAAGTTGAGGTCAGTGGGAGATTTGCTAAGGACTTTCCTGCAATTTAGGTGTCTCATGTAAAGACTGTTGGCAAAGTACAGTGTGGTCCTCGACTTACGATCCCAATTGAGCCCCAAATTTCTGTTATTAAATGAGACATTTGTTAAGTGAGTTTTGCCCCGTTTTATGACCTCTCTTGCCCCGGTTGGTAAGTGAATCACTGCAGTTGATAAGTCAGTAACCTGCTTGTTAAGTCAATCTGGCTGTCAGGATTCTGGCAGTTACCCCAATTAAATCATGAGTCTTGAGGCAAACTTCCAAAACTTCAAAAGGATTTATTGGGAGTTAACATGTCCAGCAATGCCTGGGTGTAGAAATAAAACATTTCTATGGTCTTTTTAGAGTTGCCCCTGGCTTCCCCATTGACTTGACTTATGAGAAGGTCATAAAAGGTGATCACATGATCCCGGGGTACTGCAAACGTCATAAATATGAACCAGTTGCCAAGCATCTGAATTTTGATCACGTGACTATGGGGGTTGTAACTGTGAAAAATGGTCATAAGTCACTTTTTTCACTGCTATTGTAACTGCTATTAATGAACTATTGTAAGTATACAATACCATTTCATGCCAGGTCTTTGAGCCCTGGTAGTGCAGTGGTAAGGAGACAATATTGCAGGTTAACTCTGCCCACATCCTGGAGTTCGATCCTGACAGGATTTAAGGTTGACTCAGCCTCCCATCCTTCCGAGGTCGGTAAAATGGAGACCCAGATTGTTGGGGGCAATAGGCTGACTCTGTAAAATTGCTTAGAGAGGGCTGTAAGGACTCTGTGGCTATCTAAATCCACGTCCTATTGCTGTCTCTTCAGGATGGAAGAGCTGACCAAGAGGAAATTAATTTGCTATTAGTTTGTCTTTTTGCCTCTTATAAATTTTGGCTTGAAATTATAGCTGCTATTCCAATTTGAGTATCTGCTGATGTTAATGAATTATAGATCGGACTATTGAGCTGATCATGTATCTAATTAAAAGAACAAGCAATACTTTTGTTCTATGAACTTTGCAGTTTTCTGGACACAAGCCTTATTGAATTCACTTCTGAGTTAGCATTCACGCTCCTGCACCGTTGGTAGTAGGCAAAATGCCTGATTCCACATTTTAACCTGATTTCATGAACTAACATCAAAATGAAAAATAGTCTAAAGCAAGAAGGGGCGATGAATCTTAAGTTTTCCTTTCCTGCCTCCTGATCTCTTTTCCACACTTTGTGGGTGGAAATATTAATACAGCTGCAAACTTCAGTTCTTAACTTGGCAAATGTTCACTCTTTGTCACTTGGAGAGAAGTTCTTGGTAGCAGACCTATCCTATGGCAATCTGCCTATACAAGTAACTGGAATACAGGGAAGCCTGAAACAGCTCTTTAGGCCAGGGGTGTCAATCTCAAGGCCCGCGGGCCAGATCCGGCCCGCCGGGTGCTTAGATCTGGCCCGCAGGGCCGTCCTGGTAACAGTGAAGGACCAGCAGCCGGTGGTGCCTCTGCCAGTGAAAATGCATCCTGGAGGGCTGAAGGAGGCTGTTGCAGCTGAAAACGGAGCTCGGGATAGGGATACATGCAGTCCACCAGCGCTCCATTTTTGCTGGCAGAGGGCTGCAGGAGTTTGTCACAGCTGAAAACTGACGTCGAGCTGGCCATGCCTCCCCCCCAGGCCACACACACACCCGAGGTCAAACACAACTCTGATGCGGTCCTCAATGAAATCAAGTTTGATCCCCTTGCTATGGGCATCATAACAATTATATTGCGCCCTGTAGCCAATCTTAAATGTTCACTTCCAAGATGGCTACAGGGTTTTTTCCTAAAATCTAGACCAAAAGTTCCAGTTCTGCTCAGAATTTTCTCCACAAACTTTTGCTTTTCCTACCAACCTTCCAATACTTGGAGCTTTTCTCTTCATAATTGTAATCCAACCAGCCGTTACATTGCTATTTTCTGTTGTTCTTCCTTTGCAGGGGTTTATGACTCAAAATACCCCCAAGCAGAATGAGCATTGCCTGAAGAACTTTGACCTCACCGAGTATCGTCAGGTCCTGAGTGATCTCTCCATCCAGATCTACCAGCAACTCATCAAAATTGCCGAAGGCGTCTTGCAGCCCATGATAGGTGAAAGGCATAATTAACTCAACTGAGTAGTACCATTGAGGATTATCTACATCGGGGATGTCTAGCCTTGGCCACCTGTGGATTTCAAATTTCAAAATTGCTCAGACAGGGTGGGAAATTGGAGAGGAGAATCCAAGAGCCACCGTGTCAGGGCTCCAGCATCCACCCCCATTCAAATCATGAGTGAAGGAAAATTAGGAAAGCAAGATTTATTAGGAGTGAACATGCCGGTGCTACCTGGGTGCAGCCAACTCTGAGACACAACATTTATTTCACCCTTGACCCTGATCTTCCCCCCACCCCCCTGGATGTATATTCTCCAATGGGACACATCCATAGCCAGGAGTCATTAATCATGCTCTCCAGTAATAATCTTGTGTGCCAGAAGCTTCGGCCACCTAGCAATTATCTACGAAGCATTTAAGGAATGCACTACTTCCCCCATTCCCTTTTTGCTGGCAACTCTAAAAGACCAGAGAAATCTTTTTGAGTTGACACACTGATTGTAAACAATTATGGGAAAATTAGAATTTGCGCAGCTTATGTTGTTCCCTGTTTGAGTATTTCTTTTCTTTCTTCTCAGTGACTGCGGTATTGGAAAATGAAAGCATCCAAGGCCTGTCAGGTATCAAGCCAATGGGCTATCGCAAACGAAGCTCCAGCAGAGGGGACAGCGAAAACACCTACAGTTTGGAAGCAATCATCCGCCAACTGAACATGTTTCTGAGCATCATGTACGACCAGGGCCTGGACCCAGAGATCATCCAACAGGCCATTAAGCAGCTCTTCTATATGATCAATGCTGTGGCCTTGAACAACCTCCTGCTGAGGAAGGATGTATGTTCTTGGAGCACCGGCATGCAGATGAGGTAAGATTCAGGCTGAAAGGTAGATGGGTGATGCATTCAAGGTTGAGTGTTTTGTTGGAGGAGGAAGTCCTACTCCCTGTAGATCTGTGTCTCAACCTTGGCAACTTTAAGACTTGTGGATTTCACTTCATGGTGGCTGGGGAATTCTGGGAGTTGAAGTCCATATGTCTTAAAAGTTGCAGAAGTTGAGACATACTGCTATAGATGGATGAAAGTAACCCTGGACACACATGGAATAATGATACTCCCTCTTCATGCTTCAGAACCTTTGGCTATTCAGCCATTGCAAGCTAAAGGACTGTGCCCAAAAACAAAGGAAGGGAAATGATAGATCATCCTGGTGTAAATCTGGTCCTCCTTCATTAGAGTTGCTCTACCTGGGAGTGTCGTTGGCTTAGCAATAATACTTAGACTTATATATCACTTCCCAGTGCTTTTACAGCCTTCTCTAAGCAGTTTACATAGTCAGCCCACTGCCCCCAATAATCTGGATCCTCATTTTACCCACCTTGGAAGGATGGAAGGCTGAGTCAACTTTGAGCCTGATCAGATTCAAACTGCCAAATTGCAGACAGTCGGCAGTCAGCAGAAGTAGCCTGCAGCACTGCACTCTAACCATTGCGCCCCAACATTTGACGTGAAAGCAGTCTGCAATGTGACATATTTTGGGGAAATGGCCTCTTAAGGTTTGCTTGCAACACCTTCCTGGGTACTGCATTCATAGGTTGATGATAACACAAAGTGCTGCTTTGTGTCAGGGTATTTTTTTCCATCAGACAACAGCCAGTTTGGTTTAGTGGTTAAGGCATCAGGTTAGAAACTAGCGAGTGAATTCCAGTCCTGCTTTAGGTACAAAAGCAGGATGGGGGACTTTGGACCAATGACCAGGAGACGGTAAGTTTTAGTCCTGCCTTAGGCATGCAAGCTGGCTGGGTAATTTTGGGCCAATCATCAAGAGACAGTAAGTTCTAGTCCCACCTTAGGCACAAAAGCTGACTGGGTAACTGGCCAATCACCAAATAAGTTTTAATTCTGCCCTAGGCATAAAAGGCAGCTGGGTAACTATGGTCCAGTCACGCTCTTTCAGACAGCAAGCTCAGGTGACAAGCCAGTCAGTCAATTCCTGTTGAAACCAATGGATCTACACTCAGTTGACCCAAACAAAAGGAAACTGTAAACATGCAAGGGAAAAATTCCATCAATCTTGTTAATTCCACTCAGTGGCTGCTCTCAAGGAGCTTGGAGATACATCCTTTACTAACCGATCCAGGCACAGGCTGGTTGAGATCACTTCCAACCTTTCAGCAGGATTCAGAAGCATCTTGCCAATTCTTCTCATAACTTGTGTCTTCATTATGTTGGGTTCCAGGTTTAACATCAGCCAACTGGAGGAATGGCTGAGAGGGAAGAACCTGCATCCGAGTGGGGCTGCCAAAACCCTGGAACCACTGATCCAGGCAGCACAACTCCTGCAGCTGAAAAAGAAAACACCTGAAGATGCTGAGGCCATCTGTTCCTTATGCACATCCCTCACTACCCAACAGGTACACATTATTTACAAATTCAGAACAACCGATAAAAAGGTTGAACATGAGAATTTACCCATTTCTTCTTCAAATTCTGTTCATTCGGTGTAGAAGGTTGCAAGGGAGTTTCAAGTCAGAGTAAGGATTTGAACTTAGGTATCCTTGCTTTGGGTCAAGTTATAATGGTGTAGTGCTGATAATTTTCAAATAATTCCCCAAACCCTTTTTGCTTTGGCCAAATCCAGCATCTGGCTGATGAAGATTATTTTAAGTAACTAAGGGAAAATGTTAATGGATTATTGTTTAGCACAGAGGTCCCCAAACTTGGCAACTTTAAGACTTGTGGACTTCAACTCCCAGAATTCCAGGAGTTGAAGTCCACAAGTCTTTAAGTTGCCAAGTTTGGAGACCTCTGGTTTAGAGTATTAGGAGAACAGGACAGAAGTAAATATATACACACAATCTGCAAAATTATATACAAAACTTCTACAGGTGTACGGCAGCAGCTTCATAAGTGGATGTCCAATTCAGAGGTGATCACCTCTGGATGTTGCTTCATGCAGGTCTTCTAGGGAACCAGAGAGCATATGTTGTGGTCAATCTTGCACAATATGTACAATTGTGGATAAAGGGGGCACACATTCAGGCGCACCAGTTCTCTTGAAGGTCTGCTTCCAGATGGGACAAGCCTGTCTTGCTTTCTAAGCTTTCTAAGCTGAAATTCCACCCATTTCCTATGCTTTGTTCTGTTGAGGACCTGTGATGTCGTAGAGTGTGTTGCATCTCCTATATAACCCTCATTTGATCTTTGCTCCTTAGATTGTAAAAATACTAAATCTTTACACTCCTGTGAATGAGTTTGAAGAGCGAGTGACAGTAAACTTCATAAGAAACATACAGGTAAGTTATATTCTAAATATAGGGAATTTTACATCTGTCACACAATTAAAAGGTTGTGTCTAGTTTTTATAATGCATCTTGGGAGGTCTGGCTATTGAAATTTCAGAACTGGGTCATTACTCCTAGGGAGGTCTACCATAACTCTGAACATCTAAGTGACCAGTCATAAGTTGAAGACTATCTGTAAACAATCAAGCAAACCTAATTCCCCTAGCAGGGATATTGTCTAGCCTGTTGATGAAATGTCTGTAGGAAAACGACCAGGCTTAGTGATCATCAGGAACTCAACAGTTAAATCTTAAAACCATACATTTTAGCATCTTTCTCATATCGAGATTGTGTCTGCTCTTGTGGCCACCACGCTATATCCATCCCTTGACTGGTCAATTCTTGCTTAGTTTTTAATTCCCCCTTTTCATTCAAAATATCACTGTATCTTATAATTTGTTCCATATTGATAATGTTAGGATGTGTCAGTGCTTCCATTGTGGAAAGCCAGTATTTTCAAATAGTGTTGTTCTTTAATTTTTACCCATATGATAGCAGTGCATTTCTAATATAATGTCTTTGAAAATAGCTAGTATCTTAGCTAATAGTTAACATTGAAAATGTTAATGGATTATTATTTAGCACAAGGGTCCCCAAACTTGGCAACTTTAAGACAAGTCTTAAAGTTGCCAAGTTTGGAGACCTCTGGTTTAGTGTATTAGATAGAAGTAAATATATACTAGCTAATAGTATCTTATTTTTCCCATACCATAAGAAAGCATGCCAACCTAACTGAACCTAACCTCCCTCTAAGGTTAACAGTCTTTTATGCCTCAAATTAATCCATTCTTTCACCTATGTAAAAGTACCCGAGGCCTGATAATACAATTCCCAATCTGGCAAGACAAAGCTTTTCTTTTTTGGGAATCCTGCAACATTTTCAGGCTTCTTCTTGCTTTTTTCAAATATAACCAAATATATAATAATATTATTTTATCTAGTTCTTCAAAATATTCCCCCTCCCCCCCCCCGCCCAGCTTTATTGAAATTGTTTGCAATAAGTATAATAGTCTTGGTAAAATATTCATTTTTCTAGCAGCTATTCTTCCCGTCAATGACAGGAACCCAACAATTAAATCTTGAGCTGGCTGTAGCCTCTACCATTGAAAAGCAAACAAGTATTCTCCCATTAGCCTCTCATCTATATGTCTTCTCATAAGTAGGAATACGGGTAGTCCTAGACATACAACAGTTCGCTTAATGACCATTCGAAGTTACAACAGCACTGAAAAAAATGACGTATAACCATTTTTCACACTTATGACCATTGTAGGATCCCCATGACCAAAATTAAGTCACATGACCAAAATTAAGACACTTGGCAACTGACTCTCATTTATGATCAATGCAGTGTCCCAGGTCATGTGGGATCTGACTTGAGGTGCTCACATTGCAGCCCTGGTCAAAAGGGCCCAGCAGAGATTATACGACCAACTGCACACTGGCAGATAGGATAGCACTCCAGAGGGTTAATGTCATTGCATAAAACATCATTGGTTGCCCTCTCCCCTCTTTGGAAGAGCTTTATAGCTCCCGCTGCCTTAAGAAAGTTCAAAACATTCTCAAAGATCCATCTCATCCTGGGCACCCTTTTTTTGAACTATTACCATCTGGCAGACGGTACAGGACAATAAAAACAAGGACAAATAGGCTGAGAAACAGCTTCTATCCCAGGGCAGGAACTCTGTTGAATTCTGCTGTATAGTGCAGTGTTGATGTAGTGTTGGTGGTTTTCGGTTCAATGTGTGGAGGGTGAAGGATGTGTGTTTGTGTTTATTTTCATGGTCATGATGTACACTGAGGATGGTGTTGTATGAGGTGCAATGACAATAAAGTAAACTAAGCTAAATGTGATCCCCTTTTTGTGACGTTCTGACAAGCAAAGTCAAGAGGGAAACTAGACTCACTTAACAACCGTGTTACCAATTTAACCACTGCAGTGATCTACTTAACAAATGGGGCAAGAAAAGTTGTAAAAGGGGGCAAAACTCACTTAACAAATTTCTCACTTAGCAACATAAAGGTTGGGCTCTATTGTGGTGGTAAGGTGAGGACTACCTGTACATAAACTACCTTTAAGTCAATTAGTTGACCCAGGGAGTCTTAGTATTTTCTATTTCAAATGGCAGCAATAGCCTGTTTGGAGATGACTTTTTTTCTGATTTGATATCTGAGACCCATTTTGGAGGTGCTAAGAAATGGACTTGCAGTTTTGTTCACATGAGGGCCTGCACCTGAGCTACAAGTTAATTTGTTCACATGAGGGCCTGCACCTGAACTACAGGTTAATTTGTTCACATGAGGGCCTGCACCTGAGCTACAGGTTAATTTGTTCCTGCTCTATCACATCCTATGCCAGTGATGGCAAAGCTTTCCATCCTTGCATGCCAAAAGTGCCCGCGCATACATGCACGCATGCCAGCACCCATAAGGCAATGTACGCGGGGAGCCCTATGCCCCCTACACATGCACGCACAACCCCCCCCCCCCCACCTGAGCACCATGCGTCTCTGCGTATGGGCACGTCTCCTGGAATGACCCGCCCTTCATACATGTGCGACAGCTAGCCGACGATCTGCTGGCGGGTGTGTGCCGCACATGCCTGCGCATTGGACCTGCTCTGGGGTAATGGCTCACGGGCCGGCGGAGATGGCTCTGTTTGCCACTTCCAGCATGTGTGCCAAAGGTTTGCCATCACAGTCCTATGCCAAGCTCATTGGGCTACAAGCATACTCCACCATCCTTGGTTGCATTTAATCTCCGATCTTTCCATTTAAAGTTGATGTTTTTCAGATCGTCCTGAAATATGTGGTGACAGGTTTTCTGTGCCCTTCCTCTTTTTCCCCAACCATCCTGGGGTATTCAGTTGATTGCAGTCTTTGCTGGACATTGCAAACTCATGTGGAGCATGTGTCCTGCAAAGCACGTTCTTTGTTTTGTCACTATCTAAGACTCTTCAGGAATTACTTCTTTGTAGAACTTTCTCATTTGTGACATTCTGTTAAGGCTAATAAAATGTAATGAGAGAACACTCAATACTGCAGGGAGAACTCCAGATTGACAAAAGATAAATGCATGAAGAATAAGTAAAGATTGCCAGATTGGTAGGGCATAGGATTAAATTCTGTTTGGTGTGCATTGTTCAGTCACTGAGAATTGAGCAGCTTCAAGTTTAAATTATTATGGTCAGTCTTACAATCACTTAGATGTCTATGCTGAATTTGGCATTTTTGCTCACCTATTATTTCCTATCCAAGGACCTGGGATGGCTGTTGTTATTTCAGAGTTGTTGTTATTATTATTATAGTTATTGTTATTATTAAATCTTTAGTGACATTCACAGCCTTTGGGGCTGGTTGGTAGCTCAACCAAGAACCCAGGAACTGTTAAAGTTGCGTCGGAGGATATAAGCTGTTCCAAGTAGAGTAGGCTTTTTTTTTCGAATCAAGGTATTCAAGTCTGATAAATTTAAGAACAACAAAACAACAACAACAACAATAATAATAATAATAATAATAATAATAATAATAATAATAATAATAATAATAATAATAATATTTACACACTGATGTGAAATCACAGCTACCAGTTCTGTCCCACTTCTGTCACTTACTGTAATCTTATCCTGGTACTGCAGGATAAAACATTGAGAAGCGGCAGCTGCATTGTTCACCTTCACCATATACAAGGTTAAACTAAAAACAGAAACAAAGCCTGACAGCTGTTGCTATTTTAAAAATACTGAACAAATTGCCAAATTATATCCTCTGATTTACACAGTACACCAGGTGGTGCCATGGCCAGTTCTAGCTATGGTCTTCTATTGCTTTTCTTTTGGGAAGATACTATGGCTGGCTGTGGAATTCTGGGAGTTGAAATCCACACATCTTAAAATTTACCAAGCTTGTACACCTCTGAGCTAGATAGTGCCAGGAGTGACTGCTAGTTTCCAAACAAACAATCCTATAGTACAGTGCTGTTAAGTTAGTTGGCTAAAAAAGAAGAAGAATTAGTTGATATCTTACCTTCCTATAACTCAAACAAATGAGTCCTACTCTTGAGAAACTCAAGACTGGGCTGTGAGGGCAAAGTTGTGGCTTAAAACTACCACCTATCTGATTTTCTTTGCTAATAATTTTCTTCTGATTCCTTCTAGGCACAATTGCAAGAGCGAAACGATCCTCCACAGCTTCTGTTAGACTTCAAATTCATGTTCCCTGTTTTGTTTCCATTCAATCCTTCGTCTCTGACCATGGACTCTATCCACATCCCAGCTTCCCTCAACCTGGAATTCCTTAATCGAGTTTGAAGACATAATATATATATATATATATATTTTACCCCAATTTTCCCAAAGCTGGGGGTGGGAAGAAACGAAAATGTAAAGCTCTTCTAATATGGACCAAATAATGGTGAAAGAACCAGTACATGCCAATTAATCAGTGCTAAATTGTTCAGGATAAAAAAATAATACTTGGGTTAGATGATTTTTCGTTTGTGTGAGGGATTTTTTTTGTGGGTGGGTGGGTAGATCTTGAAGTTGATACTTGAAACACACGAAGGGGTTGAACTGTTTGATGCCATGCTGAAGTATTTTCTCCCACTTGCCATTAAGGCAAACACGCTGGTTAAGCAGGATGTAAGCTTTACTTTTGTGAATTATGTTTCTCAAGGACTTTTGTATTGAAATGATAAAAAGAAGCCCAGATTGTCACCCATTTTCTGATTGTCCATGGTGATAGAGCAGGGGTCTCCAACCTTGGCAACGTTAAAACTCGTGGATGTCAACTCCCAGAACTTGTCAGCCAGCATGGCTGGCTGGGGAATTCTGGGAATTGAAGTCCATGAGTCTTAAAAGTTGTGTTCCAAGGTGGAGCTTGCTTTAATCTTATTTCTCATTTTAAAAAAAAAAGTTGCTTTAGGTTAAAATTTAAAAAAAAGTGACACAGCTTGAACAGATGTTGCTGGAGGTGGGAAGAGCATAATTTGCAATTTGCACTGAGGCTGGGGAATGCTACTTTGCACATGAAGCAAGTTAGTCATTGAAAGCTTCAGGAGGATGTGTAAAATATGGTTAAAAAAAGACAATATGGCAGTACATACCTAAGAAAGCAGGCCAAACTTCAATCACACCATTGTGGCTGCCATTTTGACTTTTGTTTACCATACTTTGTGGATACCCTGGTCCGTCTTTAACCTATCAGGTGCCTGTTGATAATTTTTTTGTTTCTATCACTAAGAATGTAAAGTTGTGGAACCATAAACCTCTATATTTGCTTCATGCCAAATTATAATTTCATCATAAACTGCTACGGATTCATTTAGCCCAGTGATAGACAGGGGCCTACTTTGATTTATTGGGGAAGATAATGGTGTACTGGCTACATTGACTCCGAGACAGATTCCTTGTCAAGATAGTTGAAGCCTCCTTATGATCACACTTGGAACTGTGCCAGGACACAGCAGGGATACGTTGGCAGTTGTGTGTCATTGTGCAGTCAATGTTTCCCCAGCATTGACAGAACATTTGCAAGAAATGGAGCGTTAGGCTGTATTTCCAAGCTAGTTACAAGGACAATGTTAGGCACTTTATATAGTATTTGTTAATATCTGAACTCCAAGAGAAGCCTTTCAAGAGAATTATCGTAGAAACTAATGCAGAAGACTGTCAGCATGTTTATGCACATAACAATAGGTTAGAAATGATCTTTCATGCAAAAACTAATCAGCACTTATTAAATACTAGAGAGCCCCTTAGTCACCCTTCCACATAAAATCCAGTAAAATCTTGTGTTTTAAATATGATTTTTTAAATTATGTCCAAAATCATACTACCAAATGTTTTTCTCCAAATTTTATTTTTTTAAGCATTGCTCAACTATTATTCAGTAGCTATCATAGCCATTAAAGTGGCATTCAGATGAAAAAGGAGACCATGGGAAGGGACAATTATATGGATTAATAGACAGCCATATACAGCATTTGTTATTCTGCAGTCTCCTATAATTGCACTTCACTAGATCAACCCAGTAGGGTTATAAGCAAAAAAGAAATGTGATTGAATGACCTTTTTGAACTGTGCCCAGATGATCTTGGCATTCTTCACTCTTGCAAGTTTGGCAGTTCTATATTGAACCAGGAAGCTTTTAGCGAGATGAACCCCATCCTTTTCAAAATAATTTGGTTATTATAAATCAAATGCCCAACTTACAAAAGACACTCCTCCATTAATGGATGAAGTCTAAGACTTTCTGGTCTCATGGAAAATAAGAACGTGCCCATTTTTAAGGTCACCAAGACATCTGCTGTCTAAAAGGGAAGCATTTTGTGCATTTGACCATGGCTTGCGGTATTGAATATCTAAATATCTTGATGCACAGATGGATGCAAAGAGGAGCATCTGCCATCTAACTTCTCTTAAATGTTTACACTGCTGCTCCAAAGCTATCCGTCATTAAATTTAGTATCCAGGGAACCGTTTCTTCATAATGCTAAATTCCTAAAACGACTGCAACCATGTGGTAAAATGACAACTGCAGGCACACTGCTTCCACATCATTCTGCAAATTTTATCATTTTTTTCCCCCCTCCTCGGTCCCTGCAGAAAAATTCACGCTACCTTTTCCGGTAGTTCTAGTTTTATCCAATGATGCTTTATTCAATAGAAGTTTCGCTATTATTCAAACTTTAATGCAAAAAAAAGTTCTCTGGCTGCATTTGCTTATTTCTCTCGTGATTTTCTGCATTAGTGCAAACATTGATTCATTGATTTCCTTCCTCAAATTAAATTAAAAAAATTGTACTTTGGCAGGCCCTCCTCTGGGGATCCTGAACATGGAACAAAAAAGCACATTTTGTTGCCTCTAATAGAACAAATCTGTTTACTGACCTTTTTCTTTAAGTATCACTTTCCAAAGTAATATATGAAGTAGACATTGAATTTTCTTAAATAACTGAATATTATAATTCCTGTGTATTCCTTATGAATTCTCTAGGTTTACTCATCGTCAGTAAAATAATGTAAAAATGAGGCACTTTTCTGAAAAGTAACACTCAAGCTAAAGTAGTGAAACTGCTACGTAATTTGTTACCCATCATGGCCAGTTTATTCCTGCACAGCGGATCTTTTCTCTCCCACAAAACAGGTGTGAAAAGGGGGCACTTTGCCAACTGTGATCCTGTCCACTACCTTTTAAAAGTATAAAGTAAACAATTATTTCCAAATGTTCCAGTATCATGTGGAACTAAACTGGACAATTGGAAGTGTTATGTTGCCATTTGGCAAGAAGCCTCAATTTCTGTATAAATTGTATAGGTTAAAAAAAATCCTCAAATGTTGCAAAGCTTTTAAATACGTTGGTGTATTTAATTCTTACTGGGCAGACTAAAGATGCAGAATAAGATGCAAAACCTTCCACAGAATCTTGGAAAAAATGTATTTATAAAGTGTGGCTAAAGCTCTACCTAATGGTAATATTTCTCTGCAAGGACTGCAAGAAAATTTAATTTATATTATGTATATAATATCTGTACATTTTTAAAGTATGTTATAACAGATAGAAATTGAATATTTGTAATTATCTGCCAACTTTACCGAAGGAACTTGTGTTCAAAATAACTGATGTCTGTAACTTTTGTGATCTGTTTTTAAGATAACTTGAGTTTTTCTTTTTAAAAAGCCAATTCACTGGCAGTGCCATGCACAAATATGCTTTCTCTGTCTCTAATTGACCATTTCTTTGATTTAAAAATACTTTAGCAGATCGAAAAAGTAGATTGTGTCACTTATTTCATCTTTTTATTGTTTTTGACCGAATTCTTTCCTTCAGCATGACTTTACATTAGCATTTCCTAAACTATTTGCCGGAGTATAAGATGACTTTTTTGCCCTGAAAAACATGCCTCCAAGTGGGGGTATATCCACTGCTGGCTGTCGGATGCTTGTGGGACGCAGCGAAGGCGCCTCTGGCTTCTCGGCTCCCCCGCGTCGCTTCTATCAAGAGCCTCCCCGCATCTCTCAATCAGATTTGAATCCCGCTCGCCTCGCTCCGCCCGAGGCTGCAGCGACTGGGGGGAGCGAGAGTGTGGGTCACTCCTGTCACCCCAGGCAGGGCCATGTGAAGGCTGCCCGCCTTCCTGCTCCTCCCACGGCCCCTGGCACTCCGCCCTGCTGCTGCAGCCCCGGGGATTTCTGGAGGGCGTTTCCGGTGACCCCGTTGGGATTGTTTGGCTGACCAACACAGAATAACATGCACACTGTGTAAATATTGGATGATTAGTTACCCAGGGGGGGAGGGTGTCGTCTTATACGCCGGGTCGTCTTATACCCCGGCAAATACGGTATTACAAATTTGGAGAAAAAATTAAATGTCACCCCAAGTATGTATGTAAACTGATGAAACTGCATATGAATTTAGACATCTGTAAAAGTCCATTAGAAGGATCCAAATGCAGATTTGAATTGATTTTCTCCACAAAGTTTTAGATTCTAAAACTTGTTTTTGAAGGTTCCAAAATTGGGAATCTTAGATATATTTTTAAAGACCTACAAAGGCACTAAAATAAGTATAAATAAAATACGATTACAGTTATTTATGGCTATCAAATTAATATTAGCAAATGTGCAACCTTATATATAACTTCTATTTGTTTAGGACAGCCAGTATGGAAAGATTTCAGTATTGTTGTATTAGATTAATTTGAACTTTTTATAAAAAGAAATATATGGCCAATTGTCTTCCTCAATTAAAAACTGCAAGAAATGCAGATTTATTCATATTGATTCATTGATATTAACTATTAATTTTTTTAATACTACACATCTCAATTGTGCAAGACTTGTCTGTACACAGGGACAAGCAGTGAGATTGCCAGGTTTCAAGTTATACTACACACACTGAAGTAATTTCTCCCTTATTGCAGCAAATTAACTCTTATGGGTTTGCTTATTTTCAGACTAAGCTATAAAATAGAATGCAGTAGTCAAAATATTCTAGCATTATAGATGTAGCTGACTATCCATGCCAATCAATTTATACTGCATGAGCAAGTTACATCTCTGCCCTCAAAACTTCATTTTTTGTACATGTATTGAAAGATAACTCCCATAAAAGCTAGAGAATTATTCAAAGAATGCAAATGCTGGAACATAAATGAGGTGTACCTACCCAATTTATAATTGCCCCAGTTTAATTAAAATTGCAAGCTACAGTTTAATTAAAATATTGCTACTGATAAAAATATTTTTCCAGTTTGAACAATTGGGTAAACTACACCTGTTTATAGGAAAGTGACTGTAAAAGTCACCATCATTCCACTGTGTAAAATACTTTGGAATAAAAAGCTTGCTTTCCTTGTTTTTCTGCATGCTGCTTTTATTTCCAGCATTGCTAAGTGTCCACTTTCAAAGCTCATTCTAAAAGAGAAATGGATTTGTTTTATAAACTCTTTGTAATACATTTACAGAATGTATATATTATTTCCTTCTGGAGTTCCAAGTGTTACATGTAAATGCTGCAATGGTACAGCTTTCAAGTTTGCTTCTTAGATTATTGTGAAGTATTTTTGGGAGCAAATATAGTTGGGTTGATGAATGCACCAAACCCAAGTGGTCTGTTGGAGGAAAGCTTCTGAAATATATTTCAATTCTATTACCATATTTCCCCAAAAATAAGACCCGGGGCACGACAGCTGAAGAAGCTTCTTGGGTGAGAAGCGAAACGTCTTCAAAAGAAAAAACAAGTCTAATTGCCTTCTGAAAAAGCACCTTTGGGACAACCATGACCTGGACGACTGAATGTCTACTGGCTGTCACCTAAGGTGCTGTCTTGCAGCAGTTGTTTCTTCACTACCATGAGAGTTTCAGTTGTTGGAATGCAGGTGAAGAGGGAAGTCACATCATAGGAAACCATGGTCTCATCCGGGTCCAGTTTTAGATTCCAAACCTTGCTGGCAAAGTCCTGTGAATTGTTGATGGGTTGTATAGTTTTGCCAACTAGAGGAGCTAATAAGGTGGCTGGATGTTTTGCAATTCTGTAGGTGACTGAGTTGATGCTGCTGACAATTGGTGTGAGTGGAGTTCCCTCTGTGGATTTTGGGGAATCCATATATGCATGGCGTGGCTTCCCCAGGGTATAAAGACGGTAGTATTGTGGCTGATCAATGGCTTTGTCCTTCAGTAGCTGTTGCAAGAAATCAACCTTTTTCTTGCAAATGCTGGTGGGATCTCTCTTCAGTCTCATACCTGGCAGTGTGCCATTTAATTTGCCTTGTAGTCGTCTGTGTTCAGGATGACTGCATCTTCCTTTAACTGCTGGCAGGATGGTGATGTTTGGGTCTCTTCCTAGAAATGTCACTGCTCTCCTTTCATGAATTATGAGGTTGGAAGGGGGTGTTTTGGCATCAGCAAAGACTGCGGGTATTTTCAACCCTTAATTGTTCTGCCTCTGGTTCTGCCAGTTTATTGTTTCTGATGGCTGACTCTAGTGCTCTGAGATCTACAACTGGTAGCTGTTCTGGTATGACTGCAAAATTCAGCCCTGCTGCTAAACATTTTCTGTTTGGGTAAGCTGTCAGATTTCTCACCCATTGGTCAGTTTTCTGAGATATGTCACTGTGTGTTGATTCTTCTGCTGTGTAATTTTTCTTGTCTAAGCTGTAGGGTACAAGTGATTTCAGCTCTTGAAGTTTGTGTTCCACGCTCCCTTTCAAAGTATCAATTGTAAAATTAATCTTAAATTGAAGCGCAAATGGTTCCTGTGGTAATTTTTTCTGGAAATTCATTGATATTCCGCCATTCGAACGACGTTCAAGTGCATAGCTAAATGTTTCAATTATGTTTTTGTTTGATATTATACACCACTCAGAGTCCTTTGGCATTGGAGCAGGTTATAAGCACTATATATAAGTAGATGGATTATTAGATACATTGAGATGGGTAACAAAATAATAGACTAGATCAGAGTCACCTCCCAAGTTACATAGTTGATTGTAACACTGATTTTCACAATCTCAGCCAACCCCAGTATGTACCATACAACTCCATCATAAAGTCTTTTGCTTCACTGATCTTAAGATTTTTCTCCAGTGCCTTGGGCTCTGTGCATCAGCAACCAGGTAAGAACTATGGGGCTGCCAAAGCATTGGTCTCAGATGCCTTTGTTAGCACAAAATTCGTCATTCAGTTCCACACAGAACTCAGATTGCGCAGTGGGCTATTCATCACAGACCAGCAATGGCAAGAAGGGGAAATGCTCTCCAAATTAGGTGTTTGAGACGGGAGTTCCCTTGGAGGTACAAAATGCAACAGTCCCAATGGGCAGTGCTGATGAACCCTAAAATATTCTCTGCTTTCTATGTCCAATCACTATTTCAGGGTCACCAGTTGGCATCTGGATGCCATTCAAGAATCTCTTTGGCAGCACCTTGGAACTATTTTCTCTCCCCCATATCCATCTGCCTGTCCAGTTAGACCGATCTACACAAGGATGTTTACATGGCAGGATTTTAGAAAACAGGCATTTTAGATCCTTGTCCCTATACTTTGGAGATTCAGTTTGCTTCTTTTCTCCTGGATTTCAGGAGAGCTGTTAAAACCCGAAGGTTCCCTCAAGCTCTGGAGGAGAGTTTGCAACGACTGAAAAGTAAAATGTAAGGAATGCACAACATTGTATTTTATGGGATTACTTATTCTTTTTAAGGGGATTGATTTATGAGGATCTTGATTATTAACCACCCAGAGCCTTTTGAGCATACAAATTAATTTGAACCAGGTGGATCAGAAACTATCACAAAGCAAAATGCTCTTGCAAATATTTGTATACAATTGTGCATCATTTCTGCTCTGTGTGCACAAGTGTCAAAATGATTTTCATGATTGAACCCACTATATGGGACCCCCCATTCCAAGTCCATTAGCAAAATTGGTTAGATAAATACAAATCAGCATTATGACCATTCATTATTGAGCAAGCAATGCTTGCTATTTTTAGAGAACACTGTGATAACATCTTTATGCTGTTCAGTCATTAAGGTACTTTCAATTCTTCATGACCTGATGGACATCCTTTTGCCAGGATTGTCTCTGAGTTCTTGTGACAGTATCTAGCACCTTCTCTCTCAGTGGCCCTTTTTTCAATCGTCAATTTTTCCAGGCATCAAGATTTCTAACCAGTAACACCTTTCATATTAAGTATCCATTTTATCGACTGGTACTGTAAATAGATGAGCTGTTTCTTGCTGCTCTAGAACAACAGGTGTATTTCTGTAATTCCTGCTGAAAATAACAAATGTTTGCAGCAATTAAATTCAAGTGACAAGAGTTTTGAGAAACATTTATTTGAAAAGTCTCTAATGATTTTTGATTAATAAATACACTAAATTCACACTTGGCAAATGATACCATTAAGTTCTCTTCTATTAATTCTTCCCTTACGTTTGGCAATGCATAATCCTTAGCCAGCTTTCAAAAAATAACAATTCAAATAAGATGAACATTCCACAACAAAGGCACATTTCAGATATAGTACTATACAGTTTTTAATTTACTGAAAATAGTTTACAAACAGAGATATAACCTTTTGCAATCAATGGCTGAGTCATGTTTTTCCATTCTTAAGATTGCATTCAACAGCTTATCGTTTTCCAGGCAATAGAACAAATTTTTAAAAAAATATTACAGGCCATTGCACAAAGAAACATTCCTCATCTCTCCAAATGTTAGCATCTACCCCATTATACTGACATTCAGAGTCATTTTACGATGAATTGCAAATTCTCTTGTATGGCTAACAGTTAATTTTTAATATTGGCAAGTTTTGATTCTGAGATCATATAAGCCATTGTTCCTTCTTATATTTTGCTATTACAGAAATCTTGTTTCCAAAGAACAATTCGAACAGAAATAACTCACAACTGGGGAACTGAATCCCAAATTTTCCCCAACAGAAATGTCTGTGTTATTGCTTTGAAAAATGAAAAATAATTGAACAGAGTAACTACTTAGGTGCTCGACCTGTAGCTAATCCTGAAACATCCATTAGGTTACGAGCGCCTAAAAGTTGTGATGAATGCATGCAGAGGAGGAAATACATAGAAAACCTTAAAAATAAAATTA
Source organism: Hydrophis major (assembly GCA_033807585.1). Taxonomy (NCBI): domain Eukaryota; kingdom Metazoa; phylum Chordata; class Lepidosauria; order Squamata; family Elapidae; genus Hydrophis; species Hydrophis major. Next base: position 367,587,903 of record CM066329.1, read on the forward strand.
CAAAAAAAAAAAGGCAAAACCCCATTTCTGGAGTTGCAAAACAGGCGCGACGTTCACGTCTCACATCTTCCATAGCATCCAGTCTAGGTCGTTTAATCCAGCCTTCCCCAACTTAGAGCTCCGCAAGCTAAACTGGCCGGGAACGAGCGATTGCAAGCCACCACACCCCGGCTCTCTTGCCCACCGGCAGCTGAGAATAGAAAGCAAGAAAGCTCCGGTAGACCGGGTCTAGAGAGCCTGGGGAGCCCGCTCGGATTCACAGGCCTTCAGCCCACAGAAGACCGCGTTGCCGGGGAGACGGGGCAGTTACAGGAAGCACCTCGGCGGAAGTCCCGCCCTTTCCTGCGCGTGGCTCCACCCCCTTGCGTAGCCGTGGGGCGAATTGCTCCCCAAGCGAGCCAGGAAAGGAAGCGAAGAGAGGCTTCCCCTAAGGCCGCCATTAGTCCTCTCGTCGGCGCGCTCCTCCGGCCCTCTCCACCATCGAACTCCAGGTCCCATAATCCACAGCCAGGATTAGGCTGGAGGAGGAGCGGGGCCACCTGTCTTCCTTCTCCGTCCTCCAATCGGCTCCCCTTAACGCAGCCCTGGGCTGCAGACCAGCCGGACTCCCTCTCCCATCATCCCCAGCCGGCACCATCCAGACACCCCCCAGGGAGATCCAGAGGGGCGTCAAAAATCAGTTCCGTTGTCCACATCCAAACATGTCTCCCAGGCTGGGGATTATGGGGCCCGGGACATCCCGGGAGAGAATGCCCTGCCTGTCTGCATCCCGTCCGTCCACCTCTATGCCTTTGCCTTATAGTCTCCGTTGGAAGTGACTCCCCGGGCGAGGAGGAGGAAGAGGCGCGGAGGAGGAGGGCGAAGGGCGGAGCGGTGGAAGGGGGCGCGGCGGGGTTGTGACTCGCGAACCGAGGACCCCAGCGGGGAAGTCGGTTGGCGAGGAAGCAACTACCACCGCTGCAGCCATGGCTTTGCTCAGAGGTAAGGCAGCCGCCCCCCCCCCCCCCCCGCTCCAAAAAATAATGGGGACTCCCCTAATGCTCCCCCTCTTCCTCTTTGGCCTTGATTTTAGCGCAGGATCTTACAAAGATCTCCCCGTCCCACTCTAGCAACTTGGGAATGCGCTGTAATTCCCTTAAAGGACACCCAGCCCCAAGCACGGAAGAGGCGTTTTGTGCTTTGCAGTTGCCCGGCCCCGTGACTCTTCCTCTCGCTTTATTTCTCCCCACACATAACACCAACTTTATCCCACGAGACGGGAAGGTGGAAAAAAAAAAAACAAATTGCAAAACTTGGGTAGTGACGTGTTGATCCCCAGGCAGGTCTTAGTTAGGCAGGAGAGCTGGTTACTACCACCTCCCATATATAGTTTTTGTCTTTCCAAAAGTGACTTACTCCTCCAAAGGGCGCATGGAAATAAAACCATTGTTTTCCCTCGTGTTTTCTTTCAGTTCTTCGGCTTGACTTTGTTGACCCCGGGGGAATGCAAAGTTATTTTGGGATTATATTCATCGAGGTAGAGGAGGTAGTGATTTGCAATGCAGAGTTTAGGGGAATACACAGAAGTACTGTCAAAGTAAAGCCAGTTGTAAGGAGAGGCTGGTCTCTTAAAAACACTTGGGAAGGTTTGCAGTTTTGTTGAATGAAGGAATGAAATATTTTTTCTAATCTGGAAACAAAAATCTTTTGTACTTGATGATATTTTTTTATAAAAAAAAATCACAAAAAATATTAACAGAATTGGAAGAGACCTTGTAGGTCATCTGGTCCAACCCCCTGCCCAAGTAGGGGACCCCATAATACCATATCTGACAGATGGCATTCCAGTCTCTACTTGAAATCTTCCACTGATGAAGCTCCCACAACGTCTGAAGGCAAGCTGTTACATTGATCGATTTGTTCTCACTGTCAGAAATTTCTCATTTCTAGGTTGAATCTCTCCTTGATCAGTTTCCATCCATTTAATACCATATATTAAATGGATATTAATATTATACCAAAGCTAAAAATATCAGGCATTTTAGTATCTATGTTTAGTCACTTTTAGTGACTAAAAAGTCAAAGTCAATGACACAGAGTATAATTATTAGTTCAAAAATCAAAAACTTGATTGAGGCGCTAATTTTTAAGCAGATTTATTAGATAAGAAACTCTATGAACTTTTTTTTTTGTTAGAATTTCAAATGGAAACATTTTTTTTCAAATTCATGCATCCACTTCACAATATATGAAGTTGTGGAATAGTCCTTCATGTTTGGTGGTTAGAATGGGAAAAACTAAATTGGCAATTGATGGCATACATGGGACTCCCAGGTCTGTATCTGAGGATATTTGGAAGAGTGAGGAGCAAGATGTTACATTTTCAAGTAGAGAAATTGTAAAGAATCATTTAAAAGCAGAGAAATTAGAGATTGTTTCAGAACTACAGATGAAATACTTGAAAGCAAGTCAAAGTCCTCCAGATGTTGCTTAACTTCCCATGGGCTATATCATGAATGATGACAGATTCTCCTAACTGGAGGACTTTATCCCAACATCCCATTGCAACACTTAATGAGTATTGTGCAGTAATTTCATAATACAGTTCTAGAGTACTTTGGAAATATTCTGGTAGAATTGTATGTGCAGGGAGATCTTTGAATTCTCAAAACGTATAGATGTGTGCATATGAAGGGCATTACCTGATGTATTATTTATTTGACAGCAAGGTAATTCGGTTAGTTATTTAACTACAAAGAAAGGAGTTGCTAAGAATGGTACCAAGGCTTATTTTTTGAAGTATAGGTAGTCCTTGACTTACAGCCATTTGAAGCTACAATGGCACTGGGAAAAAAATGATGTGTGGTCCTCGCACTTACAACCTTCAGTTGCAATGTTCTGGGTGGGGTGTGTCTTGTGATTGCTACCCATGTTTCCCCAAAACTAAGACCATATCTTATGAATATATTTTGTCACCAAAAAAGGCACCAGGTCTTATTTTCAGCGGATGTCATTCACTGACTAACCTCACTTATATACATCGGCCCCAGCCTCCTTTTCACTGTCAGAGGCCTTCAGGAACTTCTTCTGCGGCCGGCAAGGCTTTCCTGAAGGCCTCAGCAGCAGATAACAGAACTCCAGATCAATCCAGAGCTTTGTTATCAGCTACTGAGGCCTTCAGGAAAGCTTTGCCAACTGCAGAAGAAATGGGCCAGCAAGGCAAGTATCGGAGTGTGTGAGGCCTGGCTACAACTGTCCAAAGGTCTGTAGTAGGGCAGCTCCATCCCCACCCTAGCTTAATTTTTACCTGTGCACTGTGGAGTGGGCGGGATCTTAATTAGGGCTTATTTTGGGGATAGGGATTATATTGGGTGCATGTGTAAAAATCAAGCTAGGACTTACTTTTAGTGTAGGTTGTATTTTCAGGGTAATGGGGTGTTTATGGCCTTCCCAGCAAGGTCTCAATGAGCCTTGTCTTTCTGTGTGCCTCCTTGTAATGAATTTGGTTGAGCAACTGAAGGCCAAATAAGAGTAGATAGACCTAATGCTTAACTAGCTGTGAATGAGTTTTGGGATCTTGTCTAGTCTGGCATATCTCAGCAAGTAGCAGTATCTACCCAATCTTACCCAGTCTTAGAAGTGAAGGGTTGGGCCTGGTTAATTAATATTGGGGCACCAGAGGTTGAAAATCACCCTGGAAGAGGCAGAAGAGCCAAAAAACCTCCATAGTTCTGTCCATGGAATCACCAGAAACTTAGCTCAATCTGGAGACATCTTGAACTATAACCTTAGCATAGTCACATGGCAGACTTATTAAAAGATTAAGGTTGAAATTCATCCAAAAAACTCAAGATTCAGTGCATAATTAACCAAGTGTGGATGTTAGCAAACCTTGGAGATTAGAACATTGCCAGCCTGACTATAGTTAGCTTTCTCTGTCCTTGAGAGAGGATATACAGGTAGTCCTCAGCTTATGACTTGTTGCTTAATAATAGTTCAGAGTTATAAAGGACTTGAAAAAAGAGACTTTCAAGCTGGATTTGAAGTTCTGACATCTACACTGCCATGCATGATCATGTGACCATATTCTGGGTGCTCAGCAGTGGTGGGATTCAAAAAATCTTACTGCCGGTTCTGTGGGCATGGCTTGGTGGATGTGGTGTGGCTTGGTGGGTGTGGCTTGGGCATGGCAGGGGAAGGTTACTGCAAAATCCCCATTCCTTCCCCACCCCACTAACCTGCTTTCCAGCTCTGTTCTCCTGTGCAGGGCAACAAAAGAAGACCCAGCCAATCAGCTGGGACCAGAGGTGTAGAATAGATGTGGGGAGGGCCACTCAGAGGTGGTATTTGCTGGTTCTCTTGAACTATTCAAAATTTCTTCTACCGTTTTTCCAGAACTGGTCAGAACCTGCTCAATTCACTGGCGCTCGGCCACTGCCTCCCGCATTTACATTTTGGACTCTGGGATGTTTGCAGCATCCCACAGTCACATGACTGCGATTTCCTCCCCCCCCCCCTGGAAATTGGTGTTAAACAGAATGTGCCAAAATTTTTGGCTTCATCCAGTCAGCTTTTCTTACTATCAAATGCTACTTTAAGAAGGAAGAAATTCCTTCTTAAGTTCTACCATGGTGAATGAAAGCTTTTCCACAGCTTATCAGAAAGCTGGGCTCCTCAGACTTTAGATATTTATAACTCTCAGACTTTAAACTTATGAACAAATATTAGCTGCATCACGTAACCTTTGGAAGCAAACTAGGTTTTGAAAGTGAGATGAACACATATGAACTGGGTTAAGTATGTTAGGAGCAAGAAAGAATCTAATGGCATATTTTGGCACATTCACAATTTTGCTTGGTCCCTTCCAACTCTGTTATTCTATTTACAAATGTATGTAGATTTAAACTGAAGTACTTTATTTTTCTACCAATCAGAAAAACAGCTCTTGCTTATTTTTTTTCCTATCCTCTCTTTGGCATTTTCCCCAATTAAGGATTGGGGAATGATTTTTGTAATGTAAGCTAGTCGATACCTTATCTCCTTAAATATTTGTATTTGTGAATGGAACGAATAATGATTTTTTTTTCTCCTAATCTCCTGTACATATTTTCTTAACCACACTCCAAAATTAAATTTGATAATATATACTGTTTTTTACAATGTTGAGAACTCACAATTGTAGAGACAGTTGGTCCTCACAATAGCCACATGTTTTGTGGGCTTTTGAGGGAAAATAACGTCAGAAAAGTGGGTCAAAATGCTTTGTGAGCTACATTATTTAGGAAAGGATAGTTCCAGTAGCTTGAAATTGTGAAGAGTGTAGTAGCTTTAATAAGAATTAGGTAATTTGGACTGGCAGGGATATAATTAAATATCATGACTCAGTCTGAGACTTCTGCTTTAATTATACTTCTGAGGTTGGAGGAATGGAACTGTGAAATTTCTAGTATCAGATTTGCAGCAAACATCATACAATACAACTTTAAGATAGTGGACTTCAACTCCCAGAATTCCCCAGTCAGGGATGGTTAGATTTATATACTGCTTTCCAGTGCTTTTACAACTGTCTCTAAGCGGTTTAGAGGCAGCCGACTGCCCCCAACAATCTAGGTCCTCATTTTTCCCCCGTCGGAAGGATAGAAGGCTGAGTCAACCTTGAGGCTGGTAAGATTCAAACTGCCAAATTGCAGTCAGCCGGCAGTCAGCAGAAGTAGCTTGCAGCACTGCACTCTAACCAGGGGTGGGTTTCTACCGGTTCTGTCTATCTCTGTAGAACCGGGAGCTCTGAAGAACAGCAGACATAGAACTGGTTCTATGTTTGCTGCTGTTTTGGCCCACCCGAGGTTTTACCCGACCTTTATTTCCTGCCTTTTCAAACACTGCGCACCCACACCCAGCGCTACTCAGCTGTCCAGGCAGCAAGCTGATGATGTTATACATGTGCGTGCAGCATAAAATCACCAAATCAGTAGTTATACTGGTTGTATCCCACCCCTGACTCTAACCACTGTGCCACCACGGCTCTTATTAAGTTGTGCTGCTTGTTAAGCAGGTCACTATGTAACTGTTCCCAATTTCACGAGCATTTTTGCGGTAATCATATAACAAATGTCATGATTATAAAACTAAAGCCACAGTCCTTATGTGGATCCATTATACACCATGGGTTTTTTTTTTTCCTGGAAACTGAAATTGTAAACCATCGTAAATTGTGTGTGTGTGTGTGTGGGGGGGTATCAGAACTTCAAATCTGGGTAGTAGTAGCCCTGGGGAAGTTCATAACTTCAAATGGTCATTAAGCAGCCAACTGTAAGCAAGAATTACCTGTATAGTAAGATACGAGATGTTTATTTTATTTGTTTGTCAAACATGTATGAACAAAGAGAGTAAATAAACATAAATGGGGACAGTAAGTCAGGGACAGGAGGCACGCTGGAGCGCTTATGCACACCCCCTTTAAGGACCTCTTAGGAATGGGGTGAGGTCCAGTTTGAGGTTGAAGCTGTGAGGGGTTGAGGCTATAACAAGGGAGTCGGGTAGGGCGTTCCAGTCGTTGACCACTCTTGCTGAAGTCATATTTTCTGCAATTGAGTTTGGAGCGGTTTACCTTGAGTGTAACTCAATGTTGGACTGCTCACAACTTGACCCTCTAAATCAGGGCTGTCAAACTCAATTCCATTGAAGGCCACATCAGAGATGTGTTTGACCTGGGGGGGGGGGAGGAGAAACCCGTTTTCCTATCTCTTCTACCAAATATTACTGACCAACTTTTTGTTCTGACCAAGGCTTCCCTAGACCGTAATTAAGCACATGCTTTGTTAAAACAACTCTCGTTTTATTTTAACCCTGGGAATTATGTCCATTCCCAGCCGATAATGAGTCCCAAACAGTCCCTCAAGATAAGCACCCACCTTTTTCTCCTTTGAATTGCTGCCAATAACAAAAGTGCCAAATGAACTATAAAAAACCAAGTGAAGTACAAAGTCCACACAGAGCTTCAAGGAATTAATCTGAACAGAACAAATGACTTTGCTTCCTGCAAAGATTTCGTCACCTTTGCCTGACCATTATAACTTATGGGAGGGGCAGTCTCCTCCCAGCCTTACTCCCAAGTCACCCCTTTTGTCTCAGCGGCTCTTACCTTCTAGCAGCTTTGCGTGTACACGCACTGGGAACAGGCTCCCCTTGTTCCTCTGCCTTGCTGCTGCCAGGCTCCAGAGGCAGCACCCCACTCCAAGATGGTGCTGGCCCCATCTCTGCATTGGATGCAGGGCCCTCATCCGAGTCCTCCCCAGATTCCCGGACTGGTCTCCATTCTTCCCCACTGTCCAATTCTGCTGCCGTCTGCACAGGCGGCCGGCAAACCACAACACATTTATTAGTTATTCTTATCTTCATAAGATAAGTAGAACTCTTCATATTCCACTAAACTTTTTATTTCTAAATTTATACACACATCTTCAAGTTGTTAAAGTGGAGAAACACTGATCTAAATAATCAGTGGCAAGATTTGATATAAGGCACTTTCTTATTTCCCTGTGTGTGTGTTTTGTCTCCTAGGAATATTCATTGTTTCTGCCAAGAGGACTCCATTCGGGGCTTATGGCGGCCTGCTTAAGGACTTCACTGCCACAGATCTTGCAGAGATTGCAGCTCGGTCAGCCTTGTCTGCTGGTAAAATATCTCCAGAAATCATTGACAGTGTGATTGTGGGCAACGTCATGCAGGTTGGTACAACTTGGCAGTTGCCAGTCTCCCTGACCAATATGTCATTCTGTTTCCATTCTTGCTTAGTTGCTCCATTACAGAAATCAGAAATTTATTGGAGCCTCCCCTGTGCCAGCATTCCAGAAAACCTCCAATCCAACAAATAACTCCGAGACAGACATCCTCTCCAAAGTTCTTTTTATTAGAGCAGTAAACTGGCATATCTGGGAAATCTCGAATCTGAAAGTTCCAGGTTTCCTTGCAATAAGTAAAAACTACAAAACCTATCCCCTGCACCCCTCATTGCATCAACATGCTCCAATCACCATCCGTCCCAATTTGAGACGTCCTCTCATCCAGGTGCAGAAATAACATGACCTTGACTTAGAAGAAGAATGCTATTATGTCTAACCATATACACGCCAACAACCCCTCCCCCCCCCCTCATTTTCCCAGGCTCAAGAATGTGACAGTGTGGAAGTGTCTGGTACTAATATGGCTTTCAAAGCTGACATCCTGTTCCATCAGGTTCACTTACAAACAATTCCTTTTTGGAACATTTGGGTAACTGAATTTGGTAGCTTTGTAGAGCATATTGTCAGTGGGATCGTTGTATCACCAAGCACCACAAGCAGTGTTTTTCTTCTTCTTCACAATTGAGTTTCTGTTTGATTTTTTCATTAACAAGGCAACGATCAATGTATTTAAGTGAAAAAAAACCCTACCTGCTGACTCATTCATCTTTTTTATAAAGGGTAAATTAACAGTCTTGCATAAACAATAGCAATGAAAGAAAGGGGAAAAAAGGTACAGGCAGTCCTCAACTTACAACGGTTGACTTCGTGACTGAAATTACAACAGCACGGAAAAAAGGACTATTTTTCACATGGCCATTGTAGCATCCCCATCCCCATGGTCATGTGATTGGAATTCAGATGCTTGAATGGACAGACTAACGCTAAAAATAAAAGATAAAGCAGATATAGAATACTATTTAACATGGAATCAGTGGTTAGAAACACAAGGTAGAAGTTGGGAGATGAAAGAATCAGGTGAGGAGGACTTGGAAAGAGACATTGTATTATTGACAGAGGAATGTAGGTATTAGAATGATAAGTGAGTTGACATATTGGAATAGGAGGGTCAGAAACTATTGTACAACACTAGCAATGTTTAAAATAGCATATATGGTACTCTGTTTTAAATTAATTAAAAGATACCGATCTTTGAAGTGTTGACCGCTGCATATACATGCACCGCCATATTGAAAACCATTGGGGGAAAAAGAAAGAATGCTCAGGAAGATAAATCTATCTCAACATCTACTTCTGTCCTACTACCGCAGCACCATTGAGAGTATCCTGACATACGGCATTCTTGCACGGTATGGGAGCAGCTCTGTAGCTGACAAATCATTAAAGAGAATCATTAAAACTGCCCAGAATATCATTGGGCTCCAGCTACCAGCCCTGGATGACATATTCTCATCTTGCTGTTTGCGGAAGTTGCACAACATTCTCAGAGACTCTTCCCATCCTGCTCACAATCTTTCTGAACTGTTGCCTTCTGGCAGAAGATACAGAACAATTAAAACTCGGACCCCACGTTTTCTGAACAGTTTTTATCCCAGAGCTATAATTGCACTTAACAATGAACTTAAGGACCACATCAGTGAGCTGTTGGACAGTATTACTTGATCTGTTGTGTGGATGCTTGAGTGTTTTTAGGAGGCAGGGAATTTTGGTGGGTGGGTGGATGTTTGGGGATTGTCGTGTGTGCGCGTATTGGGTCTGGTCTCTGGGTGTTATGTGAATTTTGTTGTGTATATACCTACAATGACACTAAATTCAATAAAGAATTCAATTCAATATGTTATTCTTTTTTTACTTCTGTTTTATGGCAATTGGAATGCCATGGCCAATTACACTTTATTCAATATATTTATATGTAAACAATAAAAAAATATTTTTAAAAAGAGAATTCAGAATCTTGGGAACTGACTCACATTTATGACCGTTGTAGTGGCCTGGGATCATGTGATCCTCTTTTGCGACCTTCTGACAACCAAAGTCAATGAGAAAACCAGATTCACTTAACAACCATGTTAACTAATTTAACAACTGCAGCGATTCATTTAACAACTCTGGCAAGGAAGTTCGTAGAATGGGGCAAAATTCACTTAACAAATGTTTCACAAAAAATGTGGGCTCAGTTGTGGTTGTAACTCGAGGACTACCTGTGTACAAGATTCCTCGTTTAAGTGACTGTGTTCAGCGACTGTTTGAAATGACTGTGCTGAATGAGGAGTTTAATGATCAGTCCTTGAGGTTGCAATGTTCATATGAGCATGATTGGCATGTATTCACTTCTACAAATAAATAGGAAAGTCATCTTCAGTCATGCAACTTAGTTTTTAAGCCGAATTTGCCAGATGAATTTTCTTATATATTTTTTTTTCTTGCAGAGTTCTAGGGATGCTGCTTACCTCGCGCGACATGTTGGCTTACGTGTTGGAGTGCCAATCCCAATCCCTGCCTTGACCGTCAATAGATTGTGTGGATCAGGCTTCCAGTCTATTGTTAATGGATGCCAGGTACTAATTCCAGTTATTTATTTTGCCACATTCTTGGTCAACCGATTTTCTGTTGCATGTCACGTCTATCGTGTCATGCAGAGATTGTAATGGTTCACCTGCTTTTCATTTACATATTTTTTTTAAAAAATGTTTTAAACACTCCAATGATGGTGAACCTTTTTGTTGTGGTCTGCCGAAAGCACGCAAGTTTGCCGGTAGCAACAACGCAATGCGCCCTGCCTCCCTCTGCATGCACGTCCAATACCCCTGTCCTGCCCTTTACGTGCACTGTGTGCGCCTCCCAGCTGATTTTCAGCCCGTTTTGAGGCTGTTTTCACTCACCTTGAGGAAAGCCGAGAAATAGGCTTTCCAGAAATACTGGAAGTGTCAAAATGGGCCCGTTTTCAGGCCTCCCAAGGCTGCAGTGGCTTCTTTTGAGCCTCCAGGAGGGCAAAAATGGCTTCCTCCAGGTTCCAGAGGCCCGCCAAAGGCTGAAAATGGGCACTTCCTATATTTCCAAAAGCCTGTTTTTCAGCCTCCTGAAGCTGCAGAGGCTTGCCTCGAGCCTCCAGGTGGGCGAAAATGGCCTCAAACGGGCCAAAACTCAGCTGGGAGGTGCGCGCATGCACAGGGCAGGTAAGTTTGGCTAGGGCTCGGGTGCCGGCACAAATGGCTCTGAGTGCTATCTGTGGCAAGCGTGCCATAGGTTCACCCTCACAGCTCTATTCTTTCAAAAGTAAAAAGAAAAGTGAAGTGATCTGATGGCTTCGAATAGTTGTGAGTTTCATATGTATATTGCACATCTAATAGGCTTTTCTTTCCTCACCGCACAAATCAGGAAATTAGCCTTAACGATTCTGAAGTGGTGCTCTGTGGTGGAACAGAAAGCATGAGCCAGGCGCCTTTTGCTGTTCGAAATATCCGTTTTGGAACAAAACTAGGAGTTGATCTCCAGGTTAGTGCTTTGCACTCATCATGTTGTGTTCTTTTTTTTTTGGTCTGAAAGCGGGACATTTCTCCTGAAGAAACCCTGAGTCATGCCCTGGATCACATAAAAATACACCAAAGAAAATTAGTCTGTCTCATTAGATCAGGGGTGTCAAATTCAATTTCATTGAGGGCCGCATTAAGATTGTGTTTCACCTTGGGGGGCCGAGGGGAGCATGGCTGGGGGGCATGGTCAACTCGACATCCGTTTTCGGCTGCGACAGCCTCTTACAGACCTCTGCCAGCGAAAACGGAGCTCAGGGGGGCATACACAGCCCTCCCAAATTCCATTTTTGCTGGCAGAGGCACCATGGGCCAGTGCTTCACTGTTTCCAGAGCTGCCCTGAGGACAAGATCTAAACACCCCAGGACCAGATTCAGCCCATAGTCCTTGAGTTTGACACCCCTGCATTAGGTGATACTATATTTACAGTGTAAGGAATTGTATGAACTAATGTACATCATTTGTATCCAGACTTTTGGTTTACTTTCATGGCCTTGTAACAGTATTTGGCTGGGCTCAGAAGCTAAGCCAGGTCATCCCAGGTTTGTATTTGGATGGGAGCCCTCCAGGAGGTCTGGACCTGTAGGCTAAACTTGAGAAGTAAAAACAACACAAACCGATAAACCCTGAAGACGGCAAACCCAATTCCACAAAAAAATTGTGTCTTATCAGCTGCTGTCATTACCTTTTTTCAAAGTGATGTGTATAATTCCTAAAACAAAATGTTTGTATGTTGTGTCATACAGTAGACATGTATGGCTGTGGAATTCTGGGAGTTGAAGTTAACCCATCTTAAAGTGGCCCAGGTTGAGAAACTGACCTATAACATGGTTCTGTTCCTTCTTTCCTGGCAGCTGGAAGACATATTGTGGTCAGGTCTAACCGATGCGCATATCCAGACTCCTATGGGTGGCACAGCTGAAAATCTTGCTGCAAAATACAACATTACCAGGGAAGAGTGTGACCGCTATGCCTTCAGGACACAACAGAGGTGGAAAGCTGGTTAGTAAACAACATTTTTATAATATGTAAGGATACTGATCTTCTTCCAGTGGAGATTTAATTCTCACAGCAGCAGATGAGTTGATATCTGGGTTGTGTTTCTTAAAACTCAAGTTGAGGATTATGTTGATGGGGTTAGAATAGAATCCTTTTATTGGCCAATTGTGATTGGACACACAAGGAATTTGTCTTGGTGCAAATGCTCTCGGTGTACATAAAAGAAAAGATACATTTGACAAGAATCAAAAGGTGCAATACTTAATAATAGTCATAGGGTACAATAAGCAATCAAATCATACTAGGGAGCAGAAATGTTTTTCTTTGGCTTCTGTATGTTGAGGGAATACCTTTTAACCAACAGCAATGTATTATTAGTTTTAGATTTGATACAGGCAAGGCATGGGAAACCTAAAACATTTTGTCTCATACTCATTGATTGAATTGAATTGGATTTCTAGCTGCTAAAGTTTCCTGAAGAGAAATCCTGTCGAGAAGAAGAAGCACACTTTAGTTTTGGGGTTTGGACATTTGAATTCTTACTCGATATACCAATGATGAGGCTCACATTTTCCTACATTGGATGCATTATCTGAAGACCTACCTCTCTGGAGAAGACTCTAATGTTGGGAAGGTAGAAGGAAAGAGAAGAAGAGGATGACCAGCAGCAAAGTGATAGAATGGGACAACTTGGTGCGGCCAACTCGCCCCGGGACAACTTCTTGTCAGGCAGTTCAACAATTCAATTTAAATATTTAAAATAAGTTTTTAAAAATCACTTTTAATTTTGGTCATTCGCATTTCAGTTTATCCCTCCTTTTACATCCTTTCTTCTTTCGTGGTTCCAATCCACCATTTCTTCTATATTAGTGCCACTCTTTGTCCTGTGGTGAGTTGTCCCTCAGCAAGTTGGCCTGAGCTGACCATAGAGGGCCTTCTTTGGTATTGACTTTTTTTTTTTTTTTTACACATTTGTAGCTCACGAAGCCGGACATTTTAAGGCTGAAATGGCCCCCGTTGAAGTGAAAGTGAAGAAAAGCAAACAGAGCTTGGAACGCGATGAACACCCGCGGCCAGAAACAACGTTGGAGCAACTGGGAAAACTCCCTACGGTCTTCAAGAAGGATGGCACCGTCACAGCAGGGAACGCCTCAGTGAGCCTCCTTCCTTCTCTGGGGATTGCAAGAAAGCATTCAGTAGTGTTCCATTCATCTCCTGATTTATCATTGCAGAAGTTCAGATTGAAGTTTCTCTGGAGCTGCAGTCCAGTTGCTAAGCTCTTTGTAATAGCATTTAGCAATAACACTTGGGCTTATATAGCGCTTTATAGCAGTCTGTGGGTGGTTTACAATGTGGAGCATTGTTTGCACAATACCACTAACAGTCTGGGCCCTAATTTTACTGGAAGGATGAGCCAACCTTGAGTGAGCCAGATTCAAACTCCAGGCTGTGGGCAGAGTTTGCCTGCAATACTGCACTTAAACACTGCAACACCAGGGCTCCTAATGCACCTCTCTTTTCAAATAGGGAGTCATCTTTGCCTTAATTAAATAGCCAAGGAACAAATATCAATTGGATACAGAGGTAAAGTAGGGGAGGAGTATGAGGCAGCTTAAAAGAGCTTTTCATTGTGGTGGTACTAAGGTATAGTTTTTGCAAATAAAATAATAATTTGAAAAATATGTCTCAAGGATATTTAAAGTCATCCCTTTGGAAATTATGGTTCGCTGTCTCCAAATTAGAACTTTTCAGCTGGGTTGAGGCTACTGTTTCTATGAGCCTCAGTTCATTGATATTTAGCAATGCTAGAATCCACTCTCACATAGGTAATCCTCACGTTACCATCATAATGGAGCCTGCTCATTTTGGTCATACGTCAGGATAGTCGTAAAATGGACTGGCCCAATTTTATCACCTTTTCTGCCGTGGTCATTAAGCGAACTCGTGGTTCACTAGGAGCCAGGTTGGCCCAAACTGGAAGTACTGTATTTTTCAGAATATAAGACACTCCAAAGCATAAGGTACAACTGGCTTTTGGGGAGGAAAACAAGAAAAGAAAAAAATCTGCCTCTGTCTTCCAGCACTTTGCCTCCTTGCAGCAAACAGCCTGTTTCAGTTTCAGTGCAGCCTGATTAGCACCAGCAGCTGATTTTCTGTTGGATCACCTCCGATAATCAGCTGTTTCAGACTGCAGGGATTGCCATAGCCTATTGCCACCTCCACGCACCCCATCTTTGGCCTCTGCACACCCCATTTTCGGCCTCCGCACACCCCATTTTTGGGCTCTATGTGCCCCATTTTCAAAATGGGTGGAAAACTGGGCACAAAGAGGCCAAAAATGGGCCACGCGGAGATGGCAACAGATCATGGCAATCCCTGCAACCTGAAACAGATGATGGTTGGGAAGCGGATCAACCGACAATCAGCTGATGGTGCGAATCAGGCTGTGCTGAAACCGAAACAGGTTGTTTGCTGCAAGGAGGCAAATTGCTGGGAAGCAGAGGCCAAATTGGTGGGGGCTGGCGGGTGTACATTTGGTGTATAAGTCGCACCCACATTTCCACCCTCTTTTAGGGAGGAAAAAAGTGTGTCTTATACTCCGAAAAATACAGTAATTCTGGTTTTCAGCAAAATGGCTGCAAAACATGGTCAAATGACCATGAGACACTGCAACATAGCCAGATTGACAAGCACTCAAAGTGCAGTCATATGAACGCAGGAGGACCTCCAATTGTCAGAACTTTGAAGCCATGTCTTAAGTACCCCCCCCCCAGGTAGATCCGTTGTAATTTTGAACAGTCACTAAGCGATCAGTCATAAGTAAAGGACTGCCGGTAATGCCATTCATGAGACCCTGCTTTAAGAATAGCAGAGAGGAACAGATTCTTATTGATCCCTTTACATAACTAAAGGTGAAGAGCAGGACTGCAGCCCTAAATTTCTACAGGAGAAAAAATTAATATACTAGGAGGAAGTGTACTAGTGCTTTTAATCCACTGTTGGTGCATTGAAGCAGAACCGCCCTGAGTGCCTGTATTTTGTTTGTAGTCCGATATCGACACTTTGTCCACATTCAAAAAATATCCAGATTCTACCCCAAAAATCTTCTTTGTCGATCAGAGGCGTCAAACTCAAGGTCTGCAGGCTGGATCTGGCCTACGTGGGGCTTAAATCCGGCCCGCGGGGCCAGCCTGGAAATATCAAGGACCAGCCAGGGGGCCTGCCCCTGGACACCCCCTTGCACCCCGTTTTGACTGGCAAGGTGCTGCAAAAGGCAACTGTCCCATCCCCACTGCCCCCCACTGCATTCCCATCGCCGGCCCACAGAGGAGAGTTACAATGCTGATCCAGCCCTCAAAGAAATCCAGTTTGACACCGCTGGTCTAGATGTTTCCAATGCCATGCATCAAAAGCAGTAATCAGGTTGGCCCATTCTTAAAATTTTGAATCAATCATGTTTTCCTGTTGAAGAAGAATTCTTTTTTCTATATACAGAAAGTGGCTTGGTTTGCATCAGATACTGGAACCTTCTTGGCTGAAGAACTGGCTAGAAATGCCTAAATAAAATAAACCTTCATTTTAGGATGAGGTTTCTTAGTTGGATAATGAAATGTCTCAAGGAAAACAACCCAACTCAGAGAGCACCAACAGCTCAACCCTCAGCTACAAATAGCCTCTTACTGAAACTTTCACGTTTGACTCATATCAGGATTTTAATCAATACACTCCAGCCCAAGACTTGATGGATTTATTTTATTTTTAATTTGATGATATAGTGCTATAACCTCATCCACTTTTCCCCAACCTCTGCCCTTCCTAAGGCATCGGGAACTGGAGTCCCCGAAATTCCCGGTCACTACAGCAACATCCAGGCACACTGAAAAAGTGCCACACTGGAAAATGTTTAACTGTCTGACAACATCTTCTAACCATTTCAGCCTCAATGTGACTCCACTGGTATGTTCTTCAGTTTTTATTTTTCCCAGCCTTGATGCCTGGTGTTCTTCTGTTGTAGGGTGTGAGCGATGGGGCAGGAGCTGTGGTCCTAGCAAGTGAAGATGCCGTAAAAAAGCACAACCTCACTCCCTTGGCTAGAATTGTCAGTTATCATGCAGCTGGATGTGACCCTAACATCATGGGCATTGGTAAGTCACAACAGAGATAATCTTCTGCTGATCAGTCAAAGTTTTTCCCATCCCATGCATAAAAGATCTTGTAATTCCCCAGTTGCAAACCGCAGCATGAAAACTGGTCTAGCTTTGTGGAGTCCTTGGGGCTGTCTGAACATGGTTGTTTGCTTACAGATGTTTGCAAGCAAACAACAAAGCTCAGCCAGCACTAAGGCCTCCTCAGTTCAACTCTGAGTTAGAGATATTTTCTTCTGTCGGTCTAGTTTATGTGGAAGTGGATATAGCCAGATGCCCTTTGATATTATTTTTTATCTTTGTTTACAATTGCATTCAAATAAGTAAACAAAATATTAAGTCAAAAAAAAAGTTTAATAAAATAGTAGGTTGTTATAGATTTAAAACCAGAAATATGTTTGTTGGGCATTTTACCGGATAAATATAACAAGGAGAATACATATTTGATTTTACATGTATTAACTGCAGCTAGAATTGTATTTGCACAACAATGGAAGAATGAAGAGATCCCTACAGATGAAAATGTGGTTAACAAAATATTAGAATGTGCAGAAATGGATAGACAACACTTACAATTAAGGAAATGGAAGAACCTGAATACTTTTTGACTTGGAACTTATTTATCAATGGCTAACTAATAAAAACAGAGGTTAGAAACATGTGGATATAAGAAAAGGACACAAGGGAGATTTGTTAAAATGGACAAGCTATTATTATATTATTATTATTATTATTATCATCATTATTCTTATTATAGAACTTATTGCAATGTAATGAATATTGTTGTAAATATTTTGATTATTATTTCCTTAAAATATTTAAACCCAGACAACATACTGTTTAACTAAAAATGGAAATTTATATGTTAAAAAATAAAACAAAAATGTATATATGTAAGATGTCCAGATAATTTGGACATCTCCTTTGTTTGATCAGCAAATAACCAGCGTGGAAAATGTCTCAGGAAGTATATCAGCTGGGCAAAATGCAAAATTCTGTGCTCTCAGGGTTTTTTTTCCTTCTTATGGGAAAAGAGCTCAGGTAGTATCTGCCCCTGAATGGTTTAGCAACCAGACAGGGACATCTTAAGTCAGAAGTAGAATTCCTGAAGAAAAAAAATATTCCAACCAGGTTTTTATCTTTTTGTTTTGCACAAAAGAAAATTAACTCCTACTAACTATCAGATTCTTCAAATAATCCTCTGCTGTCAGTTACATTGTTTTTCTTTGTGTTGCTAACTTAATTCTGTAAGCTCCTCCCATTTGATATTTAATGAAATTAGGCATATAAACCTAATACTACTCTCCTAGGGTCACACGGAAAGCTATGCTATGCTTTTCGAGGTCCAGCCTGGAGGCTAGAGAATGGTCTCCTGCCTGAGCAGGGGGTTGGACTAGAAGACCTCCAAGGTCCCTTCAATTCTGTTATTCTGTTAAGGAATGAGCCACCCTCCATTTTTCGCTTACACATGTATGTTTCTGACATAGGTCCTGTGCCTGCTGTTACTGAAGCCCTCAAGAAAGCTGGTCTTTCTTTGAAAGACATGGATTTGGTTGAGGTAATGTCCATCAGCGAAATGCAGTCTTGCAAATATCTGAATTATTAACTGGGGAGAAATTGGTGAGTGGGTACTGCAGCTTCCCTGCAGTTGATCATAAGGACAAATGACTGCAAGGATGTTGTAGTCGCCATAACTTTCAAAATTGGGTTGTAAGTAACTTTTGGGCATGAATCTGTCGTAACTTCAAGGGGTCATTAAGTGATCACTTGTAAATTAAGGACTAGCCATAATTATTCAATGTGGAAAGAATTCTGAATGGCCTCTCTCAATACGTGTCAAGAATACCCCCATTAGTTCATGTGGGCTGTCATTTGGAAAGCAGCTTTTAAATTTTAGGGCTAAGTTTTTCCATATAAATGTTGGAGTCAGAGTTTCTCCAGGGCGGCTGACATGTCCTAGAGCAGGGGTCCCAGCCTTCCCAGCTTTACAGATCAGCCAAAGTGGGGGAGAGGGGTTGGTTCCATGCAAGTGACAGGCAAACACGCATGCACATCCCTCCACTCATGCAAATGGAGCACGCCCACATGAGCTCACCCACTACTTGTGCAAGTGGGGATTTGCACACACATGCACACACTTGCCTGCTGTTTCCGCAGCCCAGTTTTGAACAGCTCCCAGCCCAATAGTGGACTGCAGCTCCACGGGTTGGGGACAACTGTCCTGCAAGGTACGAAATTTGTCTTCCTTGCGTGGATCCTTGAGATGATCAGCGATTAATAGTTCGCTTTCCTGGCCGGTACAACTGTATTTCTCTGTCTCAAAGGTGTTTGCTTGTTTTTTTTTAAAGACAACTGGACTGTCTGGAAAAGCACCTTTGAGACAACTAAGACCTGAGCGACCAAGTATCTCCATAGACATTCTGCATTTCTCTGCTTTAGTACTGAGACAGAGTCTGAGGAGTATGCGTAAAAATTGCATAGAAATATTAGAAATAATAATGTCTACAGTTCAGACAAAATGGGGTGTGCAGTCCAGTTTCTGTAGTGTCATGCAAAGTTAAACGGAGGTCTTCTTTACCCCACGTGATCTTACCAGGAAATTAAAATTTTTAAATATAATATTGAAGTTATAAGTACTCTTTGACTTACAACCACAATTAATGACCAGAATTTCCACTGCTAACCGAGGTGGTTAGTAAGTGAGTTGCCTCTGATTTTGGGATGTTTATTTCCATGGTCATTAAGCAAATCACTGCAGTTGTTATGTGAATCACACAGTGGTTAAGCAAATCAAGGTTTCCCCATTGACTTTGCCTGTTGGAAGCCAGCATCGATGGCCGCAGAAGGTGATCACATGACCCCAACATGCAACAACTATCATAAACACATGCTGGTTTCCAAACATTCAAATTTTGATCATATGACAACAGGGATGCTATGACAGCCTATTAAGTGCAAGGACTGATTGTTGAGTCCATTTTTCAATGCTATTGTTCCAGTGATGGGTTTCAAAAAATTTTACTACTGGTTCTGTGGGCATGGTATGGCTTGGTGGGC
Source organism: Hydrophis major (assembly GCA_033807585.1). Taxonomy (NCBI): domain Eukaryota; kingdom Metazoa; phylum Chordata; class Lepidosauria; order Squamata; family Elapidae; genus Hydrophis; species Hydrophis major. The sequence goes on from CM066329.1 coordinate 367,607,356, forward strand.
GTGGTGTGGCTTGGGGTGTGTGGCAGGGGAAGGATACTGTAAAATCCCCATTCCCTCCCCATCCCACTAACCTGCTTTCCAGCTCCATTCTCCTGTGCAGGGCAACCAAAGGCCAAGCCGATCAGCTGGGACTCAGGAGGCAATGAATAGATGGGGAAGGGCCAGTCAGAGGTGGTATTTGCCGGCTCTCTGAACTATACAAAATTTCCGCTATCGGTTCTCCAGAACTGGTCAGAACCTGCTGAATACCACCTCTGCATTGTACCTTTAAACAGTTGCTAAAAGAATGGTTATAGGTCAAGGACTGCCTCTATAGACAGGACAGCTATTTGACCATTCTTGTAAACGATTGAATACTTCCAGTGAGTTCTACCCAGTATATGATCCTGGTGGATTGGGGGTTTTTTTAACATCAAGATTTTGATCTCTGCTCTCTCCTGTCCCCAAGTAAAGCTGCATTCCGCATTGTTTTGTTCAAATACGAGAACCAGTGTTGAGGATAATTCTAATCAGCAAATCATAGCAGCCCAATTTGAGATATTTCTCTGATGTGTTTCCAGGTGAATGAAGCATTTGCACCACAGTACTTATCTGTGGAGAAAGTTTTGGGTCTGGACCCCGAGAAGACCAACGTCAATGGAGGAGCCATCGCTTTGGGTCACCCTCTGGGAGCTTCGGGTTCCAGGATCACGAGTCATCTGGTTCACGAATTAAGGTGGATAAATACACAAAGAAAACTTTTTTTCTTTTGTTTCTTCTTAATATTCTGGAAAATAATATTCAGAGAGAGCATAACTGAGTCACTGTGGATTTGCTATAGAAAACAGATTACGTCCATTCTGTTTTTTTGCAAAAGATATCAAGTGGACTCCCTGGCAGCTTAGCGAAAAGTAAGACGAAGGGAAAATATAGATAAAAAGGGCTGCGGCTGACATCCTGGAGACCTGTAAGCTAGTTAGGATTGGACACTCTGATGGCTGATCACTTTGTATTCCTACTGCAGTAGTTTGAAGCATGTAGATAGAATCAAGATCATGTGAAATGTTAGTACGACTTTTGTATTACCTTAGTAAAACCACACTTGGAATACTGCATCCAGTTTCGGTTGCCACGATTTAAAAAAAAATGTTGGGATTCTAGAAAAAGGGCAGAGAAGAGCAAAAAAGATGATTCCTGGAAGCTAAAACATATAAAGAATGGTTGCAGGAATTGGGTATGTCTGCTGTAGTGAGAAGAAGGACTAAGGTGATACAAGAGCAGTCTTCCAGTATCTAAGGGGCTGCCACAAAGAAGAGAAAGTCAATCTATTCTCCAAAGCACCTTAAAGCAGGACAAAAGGCCATGGATGGAAACTAGTCAAGGAGAGAAGCAACCTAGAACTAAAGAATTTCCTGATATTAAAATAATCAATGTGTGGAATGGCTTGCCTTCAGAAGTTATACGTGCTCCATCACTGAAGGTTTTTAAGAAGAGATTGAACGACCGTTAGTATGAAATGTCATAAGGTCTCCTACTCGAGCAAGGGGCTGGACTAGAAGACCTTCGAGGTCCCTTTGAACTCTGTTCTTCTATTACGTCCTATCTACAAGTACCATCACTTGACTATGGTGATGGCAGGTTGAATATACAAACTGTTCAATGACTGAAACCCTTCATCTGATTATCCCCCAAAATAAAGAATTTGTAGGCAATTTTGTTTTGAAAATTGAGTTTAAGGGTGCTTGCTTCCAAAATGTATGTGCCTATATTTTGCAGTCTCTTATAATTCTAACCAAGGAAGACATTTGCCACATGGTTTTTTTAAGCATTGTCTGTCAAACAATAGGGGGGGAAAAAACCACTTATTTTTTTCCCTTAATCATCACAAAACCCCTTGCAGGAATTCTGTCTGCAAATGTAACCTTGCTCTAAAAACAGTTAGGCTCTTTAGTATCTAGTATCTCTCTCTTTAACTTTCTGAAAATGGGTAAATATTCTCCATTTTGCCTGAAAATTCCACCCCAGTCTATTAAAAAAGTGTTTTAAAAAGCCACAGGCCCTTGTGATGCTCCCATGTCAGTCATTAGAAACAAGCAACTTTTAATTCGGTTTGAGGCAAAGTCAGCTATTCTACCTGACTCAACAGATTCATACCACTTTTAGGCCTTTGAAGCAGTTTTCCCAGCCCTGTTGAAGTGTTGCCATCCTATAACGTGCGTTTTCTTCGTCACTTTGGAGTCCTCTAGATTCCAAAGTGGTGGGTAAATTTTTTTTAAAAAAGTTCCAGCTGATTTGGAATGTAGAATCAATTATGGGGTAAACCTAGTGTGGGATTTGAAGATTACAGATTAACAGAGTTGGAAGAGACCTGGTAGGTCATCTATCCCAACCCCCTCCACCAAGCGGGAGACTCTATACCCGTGATGGTGAACCTATGGCATGTGTGCCACAGGTGGCACACAGCCATTTGTTCTGGCACGTGAGCTGCAGGCAAACTTACCTCGCTGCGCATATGTGTACCTCCCAGCTGATTTTTGGCCGGTTTGAGGCTTTTTCGGCCTCCCAAAGGCTTAAGGAATGCTTTTGCAGGCTTCTGCAAGCTTTGCAGGCCGAAAACTAGTCCCATTTTGTCACTTCCAGTATTTTCGGAAAAACAGGAAGTGACAAACCGGGGCTAGTTTTCGGCCTGCAAAGCTTGCAGAAGCCTTCCTCAAGCTTTTGGGAGGCCGAAGAAGACCTTAAACCAGCCAAAAATCAGCTGTGAGGGACAGTGTAGGTAAGAGAGCGACGGGGGGTGGGTGGATTGTACGTGCATGCATGGGGGTTTTGCCTTCTGGGTGCTGGCATGCAAGCGCGCGCACAATTTTTGGCACAGGAGCCCAAAAAGGTTAGCCACCACTGCCCGACCACATTTCTGACAGATGGCAGTCCAGTCTCTTTTTGAATCTTGTTTGTAATTGCTATTCTCTTGGTTTGTTGTAGGCGCCGTAAAGGTAAATACGCCGTGGGTTCTGCTTGCATCGGAGGTGGCCAAGGCATAGCTGTCATCATTCAGAATACTGCCTGAGGGAGAAGCTAGAGGCTGCCAGGATTTAACCCTGCATTCTCTGCTAACTGTTACACAACCAACTGAAGAAACGAGGGAGAAGGGGAGAGTTACAATTGTCCTTTTGTGCCCAGACTGCTAATAATCTGGTCGAAAATGAAGCGCTTTGCTAAAATCTGTTTTTTAGAGAAAGTAACAGGCTAACCTTCAACTGATGGTATGGATTTGTCCCTAATTTTTATCAATCCATTACCTCCCGTTGAATTCCATTTGGATTTTTCTAATAAAAACATCATCGGAGAAATGTTTAGCAGCCAACAATTGGAGCCAAAATGAACCTAGCCTTCGATGTTTTATGAGTGTGGCTTCCCAGCCTATTAAGGCCTCCTGAATTGTTTTTCGCGTTCAATTAATGTAATTCGACGGAGTTTAGCACCGGCATAAAGGAGACATTTGGATCTGATTTTTGCTTGAACTACTAAGCCGTAGCAACGCTGACAGAAATAAATGTGCCTTCTAAAAAAGAAAAAAAGTAAAGTATTATTGAATTCGGAGGATTTTAGTCTGGATTTCTGTAAAGTTTTCTCCATTAAGAGTGTCACTCTGATGTGTCAGGGCCCTGGCAGTTACCCCCATTTAAATCATGAGTCTCTAGCCAAACTTCCAAAACTGAAAGAAGATTTATTAGGAATAAACATGCTGGTGCAGCCAACTCTGAGGCACATCATTCATTGTCACCCTTGACCCTGGTTTTCCCCCGCCCCCTGGGTGTATCGTAATTCATATTCTCCAATGGGACACATCCGTAGCCCAGAGTCATCAATCATGCTGTCCAGTTAGAATTTTGCACGGCAGAAACTTCAGTCACCTAGTTTCTATCTTTGAAAACATTTGTGGAATGCGGTTTCAGTTTGCAAGCGGCTGCGCTACTCCCCCCTCCCTTTCTTTTTCTGTTGGAAACTAAAAAGACCATAGAAATATTTTATGAGTTGACATGATGATTCTGAAGTATATGAAGGAGTCTTCAACTTACAACCACAGCTGAGCCCCAGATTGTGAGTTTGGGGGCTCAAGTGAGTTTTGCCCCACCTTACGACCTTTCTTGCCACAGTTGTTAAGAGAATTGCTGCAGTTCGTTAACTGAGTCACACGATTGTTAAGTGAATCTGGCTTCCCCATTGATTTCGCTTGTCAGATGGTCGCAAAAGGAGATCACATGACCTTGGGACATTGCGACCATCATAAATACGAAGCAATTGCCAAGCATCTGAATTCTGATCATGTGACCAGGGTCGTGAGAGCGAAAACAGTTATAGGTTACTTTTTTCAGTGCCACTTTAATTTCAGTCACTAAGCAAACGGTTGTAAGTCAAGGATTGCCTCTAATCAGAAGCTTTTGGAATTTTGTGAGCCTTCTCTTTTGCAGAAAAGTGGGTGATCAGGGACCAGGGACCCCACCTTGATCAAAACTGGAAAGACCCAATTCTTGGGCCATTTCATTGCTTCTGTGATGAAAGAAAGAACGAGAGAGAGAGAGTCAGTCTCTTGCCCCCCAACAATCTGGGTCCTCATTTTACCTACCCCGAAGGATGGAAGGCTGAGTCAACCTTGAACCTGGTGAAATCTGAACTGCCAAATTGCTGCAGTACTGCATTCTAACCAGCCTGCAGTACTGCATTCTAACCATTGCGCCACCAAGGCTCTATATCAGGGATCTCCAACTTTGGCAACTTTAAGAGTTGTGGATTTCAACTCCCAGAGTTCCTCAGCCAGCTGGCCAAAGAATTCTGGGAGTTGAAGTCCACAAGTCTTAAAGTTCCCAAGGTTGGAGACCCCTGCTCTATGTAATTGTTTTTCCCCTTTTTTTGGAATCAGCGTGGAAGGCAGGGAGGGGGGAGATCAGCAGATAAAAGAAAGAATAATTTGGAGCAGGAACAAGCTACTTTTCCTTACTGATGCAAACTCCCAAAAGGATTTCCAGCAAGTTTATTTCCAGGTGTGGTTTGTATGCAAGTCTTTGTATAAAAGTTGTTATGAAAGTATATTACCTTATCCAAAGAATGTGCAATGAGATAAGCTCTTCAGAGATGGGGCAGTAGCAGCAGTACTCTTATGCACATAATAAACATTTCATTTAGGCACATAACACAGAGTTATGACCACAACTGAGCCAAAAATGTATGTCACTAAGTGACACATCTTAAGCGAGTTTTGCCCTATTTTATGACTTGCTTTCCACTGTGAATCATTGCCATTGTTAAGTAAATATTGACTTTCCTTGTCAGAAGGTGGCGAAAGCTGTTCACGTATCCTCAGGACATGGCAACCTTCATAATTATGAACCAGTTGCCAAGCATCTGATCACGTATCCATGGAGATGCTGCAACGGTCATGAGTGTGAAAAATGGTCATCATTTTTTAAAAGTGCTGTTCAGAGGTATTCAGCCAGTTCTGACTAGTTCTGGAAAACCGGTAGCGGAAATTTTGAATAGTTTGGAGAACCAGCAAATCCCGCCTCTGACTGGCCCCGCCCCATCTCTTCTCTGCCTCCCAAGTCCCAGCTGATTGGTTGGGTCTTCTTTGGTTACCCAGCACAGGAGAACGGAGCTGGAAAGCAGGTTAGTGGGGTGGGAAGAGAATGGGGATTTTACACTGACCTTCCCCTGCCATCCCCACCAAGCCATGCCACGCCCACCAAGCCACGCCCACAGAACCAGTAGCAAACAATTTGAATCCCACCACTGGTGGTGTTGTAATTTGAATGGTCACTATATGAATTGTGATCTGAGCTACTAAAGCACAGTGAGTATGATGATTAACTGACCCTACCTGTTCTTTTATTGTGTCCCCATCACTACCACAACTGAGTCCATCCACTTCACCACTGGTGGTTCTTCTCTTCCATCTTTCCCAGCATTACAACCTTTAAAGAAGACTATTTGTAGCTCAGAGTTGAAATGAGGGGCCCTTGGGGTGCTCCAATGTTAGGTTGGTTTGTTTTTACTTTCTTGCAGATGTTTCATGACCCAAACTAGGTAACATCAGTGCTGGAAGGGAAGGGGGAATTGCTCTAATTTCTACTGACAGGACATGCCGCTAGAATATACATTGAGAGCAATCCCCACTCCTTCCTAGCACTGATGATGTTACTTAGTTTGGTAATGAAATGTCTGCAACAATAACAACAACAAAAGAAGGTGGGAGAGCACCAAGGACTCCTCATTACAACCTTTTCTGGAGAGCTAAAACTTTGTGTAAAGTGTCCAAAGTAGGTCCCAAAGGTAGTTTTTTTCAGAAGGCAACTGGATTTTTCTTGTTTTTTTTTCTTTTGAAGATGTTTCGCTTCCCATTCAAGAAGCTTCTTCAGCTCTGACTGGATGGTGAGGAACGGAAGGATTTATACTCCTTGCAGACAGCTGGTCATTTGCATCCTTTATGAGAGCATTGAGGCCACTTGGAGGTTTATCTGTGTCCTCAGGGTCACCTGAGTGGTTCCTGTAGTCTGCCATTTTCCCCCTGAAAATCCATTCCTACTCCCATGCCTTCAAAGGGTGTTCATCCCCAAAATTTCAGGCTACAGGAACCAGGAGGACTACTCAGGACACAGATAAACCTCCAAGTGCTCTAAAACAGGGGTGTCAAACTCATGGCCTGCAGGCCAGATGTGTCGTGCACTGGCCACCTCCCCCCCCCACATTTTATCAAAGGGGGAAAGTCGCAATATGTCACATGATGAAAATGTGACGCCACAAGTTTGACACCCTTGCTCTAAAAGGATGCAAATGACCAGGAATATAATTCCTTCCATTCCCCACTATCCTGTCAGAACTGAAGAAGCTTCTTGGATGAGAAGCAAAATGTCTTCAAAAGAAAAAAACCAGAAAGTCCAGTTGCCTCCTGAAAAAGCACCTTTGGGACAACCATGACCTGGGTGACTAAGAATCTCTACAGACTTTTGTCCAGAGTAGGATAATTTGAACCTGGTCGTTTGTACCTCAGGTGAGAACTCTTGACTGATTTGTTCAGTAATCCATTTCCTTGTTTTCTTGGCCATCCATGATATTCTCAGGAGTCTTCCCCAACACCAAATTTCAAATGTGTCAATACTCTTCATACCCTGCTCCTTCAAAAGTCTAACTTTCGTTTCCATAAAGTCTCACCACAAATAATATGGCTTCCGCAATTCTGATCTTTATAGGAAGAGACACATTACAGCATTTGAATATCGGTAGCTTATATGTTAGGAAAAAAATTAAAACATTTACAGTTTAAAAGCATAAAATAATCTTCAATAAGATGACAAGGTGCTCTCTCTCTCTCTCTCTGGAACAGCTTTGTCCTTAAAATCTTCCTGACTGCACACAGGGAGGCTGGGCCAATTCAAGTGGAACAGCTGGTTCTGTTGTGTCCGTCGCGGCAAGGAGACCAGGACTCAGTGACTTGGTTCAGCTCTTTTATTGGTCCCGAGAACGGCTCAGGTTCCGGGGGAAAACAGCGGCTTTTTATTTCCAAGCCACCGCGGCCGCAACTAATGGCACCACTTTGAATCTCCCACAATTAGTTTCCACCAATCGCGGGAGATTCGCAGCGGGCCAATCAGTGGGGCTCGCTCGACCAATCGGATCACTGCGCGCTTTGACCAATCACAGCGCGGCATTTACAAGAATGTAAATGACTGTACAGAACAGGTTCTGCAGCTAAATACTTGCTAAGCCATCATTAATGAAATAAATGAAACCAATACTTAAGTTATCTTCACTTCCAAATCTGCTTGCTTGCTTTGTTTGTTTGGTTCATCTTTCTTCCAAGAAAAATTCTTAACAGTGATGAAAAATTACGGAATAAAGAGATACAGAAACAGGACCCATCAAAATTAATATAATATATATTCGCCCTTTCAGCAAGTTTCACAGAACAACCTAATTTAAAATAGATTAGCGCATTGGCCACAAGATGGTGCATGGTGACTGAATTTCAGAGTCTCTGGTGCTCCATTCCTGACTGATGTGGACACTGTATTCTTTCGAAAAACGGAGGATTTTCTCTCCAAATCTTGTCAGCTTTAATCAGAAGATTGTAAAGGATGGCAATCCAAGTAAAATAATTGAACTTTTTGTAGCTCACTCTCATTCTCTGTCTTATTTAAGGTTAGTTTTACAAGAGATCTTTCTTTCACTATTTATCTAAATTATACATTTGGGGGGGGGGCTGTGGCATACAAGGTGTCAAACAGAAATTAAAATGGAATATTGAATTAAACTGGTGAACATACAGTGAATAAGATCCAAATACAAAGTTGAATTTGAGTGCAGCCCTACACACTAGTCTATGACCACAAAAAGATTTGATGGAGTGCAGCCAAAACAATGGGAGTACCCATAAGTGTGACATACAATATTTTAATTTTAATTTCTATTTTATTTTTCATTCATTCAATTTTAATGCCACACAACTCCACCTGACTATGGCCATGCCTTATTTAAGTACCCTTAAAACAGTTCTGCTTTTCATTTTATCTCCCCTGCCATGCAAAATTGTCTGCAGGCTAGTGTCAAAAAAAGGCAAGATGGTGGCTGCACCTTTACCGTTGAAGATCCGCCTATTTATATGCACTGCCTGTTACGTTTCCGCAATGTTCATTTAACAACGGCAGAGTTAAGTTTAATAACCGCCACAAAAATGGTTGTAAAATTGTTTCTGTCCAAAGACTGTCTTGATTTATGACCATCATGACATATGCCCGTAATGGGCAAGCTCCATTATTGTTGTATGTTGAGGACATCCTGTACAAGTTCTTTGTTGGACATAGTTGTTCTCAAGATGTGAAAAACAACAAAGCCTCTTACAATGAAATGTAGAGACAGGATTTTTACTCTCATTCCCCTGCCCTGTGTTTACATACAATTATCACGAGGAAGGCTTTTTAATGTTTGTAACACTGGAGTCCTTTGAAATTTGGCATTTGTTCAATAGGTGTAGCCTTATCTTCAGCCTCCTCACGCCTCCTGTAGTGGCATATGAATAACGCAAAACTCTGGAAATTGATAAAACAGTGGAATCAAATAATCGGCAAGGAATGTAAAGCATTCCAACCTCAAAGAAGGGGGATTTCTTTAGAATCATGTAGCCTTAATATTTGATTATTTTTCTTAAGGGACAAGTAGATATGAGAAGGTTGTAAATGGAATCTGATATTCTATAAAACTCTGAGAAATGCCGTGTTTAAGGTGGAGGAGGGTTAGGAAAATAAAGGTTTTCTGTCATCTTACAAGCCCAAATTTAGTGCCATCTCTCTCTACAACCCTGCCAACATCCTCCTAACCCATCACAATAATTTGCCCAGGGAGCCACGGATCTCCAACTAGTTTTAGTCGCCACAATATAAAAAAGACGTTGAGATTCTCGAAAGGGTGCAGAGAAGAGCAATAACATGATTAGGGGACTAGAGGCTAAAGCATATGAAGAATGGTTGCAGGAATTGGTTATGTCTAGTCAAACGAAAAGCCTAGTTGAAAATTACAGACCAATCTCTTTATGCTGCATCACCTGTAAAGTCATGGAATCAATTATTAACTGTGAGAAACGAACCAATATAACAAAAAGCCATCTCGTTTCTGTAAATTTGCTTACGCTTGAAAATGTTTCCAAAAGCATGTATTTTGTAACTTCCCAGAGAAAGCCGAACTGAGTACGTGTCACCAGACACGAATCCAAATGAGGGATGTATTCTATTGGCTTAGAATATTTTGGTGAATACCTCCTTGAATGTAACATATAAAACCTTGTGTAAAAGTATGCTAAGGGTTCCATCCTGCTGCCTCGGATGTGAACCCGCTTCTGCAGAACCGCAATAAATCAAAGAAAACTCAGATCCGTGTCGTGTCAAGTCTCTCGTGTGAATGCAATCTCACAATTTGGCGAGCCAGCCAGGAGATTCCACGGTGATCCTCGGTGTTCTGGGGACTGGTGAGTAGTGGCCACTCCGTCTCGTTTGGAGACATTCCCACTCCCCATTGATCGAGAGGTCCCAGGAATCTCCGATCCCAAGATGAAGTCTCGGAGAGATCCAGAGAGATCGAACGGACTGAGTGAAGGTACCTTGTGAATGGTGATCGGGGATCATGAGAAAACCTGAGTCAGGGACGCCCGCACATTCGCATACCTGAGCAGACGACAGGTCCCGGAGTGATCAGGTAAATTTGTTCCTTTTTCAAGAGAATAGGGTTTTGTTGATAGAAAGGTGTCCTTAAATTTTCTCAGGGAGAAAGTCCAGCGCCTGCTGGAGGACAGGTCTGGTGACGAGAATGGGGAAAGGACAAAGTAAGAGGTTATTAGAAACCTCGGACATAGAAAAGGGAGAAGAGAAAGAAGGCAGAAAACCTATTCCGGTAGATTCGCCTTTGGGACAACTACTACACCAGTGGTTCTCCCCGAATCTAAAACATTATACCCGGAATCTGGAGAAGAAGCACATGATTTACTTGTGCAAATACAGGTGGCCTAAAAATCCTCTTGTGGATCCAAAATTTCCCTACCATTGGGCACCGGAGGGAGAAACCAGTACATACTGGATGAATCAATTGAAGGATTATTTATTGGCTCGTAAATTAACCGCCGAGATACTGTATTTGGAAGTATGGTATCATGTTGAATTTGAAGGACCCAGTCCGCCACTGGCTGATCAATTTGTGTCCAAAATTAAAAATCCGGAGTCTGACGATGAGTTTTATCGTCCTCCACCGAGATATGTTCCTCCGCCCAATCCACAAGAAGCATTTGGGGCAGCGGCAACGGCTCCACCACCTCCCTCCCCGCTGCCGGCACCTCCTGCACGTTTGCAGAGAGAACTAAGAGATTTAGAGCGAAACGTTCAGAACTTGCCTTTTCCACCGGCACAGCCGGCACATGCTTATCCCTTGCGTGAAGTGCCGAATGGTCTGAACGCTCAGGGCCAGCCCGTGGCTATGTATGCTATTCAACCCATGAGACCCGGGGAACTGAGAGAACTGAAACAATCACTTCCCCATCTTCATGAGGACCCGCAAAAAGTAAGCTCAGAGTTAGAACTGTTCTTGGGGCCGAATGATTACACTTATGAAGAACTGAGGTACATTTTGGGGCACCTATTTAGCAGAGAAGAAAGAGATCTGATTAGACAGGGAGCAATAGAATATTGGCGAGTTTTACGATTGGGAGATGACCAAGCAATTGGTGGGGATGTTAAGTTTCCCTTGGCCCCTCCCGATTGGAATATCCAAAATGCAGATCATAGACGAAACATGAAAGATCTGAAGACAATGATAATTGAGGGAATTAAAATTGCAATACCACAGGGCCAAAACTTAACAAAGGCCTTCGAGATAAGTCAGGGAAAAGATGAGTCCCCAGGAGATTATTGTGCTAGGTTAAGACAGAGCTTGGAGAAATATTCAGGGGTAAGACCAGACACGCCTGCGTTTGAGTCTATGTTGAAAATGCAGTTTGTGGCGGGAGCTTGGCCTGATATTCAAAAGAAGATTCAGAAAATAAACAATTGGGGGGCACAGGGGATTACTGAGTTGATTCGAAATGCCCAACAAACTTTTGTGAATAGGGATGTGATTAAAACCAGGCAGAAATCTCAAATGATGTTGGCGGCAGTACAGACCGCTGCTAAAAATGAAGTGAGAAAACCAGAAGCAAAGGATCAACTGAGAAAAGAGGTGTTTAGAGGAAGAGGTAGAGGATTCCCTCCCAGAGGAAGACCTTTTAGAGGGAGAGGGATGAGCACTGATAGAGTAGGTATGGACCGTAACTGTTTCAAGTGTGGCAAGTATGGTCACTTTATGCGCGAGTGCCAGAACAGTCACCCTGAAAGAAGTTACGCTCTATATGAGTATCAGGGAATTTCCAGCTCCTTTAAGAGGACCTACGGGGAGCCACTGGTAAATATAAAAGTGGGTCCAGACCGTCAGGAACTAACCTTCCTGATAGACACAGGGGCAAGTCGTACCTCGGTATGCGAGCCCATAAATCAAAGAATGAAAGGAAAAGAAACTATTTTGGTAACTGGAGTGAGTGGGAAGCAAAATAGAGTGAGAATTTTGGAAGAGGTAGAAATGAGTATGGATGAGATAGAAGTTTGTAGTAAGGTGTTGTATATACCAGATTCAGGAGTGAATCTGTTAGGGAGAGATCTCATGCTAGCGTTTGGATTCCAGTTGAGAGATAATAGTGGAATAAGAATGTGTGTTTTGAAGGAAGAGGATGTAGAACAAATTCATAATGATGTTTGGGCAGATAGGTGGGCAAAAGAGGCAGCTGGGGAGGTAATTCTACAAATGGTATTAGTACCCATGTTGCCTGAAGAGCCTGAAGACAAATGGGAACCAGATGGAACTGTAATAGAGAAATTAGAAAAGGAAGGGCGCAGAAAAACAGAGAAAGGGTGGATGACTAAAAATGAAGAAAAAGTTTTGTCAGAAACACAAATGAGAAATGTAATGCAGTATTTGCATGAAGGGAGTCATTGGGGAACTGAAGCTTTAGTACAAGCTGTCAAGCCGGTGTATTGGAGTCTGAACATGTGGACAATTGCTCATTCCATTTGCTGGAAATGTTTGATATGTTTAAAAGTTAATAAAAGTGCCTCCAGAAAAACAGAGAAAGGAGGACGGCCTCCAGCAGCTTGGCCGTTCCAGAAGATACAGATCGATTACACAGAATTGCCACCCAGTGGTGGATGGAAATATCTGTTGGTGATCAAAGATCTCTTAACAGGGTGGATAGAAGCCTTTCCCACCAGACAGGCTACCGCTTCCATGGTAACAAAAACTCTGCTAGAACAGATAATACCTAGATATGGCATGTTTGAAGTAATAGACTCCGATAGGGGCACACATTTTACACAGAAAATTCTTCAAGAGGTAATGAGGGCTATAGGGGTGAGATGGGACTTACACACCCCTTGGCATCCTCAGTCTTCAGGGAAGGTTGAAAGGGGAAACTCAGAAATTAAGAAACACCTGACAAAATTGCAGTTGGAAAATGGGTTACCTTGGACCAAGAACTTACCCCTAGCTCTGTTGAGAATTAGGACTTGTCCAAGAAAGGACGTGGGGGTTTCACCTTTTGAAATGTTAATGGGTCGCCCTTACTTGACAACTTTCGGGGGACCTATACCTGAATTCAGGGATATGTTCATGAGAAAATATTTGCAGACACTGTCCAGGTCTTTATTATCTCTTCGTAAACAGGGACTTTTAGCACAACGACCACCACTAGTAGGAAGTCAACATCCCTATGAAGTTGGTGATTGGGTGCTTTTGAAGACCTGGAGAACTGAGAAACTACAACCTAGCTGGGAAGGACCATACCAAGTGCTTCTGATGACTGAGTCTGCTGTCCGAACAAAAGAAAGCGGGTGGACTCATCATAGTCGTGTGAAAGCAACTCCAGAACCTGAGAAGCCCTGGAGAAGTCACCCAGTGGAAGGACAACCCTTGAAACTGACTCTTAAAAGATAAAATCATGTGTCTGTTTTTGTGTACTTCAACTGTACTTGTGAGCATTTTTGTCTTACAACAGGTTAAAGAAGCAGAAACTGGACAATCTCGGCATGTTCAGAGAGCAGGGGATCTTGGAGAAGATCTCTGGGCAGACAATTGCTACATTGAAGATATAAGAACAACGGCTAAAGGTTTAAATATTACTAATTGTTGGTTATGTATGCATTTGCCTGGGAAAGCTGAAAAAGGGGACTGAACTATGCACCCTGACTAAAATATTGACAGCCAACGGCTTCCACAAAAGCAAAATCACCAACTTGATCCACAAAAGCACACTGAGACATAATAGAGACCCAGAAGATGAACAGACCCATGGAACAGCTGTCCTGCCCTACATAAGAGGCACTACAGACAAAATTAGTAAGATTCTATACAGACACCACATCAAGACTGCCTTCAAAACAGACAGAAAAATAGCAGCCATCCTCAGGAACCCCAAAGACAAAATTGACCTGGAAAACCAAGGCATATATGAAGTCCCCTGTGCATCATGCCCGGCCACATACATTGGACAGACCAATAGAAGAATAAGCACCCGCCTGGATGAACACAAAAATGCAGTCAAAAAGCTGGAACACACTTCCTCACTTGTCCAACACATGGAAGCCACAGGTCATAACATCAACTTCAATGGCACCAAAACCCTAGCCATCATAGAAAATCCCAGCCACAGAATCATCAGAGAAGCCATAGAGATTGAAAAAAGACCAGAAAGCATGAACAGAAGAGATGATTCCACCAGGCTGTCAATCATTTGGAAGCCTGCACTCACAAACAAAAAAATCTCCACACCACAAGCCAGGCAAACACCTGGGCACAAACAGATCCCCCCTGATACCTCCAGCTCAAACACACCCCAACCAGGCACCCAGATGAAACCCAGCTTCCTAACTAATGATAGCCGTCCATTTACCCGAAGCCAAGCTGCACTAAAGGCCTCCAATAAAGTAACACAATGTTGCCAGCCAATCAAGATACAAAAAGAGCCCCCCCACAAAAAAAACAGACAGAAGATATTAGTAGCAGAACACAGCACACTCCAAGACCAATAAACACAGACCAAGACTCTCAACCAATCAGGAGGAAGAAAAAACCATTCTGACACAGCAATAGGCTGCCCCAAATTTAAATCTGAAACCACTGTAAAAGTCTGACTCAAGACAAACACCATACATGGAAGTATCTAGGCAACGTTTCGATGAAGTCTCATTCATCATCTTCAGGCTTGTGTCTTCAGCTCTGTGCTTCTCAGAGTGATGTGAGCTTGCAGCTGCTTCTTCCTTTTAACTGCTAGTGGGGGTGTGACTTTATTGGGTGGGGCTTGGCTGTGTTCTGATTGGTTGGGGGTGTGTTCTCACAGTTCACCAGCTCAAATCCTCCAGCAACTAAGACTAACCTGAGCACAACCAAGCCCCCACCTGAACAGAACAGTCCCGCGTTGCCTTGGGAAGGGAAAGGCAAAACCAGGAGCCGCTGAGCCTAAGCCTCCAGTGCCGCTGCTGCTGTTGCAAAGCATCGCCACGGCTCTTTCTTTTTGCCTTTCCCTTCCCGAGACAATGCGGGACTGGAGCCGTGCGGAGCCGCGCCGGCAGTAGCAACTCCTGACTCAGGGGGCCTCCGAGAGGAGGTGAAGGTGGGGTTAAAGGGGGGGGCAAAAAATCTTGTGCTGACCCAGCCCATCTGTCAAATTTTAAAAGTCAATGAGGCCCCCGAGCCAAAAAGTTTGCCCACCCCTGTTCTAACATGTATTCCTTCATGATGAACCTGGGGATGCTGGAACCTTTGTAAATACATGGCAGCTTCTGATCATGTCACTGTGGGGATTCTGTTATGGTCATAAGATAATAGTGAAATACTTGTATCCCGAAGTTTGGGAATAAAGTGACGGGTGGCATCAGAATTTTTCACACAGTTGAGATATGGGAAAAAGACTGGAAATAAATTATTTGCATTGATATGCCCTGATGACAATTTTAAAGAAAACAAAAAACGTGTTTGCATAAATAGAAGAATTATTTCCCTGTGTTGTGACTGAGAAGTTATGTTGAGAGAGGGGGGCAAGGATAAACTTCCTCAATGGCTCAAGGGGGCGATTCTTTCAAAAAGGTTAAGAACCACTGGTCTAGGTGACTAATCAGGAGCCAATTTGGTTAAGGTAAGGGGGTGGGATTCAATTTTTTAAACAACTGGTTATGTGGGCATGGTTTAGGTGGTGGGCGTGGCTTAGGTGGTCATGTGACTGGGTGGACATGGCTTGGTGGTCATGATATTGGCTGTGTGTGGCCAACCCAACATCACTCACATCGAGGCACGCATCTCCTCCGCTGGCCTCTCCTGACTGTGGGGATGCTGCAACAGTCGTAAGTGTGAGAAATGGTCATAAGTCACTTTTTTCAGTGTCACTGTAACTTTGAATGGTCATTCCACACGAGCAAAGGAGGGGAAAGAAACTCCAGAGAAGTTCCTGAGACAGGAAGTCTAGTCCTGCCAAGAATGGAATAAGGGTTAACGGAGAGGCAGTTTCTGCAAGCAACACCAGAATGTTTCCTTCCTGCCTTCCTTACAGGATTAGGCCAGTAATTTCTTCTAACAAACGGTTCTCCGAACTGCTTAGAATGTTAACAACCAGTTCTAGCGAATAGGTGCGAACTGGTAGAATCCCACCCCTGGTTAAGGTGCTAGCATACAATCCAGTATGAGTTCTAATCCTGCCTTCGACATCAAAGCCAACTGAGTGACTTTGGGCCAGTTTCCCCCCCCTCTCTCTCTCAGCCTAACCAACCTCACAGGGTTGTTGTTGTGGGGAAAATAAGAGGAGAAAGCAATATAATGTATGTTCACCACCTTGACTTACTTATCTATATATATATATATAAAAGTGAAATACCACTCATGTGTCATCACAAAATCTCCAAAACCGTGAAGCCTACAAACTTGAAATTTGTCTCATATATTCCTCTTGGCTTCTAGGTGCTCATTAAGAAAGGATTTTTTGAAATGACCATCAGAGCATTAGTATTTTGTACGTATATTATTATTAACATGCTCTGATGCTAAGGAGTTCTACTCTACCTGCCCACCTGAAAAAATAATCTGTTCCAAATGCAAAACACAGGAGCAGAGGAGAGGAGTTTCAGTTTCAATTTCAGAGCAGCAACCAGCTTTAAGTTCAGAACAGTTGAGCTAAGCCATGCCCAGGCTCCTTGCTGTCTCCTTCTTGCTCACACTCAAAATACTGTTTCAGTTTCCAAACAGCCCTCAACTCTCACACACACTGACAGGACGCTAGCCAGATGAATACTGATGGATGCTGGTAGGCAGAGCCACAATTTTTTCCCCCTTATTTTCCTCCCAAAAAACTAAGCCCGATCGCATAGATTCGTAGCAAAGCACGGGTGTAGAGCTAGTAAAGGAATAAATGCAGGATTTAAAAAGATATAATCAATGTTTTAAAAATCACCCAAACAGGGAGCAGCAGAAGACCAGAGAAGCCACATCTCCCTGGAGGCCCCAGCCATTCAAGCCTGGCTTTTCCAGGGCAGTTTGCCAAGCCTTCGCACAAGCTTTTCACAGAAAAGACGCTACCTGTCAAAGCTGCTGTTTGGAGGAGTCACCCTTTGGCTGCCAGCCCAGCCAACATGTGCTGGAGAAAGGAGACTATGTGGAAAAAGACATTGTTTTGGCTGCTCTCAGTAGAGGAGGGGGGTTGCTTTGTTCCTCCTGGCAGCCCCCAGCCCACCATCAGCCTGGCTGTAATTCAACCTGCCTCTCGTCTGCCTCTGAAGTCATCTGGAAGTTACTTCTGGCATGAAATCTGAGGAAAAAGCAGAGTTATCTGATTCCCATTGAGATACCAAGCTGGTGCCCCTCCCCAGATTTGAGGGCACAGAAGTAGAGCCCCAGGATTCCCAGTTCCTTTGTGCTCTTCAGTTTTGGAGGACACCGGCTTGAGGAAGGCTGCCAGCATCCCTGCAATTCATTTGCTCCAGGGAAAAACCCTGGGGGCGGAGGTTTCTTCCCAGACCATCTTCATAGAAATAAAAGTTCAGTCGAAGAGGAATTACGGTTAAAAGAGACCACTTTGTTTGCTCAACTGGCCTGCTGTATTTTATCAACTGAGGTTTATTGTAAGGGGGGAAATGGCGTTCCATTAGATAATAATAATTGTTTTCATAGAACAGGGGTCCCCAAACTTGGCAACTTTAAGACTTGTGGACTTCAACTCCCAGAATAGCTGGATGGAGAATTCTGGGAGTTGAAGTCCACAAGTCTTAAAGTTGTCATCTAATCCAGGGGTCTCCAACCTTGGCCACTTTAAGCCTGGCGGACTTCAACTCCCAGAAATCTAACATGTATTCCTTCATGATGATCACATGAACCTGGGGATACTGGAACCTTTGTAAATACATGGCAGCTTCTGATTATGTCACTGTGGGGATTCTGTGACAGTCATAAGTGTGCGATCCAGTTGTAAGTCACTTTTCAATGCCACTGTAACTTCAAACAGTTGCTGAACAAATGCTTATATGCCGAGAAGTATCTATAAGCACTAAAATAGTGCTAACTCTGATTCCTCCTCTTCCTTTTAGTTTCTACTTTTTTTCCTTATAGATTGTTACTTTAGAAAGGGAATATATGAGTTCTGAAGTGCACATTTAAATAAACAAGAAAGACATGGGACCATTGGATTGTACCTCTCCCGATTGTGGTTTATTCCACACACCATGGCTTGAATATTTTTGAAGTAGAAACCTGGGATCTGCAATTTAAAGTGAATCAAACAAGCCATGATTTAAAGGAGTACCTAACATTAATCAGTGCAATAAGTTTCAATGAGGAAAGGAGAAACCCAGATTAAAATTTTCCATGAGTCCTTGGAGGTCTAGGTCAGTGGTTCCCCCGCAGCCCTCCGCACGAAAGAAGGACCCACCGGTAGGGGAAACCGAGCTGCGGAGGCGGGAAGGACGGGCTGGTGGGTTCTAACCTTGCTCATTCTCCCCGCATCGTGCTAAGGGTGGTAGCTGTTTCCGCTGCAAGTGGCTCAGACCCGCTGCTTCTCTGCAGCTGCCCGCCTGGCCTTTCTTTGAGGTGGAAAAGCTCGCTGGGCTGAAGGGACCGGCGCATCAGAGGCGCGCAGTGTAGGGAGGTTGGGGATGACGTCCTAATAGCTGCCCCCACTAAATAATTATTAGTACAACGACTCAGAAAAGTCCTGCAGAAATTCAAAGACGCTGGTCTTAAGGTAAAAGGAGACAACTGTCAACTTTGTACGAAGAGAGTGGAGTTCCTGGGATACCTTCTCGACAGACAGGGAATCCACCCCACCGAAAAAAAACTAACCGCAATCAAAAAAGCCCCAAGACCTAGGAATAAGACAGACCTTCAAGCCTTCCTGGGACTCATTAACTTTTATAACATTTTCTTGCCCCAGAAGGCAACTGTAGCCGAACCCCTAAATAGACTTCTCGATAAAAGGGCTCCTTGAGTTTGGGGACGGCGTAAAGAGAAAGCGTTCAAAGAGATAAAAACCTTTTAACCTCCGATGCCGTATTAATGCAATACAATGAGACTCTCCCTTTGACGGTTACCTGTGATGCCTTTTGGAGTAGGAGCCATCTTAAGTCATGCCCTCCCAAATGCAAATGAGGCACCCATTGCGTTCTTTTCGAGAACTTTGTCTAAAACCGAAAGGAACTATAGTCAACTTGATAAAGAAGCCCTTGCTATTGTATCCGTCATTAAATGCTTCCATGAATATGTATATGGGAGACCCTTTACCATAATTACAGACCACAAGCCGCTACTTGGGATTTTGGTGGGAAACAAACAAACTCCCCATATATTATCACCAAGAATGACACGTTGGTCAGAATTTTTAGCTGCCTACGATTACCGATTGCAACATCGCCCAGGGAAAACCATTCCCCACGCTGACGCTTTGAGCCGCTCGCCACTACCAGACATTATAGAGGACCCTGCTCCAACCGTAACCGTACTACAAATCGAAACCTTCAAATCGCCGCCATTAACCACTCGAGACATAGCCTTAGAGACAAAAAAGGACCCTTTTTTGGCACGAGTCCTCAGCTTGGTAGAACGCGGTTGGCCGGACAGTGCAACCGATGACACGTTCAAGCCAACTGTTCTCCCAGAATGGTTGCATAGTATGGGGAGACAGAGTCATAGTCCCAGAGAAGTTACAATATAGGGTATTGAAAATGCTGCACGAGGGACATCCAGGCATCGTGCGGATGAAGGCACTGGCCAGGAGTTACGCATGGTGGCCTGGTTTAGATAGACAAATAGAAATTTGGGTAGCAAAATGCAGTAAATGCCAGGAGACTCGCTCCGCTCCTCCAAAGACTCCCCCAACTCAGTGGGAAACACCTCGAGGTCCTTGGTCCCGTATCCACATCGATTTTGTGGGACCCACAAGAGGACACACTTTCCTCTTACTGGTGGATGCCTATTCAAAATGGCTTGAAGTCCAAAAAATGGAAAGCACCACCACAGATGCAGTCACTAAAAAACTGAATAAACTATTCGCTACCCACAGACTTCCTGATATCCTCGTCTCAGATAATGGCCCCCAATTCACTGCCCTGCCATTTGAACAATACTTGGCAGATCGGGGCATCTGCCATGCTTTAACATCGCCAGCTCACCCTGCAGCCAATGGTAGGGCTGAGCGAATGGTTCAATTTGTAAAACAGACCCTGCACAAAATGGACCACGGCGACATTGACGACAAAATAAACCAAATGCTTTTTATCCAACACATAACCCCAAACAGCACCACGAACAAAACCCAGCAGAACTCCTGATGGGCCGGAAACTTTGCTCGCATCTTGATTGCCTCCACCCAACTACATGCCAGAACAGCACCCGGGATCCAGCAGCAGGTGTGGGGCATTCCAGAAAGGGGACCCTGTGTTTGCAAAAAACTTCTCGGGCGACCCATTGTGGGTCCCCGCGACAATAACACAACTTACAGGACCCCAATCATATCGCCTACAAACAGCAGACGGTAAGATGTGGAAACGCCACATAGACCAACTCCGTTCCAGATTAGCGCCGAAACCTCCAGCTGGGGGGGGAAGGAACATGGAGGAGGATGAAGAAGAAATCGAAACCCAACAGCCCAGCGGATACTCACCATCCAAGGGAGAACCAAAGCAGGGAGCGGCCTCGCCACGTGACAGCACCACGACGCAGGTGGATCCAGGGAACCCGGAAGACAGTGCTGAAAAGGGCAACCCGGAACCACAGTCTTCGCTATCCAGCCCAGCGGAGCCAGAACCAGAACCAGAACAGAACCCAGTGGAACAGCACAGGTTGAGCAGATGCTTCATTTAATTCCATCATTGTTATATTGCTTTCTAACATTTCTTCAGTCTCTTTAGGTATCTTCGGTAAATTAGCATTCTGTAAATATTGTTTAACTTTTTCCTCATCAATATTCTCTTGTTTATATAGTTGCCCATAAAAATCTCAAATAATTTCCTTTTTCTCCTTATTACCATAACAAACTTGGCCTTGATCATCTATTAACTTCAATATTTTTCTTGATTCCTTCTCCTTTCTCAATTTATATGCTAGCCATCTACCTGGTTTATTCGCATCTTCAAAATAATTCTGTTTAGAATTTCTGATTTTCTGTGCCAATTCTTCTTTCTCTATTAATTCCATTTTATGTTTAATTACATCCAGCTTCAATTTAATATCTTTTTTCTGTGGCATTTTCTGTAATTCTTTTTCAAGTCTTTTATACTCATCTTCCAAGGCCTTAGAACCTTGCCTTTTCCTAATATTCTTTTTTCTTGTATAATCTATTATCAGACCTCTAGCATATGCCTTCATTGTATTCCAAACATTCTGTGTTGAAGTGTCTTCTTTTTTATTTTCTCAGAAAAAAAAAAAGCCAATTCCTTCTCCATCCATTGTATAAAATCTTTCTCCTTTAAAATAGTATTATTTAATGTCCATCTCAATCTTTTTTTTTTGTCCCATTTAATTGTCATTGGGCTATGATCTGCCCAAGTACTTGTTTCAATATTTGTTTCTTGAATATTGGATATTAATTCAGTTGATATCCAAATCATATCTAATCTGGACCATGATAAATGTCTATTTGAATAAAAAGTATATTGTTTAGCTTTAACATTTCTTTCTCTCCAAATATCTTTTAAAGATAGTTCGTCTGTCATTTTAAAAAAAGATTTAGGGAGAGCCTTTCTATTTTGCTTGGTTGTTGTTGCTATATAGTCCAATTTATTGTCCACAATTCCATTAAAGTCTGTCATCATAATTATATTAACATAGTCCAGTCCAGTTATTTTCATGTGTAGCTTTTTATAAAACTTTTCTTGTTTTTCATTCGGAGCATAAATTGCAATCAAGAGTATTTTTATATTATTGTCCATTATTTCCACCATTAATACTCTTCCATCTTCATCAGTGTAGATCAGTTTTGTTGGGATAGCCTCTTTAATGTATAGAACCACTCCTCTTTTCTTACATTGAGTCAAAGAAGTAAATATTTTCCCCAATTTTGGCTGTACTAACAATTGTTCATGTTGTTTTTTAATATGAACTTCTTGTAGACAAATTATATCAAATTTAATCGATATTCTCTTCTCATCTCTCTCACTCTTCTGGGTATTTGTTTTAATTTCTCTAATTTATGAAAAGTCTTCCTTCTTTTAACAGCTGAATTAAGTCCATTTATATTCATTGTAATCAGTTTTCTTTCTTCCATGATTATGCTTTATATTTAGGTCTAACAGCTCTCGTGGATCTCACTTCACGCTGTTCTTTACTGTCCACCTGTCCACCTACAGCTCCTTTCTCTTTTTCAGTCTCCAGTTGTTCCTCTTGAAACTCAATTAATGAGACCTCTTTCTCTGCCTCCTCTCTTCTTCTTCCAAAAAATTCTGCATGGAAAAGTTCTGCTTCTCAATTGAATCAATTCTATGTCTCTGCTCTTGCCATGTAAACATTAATCCTTCTGGAATCAGCCATCTATAATTCACTTCGTTTTCCAGTAGCATTTTGGTCAGAAATCGATATTCTCTTCTCATCTCTCTCACTCTTCTGGGTATTTGTTTTAAAACCACAATCTCTTTACCTTTGTATTTCAATGTCTTCTCTCTTACCACTTGTAATGTTTGTGTTTTGATGGATTTTTTGGTAAATCTAATATGGACTTCCTTTGGTAATTTATTTCTCATCGCATATCTTGTATAAACTCGATATACTTCATCTACCCCATCCATCATCATTTCCTCTGTAATTTCCAAAGCATCTGCCAAAATGTCTATCATTATCGCAGCCAAATTTTCTCCTTTTTCCTCTTCTATATTTTGAAATCTGAGATAAAATTCTGACCTTTCCATCTCCCACTTCAACATCCCATTTTTTTCTTGTTCAACCACTGTTAATCTACTGTCAATATTTCCAATCTTCTCCTCTCTTTGTTTTCCTTCTTCCTCAATTTTTTGGAATCTCTCCTCATACTTCCCCATCATTTGTTTAATATTTTCCACTTTTTCATCAGTCTTCTCTATTCTTTGTTCAATGATGTCTGATTTTATCTTGAGATCTTGGATTCCTTGCATAATCATCTGTAAAGTTACTATTTCTTGTTCTTTATTTTGCTTCAACATTGTCTGAATTAAACATTGTCCTCCAGCTGGTGGGGAAGCAGAGGTAGAAGTAGAAATGCCAGGTGGTATTGGTTTCCTGCTCATTTTAATGCCTCCAAAGCTTCAAATTCTTTTTGACTTTTAATCCAACTGGTAGAGTAGTCAATTATAATCCAAAATGGAAAAATCCAATAGTAAAAGACCCAAAACCAAAGAAGAAAAAGGAAAAAAGAAAGAAGAAAAATCTTCAGGTTCTTCTTGACCCTAATCCAATTACAAAGTAGTCCACCATAAAAAAGGAAAAATAGAAAGGAAAAAAACAAACAAATCCAAAAATGATATTATTGATTAAGAGCAAAAAAAAAACAAAAGAAAAAAAGAAATTCCTTCAGGTTCTTCACACCTTAATCTCAATAATCAAAAAAGAAAAACAAAGTGGTCCAAAAACATGGATAGAAAAAGCAAAGAAGTCCCAATAAAAATAAAGAGAAAAAAAGAAAAATAAAGAAAAAACTCTGAGACTTTCCCTTTAAAATAAAAGGCAAAAATAAGAATATTACTAGAATTGAAATTTACAAAAAGGCTGGCGAATGGGATATATATATATATATATATATATATATATATATATATATGAGCACACCGCACTTTATTTATTTATCCAAGGCTCTTATTATGACTCTCTTCTCCAGCAGCTTCAAAGCTAAGCCTCAAGTGTTGAAATATTGATAAGAGTCCAGGAAAACACCTGTAATAATATTTTGCTGTGCTCTCCCTCTATCTTATCACGTTGAAATGTCCTTGAGAAGGAGTCTTCTTACAATTCTTTCCAATTCAAATAAAGTATTTTCAAGCCTCTAGTTGGCAGTGTTGCAATGTTTCTTAATGCTCTTCCCCCCCCGCCAGAAAAAATGAATAATGTATACAAAAAAAAAAAGAAAAAGAAAATAGCTAAAGGGAGCCTCTATCCTAGAGAAAATTAAAAAATCAAAAGGAGCATAAAAATATATATAAGAGAAAATTCAATCCGGTTACCTACAAAGTCACACTTAAGTCCCCAGAAAAAAAGTAAGAAAAAGAAAAAAAAATCCAAGCCTCAATTTGACATCACTTTAAAAAACACCGCTCAAACAGTTTTGGTCAAAAAAAAAAAAGTCTCACAGGTTTCTTCTTTGTTCAGGATGCCCTTTCAAACCTCAGCGAATTTACAACACAAAAGGAATTTCTCACCCAGCCTACACACTTCTTTCCAGCCACTTTCTTTCCGGAGCTGTCCCGACTTCAGCAGCTATGGGGCTGCCTCTCCGCCACCAGCAAAAGGGCTTCTCCCAGATCAAACCAGAGACTTTGCGATATCTCTGGAATCCTAGGACAGTACCCTTCTCAATCCCCGTCTCTACGGGATGGTTTAGGTCCGTTGGGACCAACCAGGGGCGAAAATATCGGCTGCGATCTCAGAGCCCCAAGATCGCAGCTGTATCGCCGAAACGACTATTGAAGCATTTTCCTCTCCTATAATCTATAAGAAGGAACAAACAGTTAGATATGGGGAACTTTTGGATGAAAAGGGTGAACTTAAATCGATCCAAAACTTAGAGGAACAAGGTATAAGGATGAATTGGTTTTCATATGCGCAAATACATTCAAGGTATGATGAAGATTCTAAAATGGAGGGATTCTATGATAAGCAGACTGATTTAGATAAGATCTTGATGGGTACTGATGAGAAGGTGATTAAAAAATTATATGGTTATTTACTGGGAATGAAATTAGAGGAAGAACAAGTCAAAGAAACTATGATTGTTTGGGGAAGAATTTTGGATATGGGATTGATCTAGAAAAATGGCAGAAATTGTGGTCTCAAAATTATAAAATGACAATGTCAACAGCATATAAAGAAAACTTGTATAAGATGTTTTACAGGTGGCACTTTCCCCCGACAAGAATAGCAAGAATGTTTAAGAACAAATCTGAAAAATGCTGGAAATGTCATCAGATACCCGGCTCATATTACCATATGTGGTGGACTTGTGAGGACGCTAGAAAATATTGGATTATAATTCGCATGTGGTTGGAAAAAATGACAAAGAAACACATAGATTTGAAACCAGAGATCTTCTTTTTGTGAATTTTACCTGATATGGGTAGTAAAGATTTGAAGTACCTGATTGTAAATGTATTAACAGTGGCTAGGATTGTATTTGCTAAAAATTGGAAGAATGAGAAAATACCATTACAGGAAGAAATTATTAAGAAAATATTGGAATGTGCTGAGATGAGTAGATTGACATTTGAAATTAGAGAGCAAGAGGATAAACAATTTTATGAAATTTGGGATCTTTTTTATCAATGGCTAGATGATAAAATATGATCATAGAATATTTAGAATGCTAGACAGTAAGGAATATCTTTATTTTGCTATTATTTTGTTATTTGACATTATATTTATAAAGGGTTTTTTAGGATTGATTTGATATGATTATATGATTTGTTATAGAATAAACTGGTCTAAAGTATTGTTAGCTCATAAAGCATGAATGATTAAAAATATAGTCAAAAACTTCTTTTTTTAGTGATATTAGGATATATAAGTTTGGATTGACAATATGAGTTGTTATGTAACATAATTGTAATTGAGACTACAGAATGAATGCACAAAAATGATGAACCAATTGACACACTGGATGTACATATGAGAGTTGATGTTTTTATGTTTTGTTTGTCTTGTTTGTTTGTAGAAAATTCATAAAATCTTTTTCAAAAAAAAAAAAAGAGCTACTGCTGCCCAGGTCTTTTGCTCCGTTCTTTCTTGTTAAATAAAGAGTTGAAGTCACCATCCGATATCTTGTTTCCATTCTTTGCGCCCATGCCCAGGACTTAACACCTAACATCTTCGGTCATTTACATGATTTAATGACAAAAAGCAATGGATAGAAACTAATCAAGGAGAGAAGCAACTTAGAACTAAGGAGAAATTTCCTGACAGAACAATTAATCATGGAACAGCTTGCCTCCAGAAGTTGTGAATGCTCCAACGCTGGAAGTTTTTAAGAAGAGATTTGATAACCATTTGCCTGAAATGGTGTAGAGTTTCCTGCCTAAGCAGGGGGTTGGTTTAGAAGACCTCCAAGGTCCCTTCCAGTTCTGTTATTCTATTCTAATACAAATGTCATAAATTGCCACGGTGACATCCTATAATGCACAGCTGTCGTGTCCGCAAAAAAGACGCCAGGAGTCGGTGACTTCGTTCAAAGCTCTTTATTCAAGGATTGGAACCGAACCGGCGAAAAGAAAAAAGCCCGCGGCTTTTATTCTTTTCGCCGCGGCGGCCGCGGCCAATGGCAGCATTTTGAGTCTCCCGCGCTTGGAGCGAGCCAATCGCGGAAGACTCTCAACGAGCCAATCGGCGCGGCTCGCCTGACCAATTAGAAATCCCCGCGCTTTGGCCAATCAAAACGCGGGGATTTCGAGTATGTAAATTAGGACAGAACACCCCTCCCCTCTTGGTATAGTCCTTACGTTGCGTAGTCACGTAGGTAGGCGGGGCCCCGTCGGGTCCTACTTGACCTGCGCAACTCAGTCGTCAGCGGAATCCCGGCCTGTTCGGTCGGGTTTTTGGTTGTTCCTGGTCCTGTGCGAACCGGCTGGTTGATCGGGCCGGTTCCTTCTCCGTGGCTCCCACCTGGGCCTTCCGGGTTGGTTGAGCTACGGATTTCGCCGCTCCCGCTCGGTCTTTCCGGGTCGGTCGAGCTGGCTTGGCAGTTCTTTTCCGGCGAGGGGTCGCGATGGCTGCGTCTTGGTAAGTACTGCTGGTTTATTTTTTCTTGCGCTTGGTTATTCGGGTATTCCCTCCCCCCTTGGTTTGCGTCTTGGGAGGTGGGTTCTTTTGCCGTCCTAGACCTGAGTTGGTCAATGTGTCGTTTCCAGGCTCGCCCATCTGTGGTTTGGAGCCGGTATGAGCGTGGGCCTGTAACTTGGGTGATGATGGCTGGGATCCATAGGGGGTCTCCCGTCAGGTTTTTGGCATACACGAGGTCCCCGGGTGTGAACGTTCGGTATTTTGTACTTGAGTCTGGGGGCCGCTCTGGGTTATATGTTGGGTGTAACCTGTCGAGTGGGGACTTCAGCTTTCTACCCATTAGTAATTCGGCTGGGCTTTTGTTGGAAGTGGTGTTCGGGGTTATGTGTTGTATAAAGAGGAGTCTGTTAATTTTGTCTTGGATCTCCCCGTGGTCCATTTTCCGGATGGTTTTTTTGGTAAATTGAACCATCCGTTCCACCCTACCGTTCGCCGCCGGATGCGCCGGTGCTGTTAGTGCGTGGCGGATGCCTCTTTCCGCCAGGAACTTCTCGAAGTCGAGGGAGGTAAACTGGGGCCCGTTGTTGGAGACGACGACGTCTGGGAGGCCGTGTGTTGCAAAGAGTTTGCAAAGTTCTTTGATCACGGCCTCCGTGGTTGTTGCCTTCATGTCGCTTACCTCCAACCAGTTGGAGTAAGCGTCAACCGTTATGAGAAAGGTATGTCCATTTGTGGGACCTGCAAAGTCTAAATGTATTCTGGACCAGGGCCCCCTTGGTGTTTCCCACTCCAGGATGGGTGCTGTGGGTGGGCTGGGTCTAGTCTCCTGGCATCGCTGGCACCTAGCTACCCAGGCCTCTATCTGCTTGTCCATTCCTGGCCACCAAGCGTAACTTCTGGCCAGGGCTTTAGTTCGTACGATGCCAGGATGCCCCTCATGCAACATTTCCAAAACCTTCCCCTGTAGTCTGTCCGGGATGACCACCCTGTCACCCCACAAGAGGCACCCCTTAAGCAGCGATAGTTCGGTTTGGCGGTTCCTAAATGCCTTGCTGGACTCGTCGTTGTCCTTTTCCGGCCACCCTTTTTCTACCCAATGCAAAATCCGCGCCAGATGCCTGTCTTTAATAGTTTCCCGGGCAATGTCTGACGCGGTTATGGGTAGGTTGGGCAGGGCCTCGATGCTGAGGGTGGTCGTTGTTGGTGCTGGGTCAGGGTCGGCGTCTGGTAACGGCGAGCGGCTCAAAGCGTCCACGTGTGAAATCTTCTTACCCGGTCTGTGTATAAGTTCGTAGCTGTAGGCTGCCAGGAACTCGGACCACCTTGTCATCCGGGGAGACAGAATGTTCGGGGTGGCCCGATTCCCTGCAAGGATGCCCAGCAACGGCTTATGGTCTGTCACAATGGTGAAAGGGCGGCCGTATAGGTATTCATGGAACCGTTTTACGGCGGCAACTATAGCCAAAGCCTCTTTGTCCAGTTGGCTATAGTTTCGCTCTGGCTTGGTTAGGGTCCGTGAAAAGAACGCGATGGGCGCTTCTTTTCTGTCAGGAAGGGTATGGCTGAGGACAGCGCCGACGCCGAAAGGTGATGCGTCGCAAGTGACGGCCAGGGGCAGGGTTTCGTTGAATTGAATCAAGACGGCGTCGGAGGTGAGGAGGTCTTTAGTTTTTTGGAAGGCGGCTTGCTCCCGTTTCCCCCAAGTCCAGGTCGCCGCCTTGTCCAGGAGCCTATGCAAAGGCTCCGCCGCCGTCGCCTTTTGGGGTAGGAAAACATTGTAAAAGTTCAGTAACCCCAAGAATGCTTGTAGTTCAGTTTTTGATTTAGGGGTGGGGGCCTCTTTGATGGCCTTGATTTTTTTACTTGTGAGGTGAATGCCGTGCCGGTCTAGGAGGTAGCCCAAGAATTCCACTCGTTCCGTGCACAGTTGGCATTTCTCCCTTTTTACTTTAAGTCCCGTTTCTCTAAATTTAGTTAGGACCTCTCTTAGTCGGCTTTCTAGTTCGGCTTGGTTGGGCGCCGACACTAGAACGTCATCGAAATAAGGTACCACCCCCTTGATACCTTGCAACAACCTTTCCATCAGGCTCTGAAATATACCTAGTGCCACGCTGACTCCGAATTGGAGTCGGTTGCATTTGAAAGCTCCCCGGTGGGTGACGATGGTCTGGGCTTCCGCCGTTTGCTCGTCTACCGGCAACTGCTGGTACGCCTGGGCGAGATCGAGCTTGGCAAAGACCCTGCCCCCTCCCAGTGAGTGCAGCAGGTGTTGCACGATTGGGACGGGGTAGGCGCTTTGTTACAGTGCGCCATTTAGGGTGGCCTTATAGTCCCCACAGATCCTCACTGACCCGTCTGGCTTGACCGGGGTCACTATGGGGGTCTCCCACCGGGCATGGTCTATGGGCTGCAATACCCCCTGTTTGACGAGCTTGTCAAGTTGCTCGTCTATCTTAGGTTTTAGGGCGAATGGCACCCGCCTAGGTTTTAGTCGTTTGGGGGGGACGCTAGGGTCTAGGTCAAACGAGATAAGGGGCCCCTGGTACTTGCCCAGGCTTCCGTCGAAGACTTCTCGGAACTCCTGGGTTAGTCACTGTTCCCAGCCGTCGTCGGTGACGTGGTTGACCCCCGTGAGAGAGATGTCAAGCGGGGCGAACCATTGCAGTCCCAGCAGTCTTGGGCGGTCGCAATCGACGATTGTGAGGAGGAGTTGTTCGGTGCGCCCCTTATATGTCACGTTAAAGTTTTTGGTGCCCACTACCGGGACGCGGTTTCCCTGGTAGTCTTTTACAATAAGTCTTTGGGCGTCTATGTTCCTCCTTTGGAGGGTAGGCACCAACCGTTTTATCTCGTGCCATGCAATCATGGAGAGGTAGGACCCGGAGTCTACCTCCATTTGGCATGGCTGGCCCTCGATGTGGACCTCGACGTGGACTTTTCGGGCGCCGTCGGAGATGGCGTGGCCGATGGTTACCGTCTGGTGGGTCTCCTCTCTCCGTCGGTTGTCGCCGCCTCTCGAGGATCGTCCGGTCCGGTCCCATCGGCTGTCCGAGTGGCGATCTCTGGTCCGGGGCGGTGTGCTTTCCCTTCTGCGGTCGTGTTGGTCCCATCGAGGTGGACTGCGAGGTTTCTTCTGGCGGCAAACCCGGGCGATGTGCCCCTTTTTTTCACAATGCCGGCAGATGGAATCAAAAAACCGGCATTCTGACCTGGGGTGGTCGCCGCCGCAACCGGCACAGTTGGTCCTTGACCTACGACCTCTGCGGTTCCGTTGGTCGCGCCCCGTCTGCAATCGATGTATGTCTTCTTCGTCTTCGGACGTGCTGGATGCAGAATGGAAATCGCCGTGGTGTGTGGTTGTTTCGGATTTTTGTTCGGTCGACCTTGCCGGGTTGTTGTTTCCGCCGCGGTCCTTCACGTCTGGTTTTCGCATGCTGTCGGCGGAAGTACGGGTTGCTTCCGCGGCTGCGGCTGCGGTGAGGGCGTCTGCTAAGCTGATGTCGCCCTTAGCCATCAGCCGGCTCTGGAGGGCGGGGTCCCACAGGCCGAGCACGAATCGGTCTCTCAGGAGGCTGTTCAGGCTGTCAAATTCGCAGAGCCCCCCTAGGCGCCGCAGCTCGGCGACAAAGTCGCTCAATTTTTCACCCGGTCTCTGGTCCCGCCGGTAGAATTCGTTGCGCCGGATCAGGATGGGGACTTCGGGAGCGTAATGGCGCCGTAGGATAGGTTCGAGGACGTCCCAGTCCATGGCAGTTGCGTCGGCGGGCTTGGCCAATGCTTTGGCCATCTGGAAAACTTCGGTTCCGCAATGGGTGAGGAAGACGGCGCGTTTTAGCGGGCCCGAGGCGTCCTTCATGCCGGTGCACTCGAGGTACATGCGGAAACGGTCGGAGAATGATTCCCAGTCCTCGGTGGTGGGGTTGAAGGGGGCGGGCGGTGCGATTTTCGCCATCTCGGTGCTAAGTC
This sequence comes from Hydrophis major, assembly GCA_033807585.1. Classification (NCBI taxonomy): domain Eukaryota; kingdom Metazoa; phylum Chordata; class Lepidosauria; order Squamata; family Elapidae; genus Hydrophis; species Hydrophis major. The sequence continues at coordinate 367,638,337 of CM066329.1, forward strand.
TGGCTTCCGTCGGACACGGGGTTCGGTTCAGGGTCTGGATCCCACCTTCGTCGCCTATGTCGTGTCCGCAAAAAAGACGCCAGGAGTCGGTGACTTCGTTCAAAGCTCTTTATTCAAGGATTGGAACCGAACCGGCGAAAAGAAAAAAGCCCGCGGCTTTTATTCTTTTCGCCGCGGCGGCCGCGGCCAATGGCAGCGTTTTGAGTCTCCCGCGCTTGGAGCGAGCCAATCGCGGAAGACTCTCAATGAGCCAATCGGCGCGGCTCGCCTGACCAATTAGAAATCCCCGCGCTTTGGCCAATCAAAACGCGGGGATTTCGAGTATGTAAATTAGGACAGAACAACAGCCTTTCCTCCCAAGTACTCTGTTAAAACCAGATTTTGTTATTCTCAAAGCCTATAGCATTATGATTGGAGTGGAAAAAAACAGAACCACGCTAGACCTCTTCAAGAAATGAATCAAAACTAGACTCCAGTGAGATATAAGGAAGCCCTTCTCCACAAAAAACATACTGACAAGGATGTGAGGCAGTGGTGAGATTCATATTTTTTTACTACTGGTTCTGTGGGTGTGGTTTGATGGGCATGGTGTGGCTTGATGGACGTGGCATGGGAAGGTTACTGCAAAATCTCCATTCCCTCCCCACCCCACTAACCTACTTTCCAGCTCTGTTCTCCTGTGCAGGGCATCAAAAGAAGACCCAGCCAATCAGCTGGGACTCGGGAGGCAGAGAAGAGATGGGGGCGGGGCCAGTCAGAGATGGTATTTGCCGGTTCTCCAAACCACTCAAAATTTCTGCTACCGGTTCTCCAGAACTGGTCAGAACCTGCTGAATACCACCTCTGATGTGTGACCACATAGATTCAAATGTCCTTTGGGAGTGCAGATGGAGCCCATGTACAACTTCTGAATTTAAACGTGGCTTTTAACTTACACAAGGATCAGGAAAAAAGCTGCATCATCCTGAGAAATGATGCAGCTGCTTTAAAAAGCTGCAGAGGATGCCATAGTCGTCATACTGGGCACACCAAAGTATCTTTTGGCCTTCGGGGCAAAAGTACTTCAATGTCCCAGTAATTAATGTTTGCAATAATTTCCTGGAGACATTTGGTGTTCAGTAAATTGGTTCTGTATTTCATTGTATAAACATCAAAGCAGAACTTATCCACATCCAGTTGCGTAATGTTCTTACCTTGAGGGGATTTCCTGTGTATTTCTGCATATTTCTGGACTCAGAAAGTGAGCTGAAATTGCCCATTGATATATGGATATTGTAGTTTGGATAGCAGAAGGATTGCTACAGAGTTATTATTGACTTGTTTATCTGTTTATTATTGGCATATTGGAATATATATGCTGAATATAACTCCACATTGGAGACAGGAAGGGCATCCGGCCAGTAAACACTCAGCTCCATTCAATTGCCCAGACTCCCCCCCCCCCAAAGAATTTTGGGGTCATTAAAAGGAGATGGTGATGATGATGATTGGCATGTTGTTTATTTATTGGTATGCCTCATCTAATAAAGAGAAGGAATAGGAATGATATAATAGAAGTCGTCCAATATTTGAGGGGCTGCCACAAAGAAGAGGAGGCTGAATCTGTTCTCCAAAGCACCTGAAGGCAGGACAAGAAGCAATGGATGGAAACTCAACAAGAAGAGAACCAACCCTGAGACTCATTCATCTGGAATGTTTTCATGGTTCCCTATTTTTTTCTCCATTAATCAACCCATGAGTGTACAGGCAGGTGAGAAGATCCGAGTGGCCTTCTGGTGTTGCAGCTACTCTAAGAAAGTGTGGTACGAGTGGGCTGTGGTTTCCTTGATGTGCTTGGTCATCCACAACCCCACCAGACGTTCCCACACCATTGGACTGTGAGCAAGAGTTCAGTCTGTCCCGTTCCCCCGTCCCCCCCTGTCGCTCCGGCACTGAGACACACAAGGAAGTTTCTTCCATTTTGCACTCAGACAAGAGAAACATTTGATTTTTCTACACAGAGTCACAAGAGTCATCAACATTTGCTGGGTGCAGGCTGTGGCAGAGCCTTTGGCTTGGTTGCTTCCACCTGCCTCAATCATGTTTTTTGGTTGGTGAAATTTCAATAAAATTGCTGAAATGTGAAGAAGAAGAAAAAAGAGAACCAACCCAAAACTAAGAAGAAATTTCCTGTCAGTAAGAACAATAGTGCAATGGTTTGTTTCCAGAAGTTGTTGTTGCTCCATCACTGGGGTTTTTAAAGAAGAGATCATTTGTCCGGACAGGTATAGGATCTCTTAGTTGAGTAGAAAGTTCGGCTAGAAGCAGAGGTGGTATTCAGCAGGTTCTGGCCAGTTCTGGAGAACCAGTAGCAGAAATTTTGACCTTCCCTCAGGAATGGGAATGGAGATTTTGCAGTATCCTTTCCCTGCCATGCCCATCAAGCCACGCCCACAGAATTGGTAGTAAAAAAAATTGAATCCGGCCTCCAAGGTCTCTTCCAATCTCTTATTCTATAAGGCACATATAATAATAGAGCTTATTCCAGCAGCTCTATGAGAAGGAATGATGCGCACTGAAAAATCAATGCAGGCCACAAGGGTCAAATCCAAGAAGGATCATGGCTTGGAACCAATATTTTAATGGACACATGCAGAAGAAGACAAAATGGAGGCAGGATGTTAGATGCCATAAAATGTAGCCTGCAGAATCCATTTGCTAGTGGGATGTCTTTTACCGACCCCATTGGCTGGAGTGGGGGATACATTTCTAAATCATTCTTTTTCATTTTGAAGGAATTATGGGGCAAACCATGTGCTTCAAATCCATTTGCACCAATTTAAAAAATCAGAAATTTAAAGTTTTATATTTAAATTTAACATACTACCCATAAGTCAATATTCCTCTTATCAGTCAAAATTATGCCTCTGTCCAACATACAGATGGCATATTTGCTCATTATAATGGGGATCTCTATCAGGGCATTGCCCATAAGTAAAAAAAAGTCAAGATGGCAGCCACGATTATGCCATTGGAATGCCAGCTTCACATAAAAGGGGTGGAGCTTAATCATAATGTTGTGGCCACCATCTTGGCTTTTTCAACCTTCAGTGGATAGCCTCAAGAGTATCCCAAAGAACACAAAGTGAGCTGCTATCTTTTGAGCCTATTTAGCATAATCATCTATCAAAGTTGAGCATCTTTGTTTTAAAGTGGCATTTTCAAAGCTGGCAAGTTTAAGAGGTATGGTACTCAACTCCCACAATTCCCCCAGCCGGAGTTATCTGGGGAATTCTGGGAGTTGATCTTAAACTTGCCGGCTTTTGAAAAACGCTGCTTTAAAATAGCTGGGAACATAATTCGAAATGCCAAGTCCATTTCCTGACATTTGCAGTTAATTGGCCTTTTTCAATTGCAGAGACCACAGGGAATCGTATACGGTATTGGCACTCCAGTTCATCAGCCTGTGCTTTCCAGATGTGTAACGGCCCACTCACGCTTCATGCCCCATTGGTAACAACTTTATAAACTGTCAAAGTCAAGGTTCCTTGAATTCTTTAGCAACAGACAAAGATAAGAAATGTTTAGTTCTGAGAAAAAGCATCACACTGAAATATGAAACTATTGTACCAAACTGTGTTTTTTTTTATCTTTTGACTTTTAGGAAACATTTCCATATGGATGTTTGGGAGATGATCTCTTGCCCAAGAGATCCTGATTTGAAATGCTGTATTGTTGCATGGTGTGCCATCAGATTAGGATTTTAGGACATATTTGGGGTACCTCTCTCCAAATCTCCAAACACACCGGCAGGTTCTCATGTTGAGACTTTAGAAAAAGTACAGAGAAGAGCAACCAGGATGATGAGGGGACTGGAGGCTAAAATATACAAGAAACAGTTGCAGGAACTGGGCATGGCTAGTCTAGGGAAGAGAAGGACCAGGGGAGACAGGATAGCAGTCTTCCAATATTTGAGGGGCTGCTACTGAGAGAAAGGGGTCAACCTATTTTCCAAAGCACCTGAAGGCCAGACAAGGAATAATGAATAGAAACTGAACAAGGAGAGATTCAACCTGGAAATAAGGAGAAATTTTCTGACAGGGAGCCCAATCAACCAATGCCTTCTGAAGTTGTGGGAGTTTATTTTAGCCTCCAGTCCCCTCATCACTGGAAGCTTTCAAGAAGAGACTGGACTGCCATCTGTCAAAAAAGGTGTAGGGTCTGCTTGAGTGGGGGATTGGACTAGATGACCTACAAGGTCCCTTCCAATTCTGTTAATCTGTATCTATCTGGGGAAAGGGGTTAATTTCCAAGTCATTCTTTTACATTGAGCAGGGAGTTGGATTAGAAGACGTCTAATGTCCCTTCCGACTCAGTTATTCTGTTCTGTGATAATTCCTTAACAACAGGAGTTTCCCCCTTTATATCCCAACCCATACTGTCAAAGTCTTTTCCATAGCCCACAGGTGAGACAGGCACTTCATTCTGGCACTATTATTTCCTTCCTTCTTTTGACGTCATCTAATGGCTACCACTGGAAGTCATGCTGACTGAGGCTGAGAGCTGAACTTTCACAACATCTGGACGCCTCCTGTCATGTCCCTGTTGGAGTCTGATTCCGAGGGGGAGGTCGAGCAGCTAACAGAGAGTGGGAGTGTAGCTCTGGTGGCTATGGAGGAAACTGGGGAAGGGCAAAGTCTGGCTGGGCAGAGCAGGGGAGAGGTAGAGCAAGGCAGAGGGAATTCAGAGGAAGATCCATGCCCACCTCCTCTTCATCCTAGGGCACAAGAGGAACGGAGAAGGGAGCAACGTGAGTTGCATGGCTTACTGTGGAGGAAAGGGCTCTGATTCCCTTCATTTGCTGCAGCTGGGAAAACAGTGTTTTAAAAGGCAAGCTACGCACAGCGAAGTTGCTGGAAGAAAATCGTGAATTATCTTTGTTTGTTGAGGCGTATCTGGGTTCTGGCATCTTCCCAACTGTATGTGTTTTGGTGACCTTTGAAGTTTGCAATTCCTTATCCTGCCCTGTCCAGTTAATTGCTGCAGTGTGGTTTGTGTGGATTTTTATTTTCAGTTTATACTTTCTTTGTTTTCGGACTGAATTTCCTCCACTTAAAGACTGTTCTTGGGAAAGCTTTTTCTCCAGCCGAAGATAATAATAAATAATAAATTAAAAAAAAAAACATTAGGGGCAAAGTTGGAGGTATTAAAGGAACTTTTCTTACTTATGTGACTATGTTGCCTTTGTGCCACGCCCAGGTCATCACACCTCCAGGTGCCCCATCCCTGGACAAGGGAACAACCAGGATAAACCACCTTTGTTCTCTCCACCCTTAGATAGTGTCCTGAAGAACACAAATGATCCATCAAGTTCTACTACAGCCTTCTTGAGAAGAAGCTTTGAAACAGCCCAAGAAAACCGACGATAGATGGAGCTTCTGTAATTGTAAGAAAACTATGGTTGTATTGTTTGGCCAATGATGTTGAAGTTCAGGGCTCTAAAATGTTTTGAAAACCGTATTGCAGAAGAACAAGATCAGGCAGATTGGGAGGAGACAGTGTAGCAACTGGTTTAGTCTGGTATGATTTCCTAATCAGGGAGTAGACAAGCAGGGAAGCGAGTGACCCAGTCAAGGGCTTATAAATGAAACACAATCATGCCATCCCATTATTTTGCCAAGATGTAGAGATGATGCAATGAGCTCTTTGAGCTCATTTTCTCTTAGCAGTTGTGTTGAAGGTAAGTAACTTTGTGCCATTTGATCCCAGAGCTGCATCTGTCATCTTGATTTTTCTGATCACTCACCTTCTGTGATGCCCCAGAGGAGACTTTTTCCATCTTATTGTTAAGAATTTATGCCATTAAAATCCAGCAACACAGTAAATTCCCATATCCTACTGTGCTTTCCCAAAAATAAGACCCTGTCTTATATATATTTTTGCCACCAAAAAAAGCACCAGGTCTTATTTTCGGGGGATGTCACCCACTGACTAACCTCACTTGTGTGTGTCACCCCCAGCCTCCTTTTTGCTTTGAGAGGCCTTAAGGAATTTCTTCTTCTGTGGCCAGCAAGGTTTTCCTGAAGGACTCTGCAGCCGATAACAGAGCTATGGATCGATCCAGAGCTTTGTTATCAGCTACAGAGGCCTTCAGGAAAGCCTTGACAACCTTGCTGGCTGCAGAAGAAATGGGCCAGCAAGGCAGGTGTCGGGGTGTGCGAGACCTGACTACAAGTGTCCAAAGGTAAGTAGTAGGACAGCTCCACCTCCCATCCCCACCCTAGCTTAATTTTTATCTGTGCACTCTGGAGTGGGCAGTGTCTTAATTGGGGCTTATTTGGGGGGTAGGGCTTATATTGGGCGCACATGTAAAAAAAATCAAGCTAGGACTTACTTTCAGGGTAGGTCGTATTTTTGGGGAAACAGGGTAGATGTAACTCCCTATCCTGCAATGGCTCGGAAGTTTTTTCATTTAATTGTTGACAAAGTGGCTTCATTCCCACAACAGGTCAACTTGATTACTGAATTTATCTTTTTTCTAGGTTCACACAATATAAGGATGACAAAAAAATTAGCCAAAGTTAAAACTAACTTATTGTTGAGCAATGACTCTTTCTCCCCTTATTACAAACCATAATATGATTCCATAGTGTCATGGCATGAAAGGGCTAGAAGGGAGTTTATTTATTCAAGGGCACTGGGTGCAGGGGTCCACCATTACAGTATTCCTTGGAAAATGACTATCTGGCCACTCTAAAGAAGACTCTATCATCTCCCAAGGCATCTAAGCAGTTTTCATGGTTACAAAAATTTTCCTGGTACCAAAATAAAATCTGCTTGGTTGTAAATTAAACTCACTGGACTTTAAGAGAACTAATTGAGGCTAGCATACTGTATGAAACTATGCACTGTGATTTGCAAATCATGGTTTAAGGCTCAAGAGGAAGAGTGAATCCAACCAGCAGATATTACTGTTCATAGAGAATGAATTGGTGCTTTGTTCCCAAGTAGCCTCAGCTCTGTTGGGCTTATAGTAAAGGAGAACAGGTTGCATTGCATCCTTTCAGCTGCAAAATCATGTAATTGAAGTAGGTAGGTAGTCTTTACAAGTCTACCAGGGGAGATATGATAGCAGTCTTCCAATATTTGAGGGGCTGCACAGAGAGGAAGGGATCAAGCTATTTTCTAAAGCACCCGAAGGCCAGACAAGGAATAATGGATGGAAACTGAACAAGGAGATATTCAACCTGGAAATAAGGAGAAATTTTCTAACAGTGAGAACAATCAACCAGTGGAACAGAATTGCCCTTGGAAGTTGTGGGAGCATCATCACAAGACTTTCAAGAAGAGATTGGACTGCCATTTATCAGAAATGGTGTAGGGTCTCTTGCTTGGGGGGGGGGTTGGACTAGGTAACCTACAAGGTCTCTTCCAAATCTGATTATCTGTTATCTGTCATCCTCAACTTACAACCAGAATTTGGGACCAGGATTTCTGTTGCTAAGCAAGTTGGTTGCTAAGTGAGTCATGTCCAATTTTATGACCTTTTTGCCACAGTTGTTAAGCGAATCATTGCTGTTGTTAAGTGAATCATACAGTCCTTGAGTGAATCCAGCTTCCCCCATTGACTTTGCTTGTTGGAAGCCAACCGGAAAGGTCACAATTGAAGATCATGTGACCCCAGGATATTGCAGCTGTTATAAATACATACCCGTTGCCAACCACCCCGATTGTGGTTACATGACTGTGAGGACTGAGATGGTCGTAAGTGTGAGGACTGGTCATAGGTCAGTTGTTTCCAATTCTGTTGTAACTTTGAAGTGTCACTAAACCAATGGATGCAAGTTGAGGACTACCCGTGTTAGAGGGGAGGTCCCTTGGAATCTGCCTTGAATTCTGGTGACTACACAGACAAGTCCTTGGTTCTTTTTTGGCAGCATTGTCCAAAGTGGTTTGCCCTTGCCTTCTTCTTCCTAGGGCTGAGAGAAAAGGACTGGCCCAAAGTCACTTGGTTGACCTTGGACTGGATTCACAGTCTCCCAGATTCTAATGGGAACTTTAAACGTTTTCTCTTGGTGATAGAATTAAGCATTTTACATCAAGAGTTTAATACAGGCTTTTCTGCCAAAGTATTTAATAGTGCAGATATTCTAAATTCCATTGGGATTACTCCCTACTAAATGTGTTTCAAATTGCAACTGCAGAGTGTAAACGTATATTTCTGCTCTAAGTAGCCCACATTTAATCAGAATAGCCTGCAAAATATGATTCCAGGCACCTTTATTTATTTTGCTTAACCTTGGCTGAATTTCTCACCATCTGTTAATTATTTCTCACAGTACAATGCCCAGGAAGGGAATAATTATTTAAATAAGTTTATCAAAACTTTGGCTCCTGATATCACTCGATTTTATTTAGTACAAAAACCATTACCTTTCCTGTTATGAATGCATGAATGTGGGAATGAATCACCAGGTGCTTCTGAGTAACAAAACCACCCTCCAATTTCCTTAAAACTGGGATTACTTCAAGTCATTAAATTTCCCTTTTAATATCAGTCACACCTCAAATTTTCCCTTCCAGTAAGAAACTGACAAAAGTTAACTGAATGGCATCAGGAGAGAGAAGCATAGCCAATGAAAGGCTGCTTTCTTGGACTCACACGATGTCGTTTTAAGTATGTGGTTTGGCCAGAGAAACTGGGTCGCAAAGAATGTGTCATACTAAATGAAAGAGCAATATTAAACAATGTCTGCCTTTTCACTCCCACTCTCTCATTTTTCCATGTATATGTAAAACTAAAAAATTCACAGGAGGTGAGGAAGAGAGAAAGAAGGGAGGGAAAAGTAGATGATATAACTTATTGGTTTACACTGCAAATGGGCAAATCCAATACAAGCTGGGTGAGTAGGAATTGTTAAAAAAAATAAAGAATGAAACCTGCCCTTCAGGCCCTAAAGTGCTACAAGATTTCTTTTTGGCTGCAATTAAAAAAATAATTATTATTTTTTTAATTCGATCATGACAATTGTGTACAGCCTGCTTTTTTCCAAGTTGATCATCACATGCTGTACAGAAAAAGTCTCCACAAGACCAGCTAAAGCTGGAATGGTTGCAGGAATTGGGTTTGTGTAGTCTAGTGGAAAGAAGGACTAGGGGTGACATGATAGCAGTGTTCCAATATTTGAGGGGCTACTACAAAAACGAGGGGGTCAAACTATTTTCCAAAGTTCGAGAAAGTAAGAAACTCGGGGGGGGGGGGAAACTAACCAAGGAGAAAAGTAACTTAGTACTAAGGAGAAATTTCCTGACAGTTAGACCAATTAATCAGCGGAAGGATTTGCCTTGAGAAGTTGTAGGTGCTCCATCACCAGAAGAAACTGGGCATCCCTTTGTCTAAAATGGTATGGAATATTTTATTGGCCAAGTGTGATTGGACACACAAGGAATTTGTCTTGGTGTAAATACTCTCAGTATACATAAAAGAAAAGATACATTCGTCAAGAATCAAGAATCATAAGGTATGACACTTAGTGATAGTCATAGGGTACAATTAGCAATCAAATCATACTAGGAAACAGTCAATATAAATCGTAAGGATACAAGCGACAAAGTTACAGTCATACAGTCACAAGTGGGAGGGAATGGGAGATAAGGAGTGATGACAGTAATAGTAATGCAGACTTTGTAAATAGTTGGACAGTGCTGAGAGAATTATTTGTTTAGCAGAGTGATGGCATTCGGGAAAAAACTGTCCTTGTGTCCAGTTGTTCTGATGTGCAGTGCTCTATAGCGTCATTTTGAGGAAATTGAAACAGTTTATGTTCAGGATGTGAGGGGTAAATATTTTCACAGCCCTCTTTTTGACTCAGTGGAAGGCAATGGTTTTTTCTGCGGTCCTAATTATCCTCTGAAGTCTGTGTCTGTCTTGTTGGGTTGCAGAACTGAACCAGACAGTTATAGAGGTGCAGATGACAGTCTCCGTAATTCCTCTGTAGAACTGGATCAGCAGCTCCTTGGGCAATTTGAGCTTTCTGAGTTGGCACAGAAAGAACATTCTTTTTTGTGCTTTTTTGATGAGGTTTTTGATGTCAAGTGTCCATTTTAGGTCATGTGATATAGTAGAAATTTGAAGGTCTCTACTATTGATACTGTGTTGTCTAGTATTGTAAGAGATGGTAGTATAGGAGGGTTTCTTCTAAAGTCTACCACCATTTCTATGGTTCTGAGTCTGTTCAGTTCCAGATTGTACCACGAGGCAAGGGTTCTTGCTTGAGCAGGAGATTGGATTAGAAGACCTCCAAAGTTCCTTCCAACCCTATTCAACATGGAGAATATATTAAATCCCTAAAACTTGGTTTTGATGGGAGACATTAGCAAAAGACAACTAAGAGTAAGTGATGCTGAGGTTTAAAATAAATAAGACGTATCGGGCAGCCATAGAACTAATCTGCCATCTTAAAAAGTAGGAGAATGCCATTAAAAATGGGAAACCCATCAGCAGTTCAGCTTTTCTTCTAGTACATCATTAACTTATTCTAAATAGCAATAGCTAATACATCAGAGTGGAAAAAACTGGAAACCATTAACACACTCATTTGCACTATTCAGGTGATCCTGGGGGCACAGGTAAACCTTTAAGTGGCCTCAACAACTCTCAGAGGGAGTGCTAGTGACTGCAAAGGAATATAAATCTTTCCATCCTTCACTATTTAGTCAGAACTGAAGAAGCTTCTTGGATGAGAAAGGAAATGTCTTCAAGGAAAAAAACAAAACCTATTGAAAACCTTTCCCTTTGGGAAATCATTAACAAATATATGAAATCAGTGTTCAGTTTAAAGGCATGAGGAAATACTATAATCTGAAATATCCAGGGAAAGTGGAAATTTGATCTACCGCTATCGTTTTAAGTGGCAAGTCTTTATTTTTTAAAATAATATTTAATGTTGGTCCAGGCATACAAGCGGCATTAAAAATGTTGGTCCAGGCAAACAAGCGGCATTAAAAAATGTTGGTCCAGGCAAACAAGCGGCATTAAAACATATATACACACACAAATAAATATTTAATCCATGAACCACAGGAAGAACCGTAATTTCTTGTGCATTCTCATCTATTTTTACCCTTATCAATATACTTTTTCCTAATGATCTTGTGCTGTAAATCTGCATGGAGCAGTTTCACAATATAAACCAGACTGTCTTTAAATTCTGGGACAAAAGATTGCTTGCAGGAAGGGAGGGGGTGGGTGGGAGGAAGCATTTCTGGAACTCTTAACAAAGTGATGTATTGCCCTTGATTAATTGCACTGAAATAGTAACTCAATTACTTCTTTTTTTTGTTTCAGTGAAGCTCTGTGGGAAAAGCATGTTTTTCATTAAGCTGGATAAAAGAAAAACAAGTTGTTGGGGTCTTTTCCCCCCAGCAGCCTTTTCTTTGGTGGGTGTTTCTGCTGGGCCTGAGAAGTGCATCAAAATCACAGCTGCTCTAGCCATGTGTCCCAACATACAAGATAAAAACCAAAAGATGAAAGATACTTTCCAACGAAATTTCAAGCTTGTTCTTCAGCTGGGGAGAAGGCTCCAGCCTTCATCAGATACCATTTTTAGGCTGAATAAGGAAATTATGCATATGCGCTTTCCCTTTTCATTCGGGGGGGGGGGAATGGGAAATTGAACAGATTTCTTAGCTAAAACTAATTACAGATAGTCTTCAACTTATGACCACATTAGGAATAGCACTTAGACTTATATACCATCCATAGTGTTTCACAGCACTCTGGGTGGTTTACAATGCCTCCAACAATCTGGATCCTCATTTTACTGACCTCGGAAGGATGGAAGGACGAGTCAATCTCAAGCCTGTCAGGATCGAACTCCTGGCAGTGGGTAGAGTTTGCCTGCAATACTGCACTTTAACCACTACACCATCGGGGCTCCTCAATTGAGCCCAACGTTTCTACGGCTAAGCAAAACAGTTGCTGAATGAGCTGTGCCCCGCTTTATGACCTTTTTTTGCCACACTTGTTACATAAATCACTGCAGTTGTTAAGTGAATCATGCGGTCATGAAGCAAATCTGGCTTCCATCATTACATTTGCTTATTGGAAGCCTACTGGGAAAGCTACGAATGGGACAGTGCAACCATCATAAATACATGCCAGTTACCAGCGCTTGAATTTTGATCATGTGACCTTGGGGATGGGTGATCATTGGTTATAAGTCACTGTTTCCAGTTCTGTTGTGACTTTGAGCAGCCACTGAATGAATGGTTGTAAGTGGTGGAGTTCCTGTAGACCCAGTTCTAGGGTTGGGGAATTTTTGCTGCCAGAGGTCCATCTCTAACTTTCATCCCTCCATCATGGAAGAGAAGGAGCACAACAGAAACACAAGTGTCTTTTCTATCTTGCAACTCCTTTTATGTAAATAAGAAAGCAAGTGAACAAGTAGAATGGAATAACAGAGTTGGAAGGGACCCTGGAGGTCTTCTAGTCCAACCCTCTGCTCAGGCACAAAACCCTATACTCGTGATGGTGAACCTATGGCATGCCTGCCACAGGTGGCACACAAAGCGATTTGTGCTGGCACGCAAGCTGCAGGCAAACTTACCTCACTGCGCATGTGTGTGCCTCACAGCTGATTTTTGGCCGGTTTGAGGCCTTTTTCGGCCTCCCAAAGGCTTGAGGAAGGCTTCTGCAGGCTTCTGCAAGCTTTGCAGGCCGAAAACTAGCCCTGTTTCATCACTTCCGATATTTTCAGAAAAACAGGAAGTGATGCAACAGGGCTAGTTTTTGGCCTGCAAAGTTTGCAGAATACTGCAGAAGCATTCTTCAAGCCTTTGGGAGGCCTAAATAGGCCTCAAACTGGCCCAAAATCAGCTGTGAGGTGCAATGCAGGTTAAAGGGGCGGCGAGGGGTGGGTGGGTGGATGGATTGTGTGTGCATGTGTAGGGGGCATGGGGGGAACGCACATTGCCTTCTGGGTGTTGGCATGTGCGAGCGTGGCACAGGAGCCCAAAAAGCTTAGCCACCACTGCCCTATACCATTTCAGACAAATGGTTATCCAATCTCTTCTTAAAAACTTCCAGTATTGGAGCATTCACAACTTATGTTCCACTGATTAATTGTTCTAACTGTTGTGTCTGCGAAATGATGCCAGGAGTCGGTGACTTCAAATCATGCTCTTTTATTAAAGTAGGAACCGAACTGGCTCTTCGCAAAAGGTTCGCGGCTTTTATTCTTTCAGCCGCGGCGGCCGCGGCCAATGGCACCACTTTGAATCTCCCGCGATTCAAATGGACCAATCGCGGGAGATTCTTAGCGAGCCAATCGGCGCGGCTCGCCTGACCAATCAGAGTGCCCCGCGCTTTGGCCAATCAAAGCGCGGGGATCTCAAGAATGCTAATTAGGGACAGAACACTAACTGTCTGGAAATTTCTCCTTAGTTCTAAGTTGCTTCTCTCTTTGATTCGTTTCCCTCCGTTGCTTCTTGTCCTGCCCTCAGGTGCTTTGGAGAAGAGCTTGACTCCCTCTTCTTTGTGGAAGCCCCTGAGATATCAGAAAATTGCTATCATGTCACCCCTAGTCCTTCTTTTCATCTCCAACTAGACATCTCCAATTCCAGCAACCATTCTTTATGGGTTTTAGCCTCCAGTCTCCTAATCCTCTTGGTTGCTCTTCTCTGCACTCTTTCTAGAGTCTCAACATCTTTTTTACGTGGTGTTAAGTAGGCCTGCTTTAATATGTTTTAACTGCATTACACTACCTGGCTGCAATACTAATCCAGATGCTTAGGCTATAAAAATATTCCCTGGACCTGCAGCTCACTCTTTAATGATGATAAAATTAAATGATATATTTAAAAAATTAAATTGCAATGCCTATATGCACAATAAGTACTAGTATCATTGTAAATGTATTTTATTTTAGAATATTTGTACTGCTACTTTCAAACTCAATATGATCAATATGCAGACTACTTTTGATTTAAAATAATTTTGTAGGCGCCCAAAGTTTTGTAATCACTAGACAAGGTATCTATTATGCCTAATGCATTGTTTCACAACCTCAATAGCTAAGATTGAGGTTCCAGAATTCAACTTCCAGAATTCCCCAAATATTTACACTGTATGAGCTGTCTCAGGATATATAGTATCTTGATTTGAAGGTGTTGCAACTAATTTGAATCAGGAAGGGCTATTGTTCTTAATTTGTAAGGAAACAATTGCATAATTCCCCTCCATCTTATTTTATTTTCTATCCCATTGTATATTGTCTCTGAGATGTCTTGATTTTCCAGAAGAACCATGTAACTGTGCTTATTATTTCATTTTAAGCCTTAAATTTTATGTCTTCTTCCAATTTAGCCTTCCTCAATATGTATAAACGTATAAGTCGAATAAATAAGGCAAAACATAAGACAAGTGAGTGCAAACCCTGCTTGATTCTGTTTTTTCATGTTCTGACTTGTAAATATTTCTGCATGAAGATAATGAAAGATTATGAAATTCTAATTTTCCAAAAACCTTCCGCATGCTGAAGTGGTTGCCACAATTTGAAGGTGCTGATATATAGTTAAGGAAATATTATTGAGGGCTTTTTTTTTAGATTCCTTGACTTTCTCAATTATCTAACATACATTATTGCTGATGTCTCTGGTTCCTTGAAAACCAGCAAGAACATCTAGTGTTTCCCTTTCTATGTAGAGCTCTTAATCAACACTGATGATCCTAAGCGTTATTTTGAAAGAATGTACAAATAAGGATATTATGCAGTAGTTTGCATTCTGTCTTGTTGAGCTTCCATGAAGTCTCTTTTCTTTGGCATTGACTGTCTTCTGAGAAGTTAATCCAAACTGAACAACTTCTTTCAAACTTTTAGCGACTGTATTGTTCTCCAGATATTCCTGGAAATTGATTAAAAACTATTCCTATTCTTTTTTTTGTTGCTTGCCATACTTCTGTAGAGGTTCCAGTAATTTCTGCAGTTTTCTGACTGATAATAACCGGAATGCTGATTTCACCTCATCTTCTATTACTATATGTTCTCATAAATAAGGAATGTCTTTTAAAACACATTGGATGTTAATTGTCAGGTGGTGCTCCATTCAAAATTCAAGAAAGAAATACTTACGGTAGACTCCATAGATTAGAGAAAAGATATCTTTTACTGAATATGAAGTGGTAGCAACCATAGAATTCTGAATCTGAGAAATTAGGTGCGCAAATCACGTATACAAAGTGATGGAAATGTTCCCACCCCCAATAGTTCAAATGATTCTTTCCAATTAAAAGTTGTGAATATGATCATGTGGACATCTTCAGGTCGTGATGAGGCCTCTGTTCGTTGACCTTGGCATATTTTGATAAAAATTTGCAGCTGCACAGAGAAAAGAAAGCTAAGCTAGAAATAGAAACCTAAACAGGAATTTATACTCCCCCCTTCTCATTTTTACAACACTAGAATGTAACACCTCCAGCTTGCTTCCCAGACTTTACTCCCTCCCCCCCTCCTCGTTACTTATGGCAGCCAAAAGATGCAAAGCAATAGTAGAAGATCTTGAAGGCTGACATTCTTTTGGTATAGAATTTCAGTTTTTTTTTTTTCTTCTTCTTCTCCTTCTCCTTCTCCTTCTCCTTCTCCTTCTCCTTCTCCTTCTCCTTCTCCTTCTCCTTCTCCTTCTCCTTCTCCTTCTCCTTCTCCTCCTCCTCCTCCTCCTCCTCCTCCTCCTCTTCTTCCTCCTCCTCCTCCTCTTCACCAGCTCAGCCTTCCATCCTTCTGAGGTCAGTAAAATGAGGACCAGGGGGAAATGTTGAGGGAAATATAATGACTGTAAAAGAATGTAAAATATGTCTAGCGGTATATAACTTTAAGCGCTATCACTATTCTCCTCCTCTTTCTTCTTCTCTCTTCCTTTTCCTTTTCTTCTTCTCACCCTCTAACATATCAGTTCAAGATTAGAATGTCCTTCTCAATTTGAAGATCTTTTGGAAGACTTTTCTTATTTGTCTACTTCAGCTTCCAACTTCATTACTTTTATAGATATTTCTTCTCTTCTAACAACTCTCTGGAATTTTTTTGCGAAGTTTCTTCTGGAGATCTTTATTTAGCTTTGGCTTCTTATTTTCTATTGTCTGTTCTGACATTGGTTTCTTCTGTTTCTTAGTCTTTGGCAGCCCTTATTCACATTTAATCTTAACGTCTTTGATTTCATTCCACAGTTCCTCCAGATCTCTATCAATGACGTTCAAGGATTCAGAGTGATTCCTGATGTTCTCTTTGAGCATGGTGTGTACATGTTCAAGATCATAGAGGGGGAGATGATTAGCTTTGCTCTTCCATTTTAGGCACATGAGCAATTTCTAATCTATTTAATAGTTGGCCCCAACATCTTTGCTGTTATAATGACTTCTGCTTTCTTATACAAAAAAAATGAAATTCAATGGTGAAAAAAGTAAGGTTCTACATTTAGGCAAGAAAATTTAATTTAAGAAAATTGAAGAAAATTTAGGCTGCATAAACAGAGGGATAGAATCAAGATCATGTGAAGTATTAATGCCACTTTATAATGCCTTGGTAAGGCCACACTTGGAATACTGAATCCAGTTTTGGTCACCACAGTGTAAAAAAAAAGGTTGAGGCTCTAGAAAGAGTGCAGAGAAGAACATCAAAGATGATTAAGATAGATTGCCATCATTATGAGGGTCCACTCAGAAGTCTGACAGATCTTGAGTGGATTAAAGAAGGTGTCCTCAACCCCCAGTTAGTGGACTGGCCCCAGTCCATGGTATGCCAAGAACTGGGCCACATAAACAAGTGAAGCCCCATCTGCGGGATGCAGGCAGCACATGTAACAACACCCTCTCTAGTCTGTGGAAAAAATATCGGTCTCTGGTACCCAAAAGGTTGGGGGCAGAGGTGACATTCAGCAGGTTCTGACCAGTCCTGGAGAACAGGTAGTGGAAATTTTAAGTAGTTTGGAGAACCAGCAAATACCACCTCTTACTGGCCCTGCCCGCCTCTATTCTCCGCCTCCCAAGTCCCAGCTGATTGGCTGGGTCTTCTTTGGTTGCCCTGCACAGGAGAACGGAGCTGGAAAGCAGGTTAGTGGGGTGGGGTGGAAATGGAGATTTTACAGTATCCTTCCTCTGCCATGCCCACCAAGCCATGCCCACCAAGCCACATCATGCCCACCAAGCCACATCCACAGGACCAGTGGTAAAAAAGTTTGAATCCCACCACTGGATCAAATAATGCTTGCAGAGTTTTTCAGTATTCTGCTCTTGGTAACATGGTTAGCGACTCAAGCAGGGGTACAATTCCATATTCAGGCCTATATATTCCATATTTACAGACCCTTCACATCCCGGATAATAAACTATTTCAACTCCTACCCTCAAAACAACGCTATAGAGCACTACACACCAGAACAACTAGACACAAGGACAGTTTTTTCCCAAACGCCATCACTCTGCGAAACAAATAATTCCCTCAACACTGCTCAACAATTACAAAGTCTGCACTACTATTACTATTAATCTTCTCATTATCACCCATCCCCTCCCGCTTGTGACTGTATGACTGTAACTTTGTCGCTTGTATCCTTATGATTCATATTGACTGTTTCTTAATATGATTTGATTGCTTATGACTATTATTAAGTGTTGAACCTTATAATTCTTGACTCTTGACGAATGTATCTTTTCTTTTATATACACTGAGAGCATTTGCACCAAGACAAATTCCTTGTGTGTCCAATCACCCTTGGCCAATAAAGAATTCAATTCAATTCAATTCAACTCTACTCTACTCTACTCTACTCTACTCTACTCTACTCTACTCTATTCTTCTCTTCTCTTCTCTACTCTACTCTACTCTACATGGTGGTAATAAGGGAAGAGAAGCAAGATAACAAATTACCTCTGAGGAAGAATTGAACAAGTAGATCTCCTGCAGATGATTATTTTTTTAGAGCATTTTGCTCTGTGGCTCAATTTTATATGGTCCTTTCAAGGCCCAGCCAGGGATACTATTAAGACTTATCACAGTGCTTGCAGACCATTAATATATGTAGTCCTGGAGTTACGACCGCAATTCAGCCCAAAATTTCTGTTGTTTGTTAAGGGAGTTTTGCCCCCTTTTATGAGCTTTCTTGCCTCAGGGGTTAAGTGAATCACACTGCAGTTGATAAGCTTAGTAACATGGTTGTTAAGTGAATGTGGCATACCCATTGACTTTGCTTGTCAGAAGGTCACAAAATGGGATCACATGACCTGTGGACACGGCAACAGTCATAAATATGAGCCACTTGCCAAGCATCTGAATTCTGATCACATGATCATTGGAATGCTGCAAAGGTCGTAAGTGTGAAAAACGGTCATAAGTCCCTTTTTTCAGTGCCGTTGTAACTAAAAGGTCACTAAATGAACTGTTGTAAGTCAAGGACCACCTGTAGAATACAACAGGCTAGATCTGAGTCTAAGCAAGATGGAATTGCTGTTTCTCTATCACAATTCTCAGCCAGACAGGTGGATGGATCAAAACCGAACCTTTGGGTTCTAGTTATTCTATCACCAGAAGTTCTTGCTTTTATAACTCTGCATTTTTAATTATTGAGGCTGTCATGGGGCCCTAACCACACTGTTATAATCCAGGTACAGCATCTCAGGTTGCTTCCTGCTTTGTTAATGAGAACAAGGCATAGGTCACATATGTTCTGTTCTCTATTGACTGTGGGATCTGGGTGTTTTCAAAAGAAAGGAAATGTATATTTTCAGAAACGAAGGATAAAAAAATAAGTTCTTTGAGTCTTCTCTGGGTGAGCTTTGAGAAGCTACTGCTGCATACTAGCAGATAAGTTAACATCAAATCTAGTATTAAATAACACTCAATGCTATGGTTCCATATGTGGGCTGAGAATGTCTATAGGGCAGTGGTGGCTAACCTTTTTGGGCTTGCGTGCCAGCACGCAGAATGCAATGCATGCCCCCCCATGCAATCCTCCCCGCAATCCTACGCATGCAATCCCCCCCGCCCCCTCCCCCATTCCCTGACCTGCACTGCGCCTCACAGCTGATTTTTCAGCTGGTTTGAAGTCTTTTTCGGCCTCCCAAAGGCTTGGGAAAAGCCTCTGCAAGGCTTTTCAGGACGAATAATATGCCCATTTCATCACTTCCGGTATTACAGGAAATGACGAAATGGGCCTATTGGTCCTGAAAAGCCTTGCAGAGGCTTTTTCCAAGCCTCTGGGAGGCTGAAAAAGGGCTGAAAGCAGCAGAAAAAGGACCTGCAAAGCGTGCGCATGCACAGTGAGGTAAGTTTGCCTGAGGCTCGCGTGCTGGCACAAATGGCTCTGTGTGCCACTTGTGGCGTGTGTGCCACAGGTTCACCATCACGGCTATAGGGGATTGGACTAGAAGACCTCCAAGGTCCCTTCCAGCTTCTATTCTATTCTACGCTACGCTACGCTACTCTACTCTAGTCTACTCTACTTTACTCTATTCCATTCTATTCCATTCCATTCCATTCCATTCCATTCCGGAATTAGCTTCAATATCTCAGATTCTGTCAATTTTAGTAAAACCTACCATTCTACAGTTTCATTCTCCACTCGCAATAGAATTCCCTATGCCTCCAGTCTCGAAATTTTGGGCCTGGATAATCTAGAACTGCACCACCTGCGGCCCGATCTAAGCATAGTACACAAAACTGTCTGTTATAATACCTTACCTGTCAACGACCTCTTCAGCCTCAATCACAATACATGGGCAAACAACCAATACAAACTCAATGTAAACCGCTCAAAACTTGATCATGGAAAATACGACTTCAGCAACAGAATGGTCAACTTCTGGAATGCCCTACCCGACTCCGTTGTTACAGCCTCAACCCCTCACAGTTTCAACCTCAAACTGTCTACGATGAACCTCACCCCATTCCTAAGAGGTCCTTAAAGGGGGCATGCATAAGCGCACCACTGTGCCTACTGTCCCTGTCTTACTGTCCCCATTTATCTGTATTTACTCCCTTTGTTCTTGCTTGTGTATACCTATACTTGTTATCTTGAGCATGACTGACAAACAAATAAATAATAATAATAATAAAAAAACCCCAAAGGTTTAGTCCTAGCCATGTTGAGTCAGGTTTTTTGAAAGCTTCAGCCAGGTTTGCGTCAGTCTGGTTGACCTTCACAAAGATGATTGATGATTGGTGTGGACATAGATGTCTGGGTAGAAGTCACAATGATTAAAAAAAAATGATGAAATGTGCATTGCATCATGATGCAATTCTGACACTTTCATTTGTCATGATATCAGACACAACAAAGTCATGTTGTTTGCATTGTGAAGTCAAAATGCATGTTTGAGCCTCCTTCTGCAGACCTCTGCGGGTGTTGAAGTGGGGTGCCCAAAGGAGCATAAGAAGAATTTTTTTTATTTGTTTGTCAATCATGTACAAGATAACAAGTATAGGTATACATAACAATACATAATTCTAATAAGCATTAGATGAGACCAATGGACTATGTGGTTCAGCATTTCCAGGTCACAAATGACCAACCAGATGCATTCCATATGCCGAGAAGAGATTACCGTATATTCTTCCTTCACTGATGTCTTCAGGAAGAGCCTCTTGAAAAAGCATATTTGGGACAATCATGACAAGGATGACTGAGAATCTCCATAGATGGTTCTGAGAAGCCACAAGTTTGACAATCACTATCAAACAAATTCCCATTAAATATTATGATTTGGGGGATTTTTTCATAAACAACACTGTATCCTTTTATAGTTAACATGCCATTGCTTTTACCTCAATTGTTAGGCTCAATTTATAAACAGTTCCGAACAATTCTAGAATTGTTCTCTGAAAGTAAACAGTAAGAGTTGTAAAAACAATTAACATTAACGTTTCTCAGAATAATCTGGAAAATTGAATGGGTCCTCTCCTTACGAAATTCTAAATTGCTTTTGGAACTTTTTTTTAGGAACCTCACTTTGATGATATCAGACAAAAGGATATGACTACATTCTGACGAATTTCAAGTTAAAATAAATTTTGTTACGGAGAAGGAACAGTCATAACCAGGGATGACCATATTCGGTTATTGAGCTACTGCTGGCAAATAAAGGACCATTACCTAAGAATGGAAATATTAGAAGATGACTAAGGAAAGAGATGATATACAGCAATTTTTAATGACATCACCCTCATACCTACAAGTTATGGCTGGCTGGTTTGTACAAGCATCCTACCTAGATGTTGTAAGCTGCCCTGGAAAAAATAATAAGAATTTTTTTTAAAATTTCCATTGGCTGCATCTGTACTGTTTACACATACATTTTTTTTTGTGGTCTCATAGTTCCCGAGTTACGCATTGCTTTTCTGCCACGCATGGTCTCTAAGTCACCCCATCAGGAATCAGGGGTTTCCCAGACTCTCCCTGCTGTATTCAATTAAGAACCATGTAGCTGTTGCCAATTTTTTTTGTTTGCATGAAGATGAAGAGATAATAACGATGATGGAGATGGAGACACAGATGGATAGAACTGGAGGTGGAGACAGCAATAGCATTTAGGCTTCTATAACAACTCATAGTGCTTTGCAGCTCTCTCTGGGCAGTTTACAGAGTCAGCACATTTTCCCCAACAATCTGAATCCTCATTTTACTGACCTTAGGAGGATGGAAGGCCAAGGGGTGGGATTCTACCAGTTTGGACCCTTTCCATGGAACCGGTTATTATGATTCTGTGCAGTTCAGAGAACCAGCGAATTGTGCCCCTGGCTGGCCCCGCCCCCCTCCACCTGCCCCTCCCACTCAGTCTTTATCACGCAGGAGCAACATCGCGCAAATGCCCGACATCGCCGCCTGCGTTATTCTCTGCCCAGTCACTCCTTAAGATATTTCTATTTTTCCCTTCCTGACAATCAGCTGTTCCTATGATCCGCCGTGCTGGGATTCCCCTCGCTGTCTTACCGCTTCACCCAGGAAGCTTCCCTGAGGCCCAGGAAGGCAAAAAATGGAGGGTGGGGTGCAGCCCGACCTGCCACCCCATGCTCCATTTCTTTCCTTCCTGGGCCCCAGGAAAGCCTTCTGGGAGCAAAAATGCCCCCCAGGAGGCCTCCCTGAGGCCCAAAATGCCTAAAAATGGTTGGGGGGAGTTGCTGCAGAAGAAGAAAGAAGAAGAAGGAGAAGGAGAAGGAGAAGAAGGAGAAGGAGAAGGAGGAGGAGAAGAAGGAGAAGGAGAGGAGGAGGAGGAGGAGGAGGAGGAGGAGGAGGAAGCAGCCATGCCCACCCAGTCACATGGCCATGCCTACCTAGCCACACCCACCTAGTCATGCCTACAGAACTAGTTGTTAAAAAAATTGAATCCCACCCCTGTGGAAGTCT
Source organism: Hydrophis major (assembly GCA_033807585.1). Lineage (NCBI taxonomy): Eukaryota > Metazoa > Chordata > Lepidosauria > Squamata > Elapidae > Hydrophis > Hydrophis major. The sequence continues at coordinate 367,660,705 of CM066329.1, forward strand.
CAGATAACTTTGAACCATGAAAATAGACAAACTATTTTCCAGTACACCAAAAGGCAAGAGGAAAAACAATGGATGGAAACTAACCAAGGAGAGAAGCAAACCAGAACTTAGAAGAAAATTCCTAATGGTGAGAGAAATCAACCAACGGAATAGCTTGCCTTCAGAAGTTGTGGGTATTCCATTATTGGAGCCTTTCAAAAACAGATTGGACAGCCATTTGCCTGAAATGGTGTTGGATCTCCTGTTGGAGCAGGAAGTTGGACTAGAAAATTTCCAAAGTCCCTTCCAACTCTGTTATTCTATATCAAGGCTCTTCAAACTTGGCAAGTTTAAGATTAGTGGACTTCAACTCCCAGAATTTCTGAGCTAACATGACTGGAGGAGGAATTCTGGGACTTGAAGTTCCCAAGTCTGAAAGCTGCAAGTTTGAAGACCCCTGTTCTATGTTCTAGGATCGAACTCCAGGCTGTGGGCAGAGTTTGCCTGCAATACTGCATTTTAACCACTGTGTCACTGTGCCAGGTTTGTATCTGCCTTGTGGACCTTCATGAAGATGCTGTAATGTAAGTGACCGGTGTGGACATAGGTGTCTGAGGATTGAGGAATGTTGCAATCGGATATAAAATTGAGCTGATTAATAAGTGTCCAAAACATGATCAAGTGGTCACAGAGGTATGTGCAGCAATTGGTACTCTGGAACTAGGTCATAAGTTGCATTTGGGATAGTGGTTTCTGTTGACAGTAAGCAAGAGTCATTAAGGACAAGCTACCTGTATTTGTCTGGAAAATCATTGTAGTTGATTCTTGCATTAAGCAAGAGTCATTAAGGGCAAACTACCTTATTTGTCTGGAAAGTCATTGTAGTTGATTCTTGCACTTCTGGTGTTGGACTAGGCATATATTTCTCAACCTTGGCATCTTTTAGTTGTGCGGACTTCAATTCCCATAATTCCCATGCTGGCTATGCCCTTCCATCTCTTTATCTTTATGATGAGCCATGGTGGCGCAATGGTCAGAATGCAGTACTGCAGGCTACTTCTGCTGACTGACGGCTGACTGCAGTTTGGCAGTTTGAATCTCACCAGGCTCAAGTTGACTCAGCCTTCCATCCTTCTGAGGTGGGTAAAATGAGGACCCAGATTGTTGAGGGCCAGGCTGACTCTGTAAACCACTTAGAAGGGGCTGTAAAGCACTGTGAAATAGCTTATAAATCTGAATCTAATTGCTATCTGCCCTCCCTTTGCTCCCTCTGGTTAAGAATGTCCAGCAGATGTACCACATGGAGTGCAATGATGTTTGCCTTTGATCCTTCACTCACCTACCAGCAGGTCCTGCCCTCTGGAACAGTATCCAACACACACTCACACATCTGGAGATCAAGAGGGCTCCCATCCTGCCATTGCTCTCGAAGACCTTGAAAATTTGGCTCCACTCCCAAGACTGGAGGCTGTTCAGCCTCATTGGTTTTCTTTTTCCGCTGTGTTAAGTTTGCATTCCCTGGATGCATATGTTTTTTCCTTCCTTATCATTTTATTATTTCCACCTTTTAAAATGTAAACTGCTTAAAGTTATCCAGGAGTTGGACAGCCTCCAAAACTAATGAATAAATAAAAAATAAATAAATGCATTCATACCCATGGCGTCTTGCTGTCCTTCATCTCAGGTAGCAGCAAATCATGGCAGCTCTGCAAACTTATAGGGAGATGTGAGAAAGTTATGAGGGGTCCTTGGTGCTCTCTGCCATCTTCAGTATAAGGTAAAGTTTCCCCTCGCACATATGTGCTAGTCATTTCTGGCTCCAGGGATGGTGCTCATCTCTGTTATAAAGCTGAAGAGCTAGCATTGCCCGAAGACAACTCTGTGGTCATGTGGCCAGCATGACTAAATGCCAAAGGTGCATGGAATGCTGTTCCCTTCCCACCAAAGGGGTCCCTATTTTTCTACTTGCATTTTTACATGCTTTCGAACTGCTAGGTTGGCAGAAGCTGGGACAAGGAACGGGAGCTCATTCCATTACGCAGCGCTAGGGATTCGAACTGCCAAACTGCTGATTTTTCTGATCAACAAGCTCAGCGTCTTAGCCACTGAGCCATTCATCTTCAGTGTACATTATACATAAAAAATAAAACAAAAACACACATCCTTCACATTCTATACAGTTGAATTAAAAACCCCTGATGTTGCATTAATATGGCACTATACGGTAGAATTCAATATAGTTACTGCCCTGGGATAGAAGCTGTTTTTCAGCCGAGTTGTCCTTGTTTTTATTATCCTGTACCATCTACCATGTACCATCTGTAGGGACGTGATGGCTCAGTGGTTAAGATTCACGGAGGGTCAGATTAGTAATCATACCTCTTCAGCCCTTATTCTTAACACTGGTAAACCACAGGGTTGCGTATTGAGTCCCTTACTCTATATTCTTTATGTGCATGACTGCATTCCCATTCACGCTAGTAATACTAATGCTAATTTGCAGATGATACAACAGTGGTGGGACTTATCTCTGGGAGGGATGAGTCTGCCTACTGAGATGAAGTGGACCGGTTGTTTTCGTGGTGTGGAGATAATAACTTGGTCCTCAACACCAATAAGACCAAGGAGCTTATAGTGGACTATAGAAGGAACAGATCAGACATCCAGCTCTTGCTTATCAATGGAGACCGAGTGGAGAAAGTGGCCAGTTTTAAGTTTCTGGGTGTTACCCTAAAAGAGGACCTGACCTGGGGTGACACCAATGTGGTGTCGGGGGGTTTTGGTTCAATGTGTAGAGGGTGAAGGATGTGTGTTTGTGTTTATTTTCATGGTCATGGCCATGAGGTGCACTGAAGATGGTGTTTGATTTCATTGTACAAGGTGCAATGACAATAAAGTAAACTAAACTAAACTAAGACGCTGAGCTTGTCGATCCGAAAGGTAAGCGGTTCAGCAGTTCGAATCCCTAGCACTGCATAATGGAGTGAGCTCTCGTTACTTGTCCCAGCTTCTGCCAACCTAGCCATTCAAAAGTAGAAAAACAGGGGCCACTTTGGTGGGAAGGTAACAGCGTTCCATGCGCCTTCAGCGTTTAGTCATGCTGGCCACATGACCATGGAGACGTCTTCGGACAGTGCTGGCTCTTCGGCTTTGAAACGGAGATGAGCACTGCCCCCGAGAGCTGGAAATGATTAGCACATATGTATGGGCCAAGAGGATATCCAATAAAATGGGCCATCATTCCAAAGGCTGAGCTGATTTTTTTCCAAACAGGCAGTCCTACCTATGGCTTACAAATCGTATTAGATATGATATAGTTGTCCCAAACATTCTCTTTTCCAAAAGGCAACTGGACTTTCTTGGTATTTTCTTTGAAAATGTTTCACATCCAAGAAGCTCCAGAATAGCATAATAAGAGAGTTGGAAGGTACCTTAAAGGTCTTCTAGTCTGGTTTCTGGTTCCGCGTGGCTTCGGTGGCTGCAGGAATTTGCGACTGTTCGCGATTCCTACTGCGCTTGCTGCTGAGGTACCCCCGATCCAAATGGGTCAGGGGGATATAGCTGCCCTGTAGGGACAGCTGAAGAGAGAGGGGAGCCGGACAGGGGGTTGGGGGTGTCGCAGACCCCCTCCTCATCCGGAAAAACCCCTTTTTCCCGAGGTGGTGGAGTGGCAGTCAGTAATGGCCGCCACGAAGAAGCATGCAACCAGGTAAGATTGTGCTGGAGGAAGCAAGAAAAGTGAAAGTGCTGGCTGAACCAGGTCAATCAACATCTTTTAAATTCGCTGGAACTGAGCTGTCTGAATTGCTGGAGGATAAATTGTATCCCTAAGAAGATCGAAAGCGGCAGAGAAGCTGTTAAAGGGAACTTTATTTTTCTTCACTCTCCCACCCCATAGAAACAGCAGATGAAGATTTGAAATTTATTTGGGCACTGAAGGTGAATTATTTTGAAAGTTAAAGCCAAGGGATAAAAGACCTCTTGGACATTGGACTTAAAAATTTAAGGAATTGGAAAACCCTTATTAGAGGTATGGATTTTTGATCATTTAAAAATTGCAAGTGGGAAGGGAGAGGAAAAAAATTGGAGCAGAAGTGGAAAAAGGAGGAGATTGCCTAGAATCCCAAAGAAAGATATATGGTAATTGGATCTCTTTGATTAAACAGTAACCCCAGAAAGAGAAATAGAAGAAGGAAGAAAAATATTAACTTTTGGAACTTTTTTTGAACTATTTTGATTAAAAATACTTGGGTGGTTGTTTTGGGAAAAGTTTCTCTTTTCATGATGGCATCGCTTGTGGATGAACTAAAGACTGAATATCAAAAATATAAAAAGGAAGAACAAGATGGAAAAGATACTTTGGGCACTCTATTTCAATTTTTAGAAATGGCTTTATGTACTTATGAAAAGTTGATTATGCAACAGAATGACTGGGACAAAGAAGAAGAGGAACAAGAAGCCATCTTTGATGAACAATGGGTTTTTTCCGGGGAGGAGGAGAAAGAGGATAAGAAAAAGGGGATTTTAAGGTTTGAAAAAACAACTAAAAAAGAGAAAAATGAGAGGAAAGGTGGATGCAAGGTAGAAAGCAATGGAAAGGGAGTAAGAAAAGGGAGGAGGAGAGACAAAGGGGTAAAAAGGGAAAGGAGAAGAATAAGCAAGAGAGAAAGGGAGGGAGGAGAAGCCTCAATGGTGGGAAGCAAGATCTAAAGAAAAAAAGCTTATTTAGAGACAATGGGTGAAGGATAAAAAAGGGGGGGGGATTCTGGAAGGGACATAAGATTGTGTTTTTATATGTGTATTTAGAGTAGAATTTTTCTTATAAAATTTATTGTGTAATTTTAGAATGTACTAAACAGAATCCCAAGATAAATTGTTATATGAAGTATTTTTAAGTTAGAGCAATGAGTTAAAGGCGTCACTCCAATTAGTGTATAGGAGAAGTATAGTAAAAGAAAAAAGATGAATGGATAGTCAGAAATAGAACAGACAAAGAATGTTATTGAAAATGGTAATAAGATAGGGAAGAATATATAAAGTGAATATGATGTGTAAATTTCGTCTGTGTGAAGAGTTTTAACTCGGGATCAAGCAGCTTTCAGAAAAGATGTTTTAAGTTTTGTTATGTTTTCTGCGTTTTGTATGTTGATAAAAGGCAATAAAATTTTAATTAGCAAGAAATAATTTGGATGAAAAGGAGAAGTTGGGATAAGATATGAAGTTAAATAGATAAAGTAAATATTGATATTATAATTTGGAATCATTATGTTCTATTGGTTTTCTTCTTTAATTATTACTATTTTTTTTTCTAGAAAAGAATTTATAAGCTGTTATGCCTTGTTTGTTTGTGTACTGTTTTTGTAAAATTAATAAAATTTGTTCAAAAAAAAAAAAAGGTCTTCTAGTCCAACTCTGGCTCAAGCAGGAGACCCGATGTTGTTCCAGGTAAATGGTTGTCCAGCCTCTTCTTAAAAGCTTCTCATGATGGAACACAAGCCATTCTATTGGTTAATTGTTCTCAATGTCAGGAAATTTCTTCTGAGTTTTTGGTCACTTCTCTCCTTGATTAGTTTCCATCCACTTCTTCTTCTCCTGCCCTCAGGTGCTTTGAAGAATAGGTTAAACCCTCTTTTCTCTGTGAACACCCCTCAAATGTTGGAACACCGCTATCATTTCATCTCTAGTCCTAGTCTAGACATAACAATTCTAACTCTTCTAACATCTTCAATCTGACTGAAGGTGTTAAGAGAGTTAGAACTGAAGAAACTTCTTGGACGAAGAGTGAAACGTTTTCAGAGAAAAAAATATACCTCAACTTACAGCCGCAACCATTTACAACCTATATTCTAGTTGTAAGTCAAGGACTATCTATACCAGAGGTGGGATTCATATTTTTTTTTACTACCGGTTCTGTGGGCATGGCTTGGTGGGCGTGGCAGGGGAAGGATAGTGTAAGATCTCCAGTCAGAGTTGGGATTTGCTAGTTCTCCAAACTGCTCCAAATTTCCGCTACCGGTTCTCCAGAACTGGTCAAAATCTGCTGAATATCACCTCTGATCTGTACTGAGTGGGAATTTTTTCTCTAGGGTGAATACCAAGCCTGGAAAATTTAATTTTCATAAGAATTTAGATAGAGAAGGAATTTAATTCTTAGCATCAGAGGAAATGTCTATTATATAGAAATTATGTTGTTGAACGTGTAGTTGCTGTTGACATGGTTTCTCATGATAAATGCAATTTGTCCTAATGAGATCAGATCCAAAGTGCATCCTGTATTTCTGGTATATATCCTAGATGTCTTCTTTTTAGAAATTGCAGCTGGTACAAACATTTATTTAGCCATTCAGGGTTTGGGGAGGGGGGGTTTCCAACCCATGGATTTGTGTTGCTATAGACACAGCACAAGGCTTTCAAATGCAGCTTTTACTTTACATTTAACACGGTAAATTAATTGCCATGATTATTATGCACATTACCAGCTCCAGTCAGTTTTAAAAAAAAGGAAAGGAAAGGAAAACAAGGACTTTTAAAACTAATTCTGATTTGGGTGGTAACAAACATCTAAATTCTTAATTCCTTCTTTTCTTTACACTGCAGAGATTTGTCTTCTTTGCTAAAAAATTTTTTGCAGGGGGGAGCGTGCTTTTGTCTTCATCCCCGGCCAACTGTTCCCCAGCCAACTGTTCCTCGGACAAAGGTAACTTTCTGACCAGCTGCAACCTTTCAAAAACACTTTCAGAGGTCATGGGAATGTAACATTCAAGTTACACTAAAGTCTTCTTGTCGAAGAGTATCGGGGACTCTCCCCCTCCAAAAAAAGATCCAGTGAATCTCACTTTTACAGAATAGACACACTCGCTGGATTTCTGCATATGTCTGACCTGATCGTTTCTAAAAAAAGAAATTAAGAACTTGACCTCATATGTTTTGAGTGGGTGGGATAATGGGAAGAAACGTCAATTTGGGGCTGGGGTCAATTTCATCACGGAAAATTGTTGTATCGTAAGGAATTTCAGAACTGCCATAGGGTGAACAACCAGGGATGCCTTAACACAAGGTGGGCTTCAAAAAAAATAGTGACTGGTTCTCTGACCGGTTGCTGGATGGGTGTAGCCATGGTGGGCGTGGCCTAGTTGGCCTCCTGCACTACAGTGGGCAGGGGGGTGTTTTCACCTCCAGGACTGTGTAAACAGCCTCCCTGGACTCCAGAGGCTCTGGAGGCTGAAAATGGCCCATTTCTGGCCTTCCGGAGCCTCTGGAAGGCCTGTTTTCTCCCTCCCCAGGCTCTGAAGGCTTCCCTTGAGCTTCAGGAAGCCTGTTTTCACCCCTCCTCAGACTCTGGAGGCTCTCTAAAAGCCTGTTTTTCACCCTCCCCAAGCCTCACATGGGCCCTGTACTTATCTGGGATCCAAAATGGGCTATGAGGAGACTCCTCGGAGGGATGGGACGGGCAGGACCAGCCAGTCATTGCAACTACTGGTTTGGTGAACCAGATGTAAAATTAACAGCCAGTTCACTTGAACCAGTGCAAACCGGTAGCAGCTCACCCCTGCCTTAACAATGGAAAATGGTGAGCAGTTAAACGATACAGTGGAGGAGAGTTAACTGGAAAAATAATTGGGACAGACAGATTCTGTAGGGCAGAAGACTACAAAAATGTGGTTGATTTAAGAGTCACATTGGACCCTTTTAAAGCAGCTGCTTCTTATTTTAAAAAAACATCTTTAGAGGGTTTGTTTGCTTCCATGAATTGAAGGGAAGTTTCAGCTTGTTGGAAGGGAAGCTCAATCTCTTCTTAAAAACCTTCAGCATTTGAGCACCCACAACTTCTGAAGGCAAGCTGTTCCACTGGTTAATTGTTCTCACTGTCAACAAATTTCTCCTTAGTTTTAGGTTGCTTTGATCCTTCATTAGTTTCCATCCATTGCTCCTTGTCTTGCCTTCTGATACTTTAGAAAATAGGTTGACCCCAGAGGTGGTATTCAGCAGGTTCTGACCAGTTCTGGAGAACTGGTAGCGGAAATTTTGAATAGTTCAGAGAACCAGCAAATACCCTCTGATTGGCCCTGCCCCCATCTCTTCTCTGCCTCTGATTAGCTGGGTCTTCTTTAGTTTCCCTGTACAGGAGAACGGAGCTGGAAAGCAGGTTAGTGGGGTGGAGAGGGAATGGGGATTTTACAGTATCCTTCCCCTGCCACACCCACAGAACCAGTAGTAAAAAAAAATTGAATCCCACCATTGGTTGACCCCCTGTTCTTTGTGGCAGCCCCTTAGATATTGGAAGACTATTATATCACCCCTATTTCTTCTTTTATTCTCCCAAGCCACTTTGAAACCAAATTAAAAAGTGCCAGGGGGGCCTACAAATAAGATTGTAATTGAACTAAAAAATAAATTGTCCTCTCTTAATGTGGAACATTTCTTTCTGCTGCAGTCCAGGTACTCTGCATTAAAATTGTGCCTCTGTTGCTATCTAATATCTCTATTTGGATTCTGAGTTTTAATTCTACAAGGGAAACTTTTAACATGTTTATAGTCTCTTGCTGATTTGTTGAGATTTCCTCTTCCACTTACTTACAATTGTGGGGGGTTTTAAAATTGAAAATGCGGTTACAGTTCTGGCAGGATGTAGTAATATATCTTCTATTTAATTCAGAAACACATGCACATATGATTTGGCCAGTCATTTTCTAATTAATTAGAGTTACTTGATCTTTCCATATATTATCCTGGCCACATAGAATATTTGCCAGAGACTTACTTTTGCTTTTCACATTAAGGCCATAGATAGATGATCGTCTACAACTGTTGTCCATAATTTTTGCTTTTATTGGTCTTTATTTTATTAGGGACCAGGAAAACTACTTAAGATGGTTATTTTAGCTGTCCCCAAGCATCTGGTAATTTATCTCTAGGTCTAAATTCAACTGGCTGAATGATGATTTATTTATGATCATTTTACAATGATCCTTTATGGTGATTGATATGGAAACTATCATAAATATTTTCCTGTATTGTTCAGCAGCTTGAAGGCAAGTTTATTTTCCCCTTGATTGTATTTACCTTTGACAGCGATGAACAAAACAGATTATTCCTTACCAGCCCTTTCAAAATAACCATAAAAAAACTGCAAGGACTATCTGACCAATGGACCTAAGCAACAAACACAAAAAATAAAGTAACCATGACAATTGATCAGGGTTTCTTTTCTGCAAAGGACTCATGAAAGCTAGATTTTATTTCTTTATTAAATGTTTAAAAGCTGCCCTATAACTGAAACTCTCTGGGCAGTTTCCAATACAATCCATTCCAAAAATCTGATCAGAATAAAAACATTTACCCTAAAACAAAATAACATTTAAAATGAAAACACCAATAAGCAAGGAAGAACAAGACAGATGCTCAAAATCAAACATAGTGTCATTCAATTAAAAAAAAAACACTGGGAAAATATAGAGAGGTTTTCACCGAAGGCCAAAGTGAAGCCAGCATGAGCTCTGCAGAACAAGCCCTTTCTGTTCAACAATAGTCCGTTCCTTAGCTGAATTTAAAATATTAATTACTGCCTGTTTTAAGGGTAGGGCTGTGTGAATATAGCACTTCATATTCAATTCATCTCAATGTAATTAACATAAGTAATTTTCTTTCTGAATCAGCTGCTTGACAGCATTAGAAAAGATGTGACTTGGGGACTGGGCTGCTAATCACAAGAGTCAGGAAATTTAACTAATTAGCTTCTAGAAGCAACACAAGGGTCTTGCTGAACAGGCTCATTAGTTCCTCATTAGCATTCCCACTCATTAGGATGAATAAAGCACACCAGAGGCCTTAAATAGAACGATAAAACTATCTGAAGCCATCTGGCAAAAAAGAATAACCAACTCAGATTTCAATTATGCCTGGATAATTCCCCAACCAGCATTTAACAGACATTGTTGATGAACTGGGAATGTGGAGAAAGCAACGTTGATTCCGGAATTGCGAGAACCAGAATTTATTTTTTCCCCATCCTTGGAAGTAGATTCAAAAGCTAGAAGTTCTGTTCTGCCCCATTAAGGTATGATAATTTCCCAATGTTTTATTTATGTGTATCCCAGCTTTATTGTTTTGTACAAATAACTCAAAATGGAAAACATACAGATAGTTCTCCACTTATGATAATTCATTTAGTGAATGTTTGAAGTTACAATACAGTTCTACAGAGGAGTTATTGAGTCTGTCATCTGCACCTCAAAAATCACCTGGTTTGGTTCTACAACCCAACAAGACAGACACAGATTTCAGAGGATAATTAGAACTGCAGAAAAAACAATTACTACCAGCCTGCCTTCCATTGAGGACCTGTATACTGTACGAGTCAAAAAGAGGGCTGTGAAAATATCTACAGACTCTTCACATCCCAGACATAAATAGTTTCAACTCCTACCCTCAAAATGACGCTATAGAGCACTGTACACCAGAACAACCTGAACGCCATCACTCTGCTAAACACACCAGACCCTCAATACTGTCCAACTATTTACAAAGTCTGCATTACTATTACTATTAATCTTCTCATCACTCCTTATCGCCCATCCCGTCCTACTTGTGACTGTATGACTGTAACTTTGTCGCTTGTACCCTTACGATTTATCTTGACTGTTTCCTAGTATGATTTGATTGCTTATTGTACCCTGTGACTATCATTAAGTGTTGGACCTGATGATTCTTGTCAAATGTATCTTTTCTTTTATGTACATTGAGAGCATTTGCACCAAGACAAATTCCTTGTGTGTCCAATCACACTTGGCCAATAAAGAGTTCTATTCTATTCTATTCTGTTCTGTTCTGTTCTGTTCTGTTCTGTTCTATTCTAAAAGTGACATATCCATTTTTCATGCTTATAACTGTTGCAGCATCCTCTCGGTCCCATAATCAAACTTCAGACACTAGGCAACTGGCTCATATATTTATGAGAGTTGTAGTGTCCCAGGGTCATGGGGCATTTGCAAAGTCAATGGAGAAGCCAGATTCACGGAACAAGCATGTAACTAACAATTTCAGTAATGATCCACTTAATAACTCGGGCAATAAAGATTGTGTGAAATGGGGCAAAATTAACTTAACTGTCCCAGCAGCAGAAATGTTGGGCTCAATTGGGGTCGTAAGTTGAGGACTACTTGTATCCACCACACTGTCCTCCTATTTTCCCCACAACAACAACCCTGTGAGGTGGGTTGAGCTGAGAAACGGCAAATGACCTAAGGTCATCCAATTGGCTTAATGCAGCTAAGGCAGAACTAGAACTCGTGGTATCCTGCTTTCTAGCCTGGCACTGTTGGAAGTGAGAACCCATCCCTCTCCTAGAAAAATGAAAGGTTTTAGGATATGTTAACAAGGTAGAATATTTCCTCTAAAAGAGAAGTAGAAACTCAGAGAGGCAGAAACTCAGCCCTCCCACTTTTGTTAATGGGCCAGCCTAGTCTACATAATAAAGATCTACCTCCTTCAGGCAGAGCCATTGAATTGCCGTTCATTGCACCACCCACCAAGTTTCAACCAAACCAAACCAAAAGCACACAGACAGCCTAAAAAGCTAGCTATGACCTCTGACAGCAACCAATCGGGATACTCTTCCTGTTCCCCAGGAAGTTCAAAGCCAGAGAGGGTATAAAACCCAGGGACTCTCAGCATCCCTCCCTTTTGTCATCACCCAAGAGCTCCAAGCCATGTGATGCTGTCCACCATTAAACCATCTTTCCAAACAGCCTCCATGTTTCCAGTGTCTTTCTTTCCCACTTGGAATTGAACCCTCCCCACCCCACTAACCTGCTTTCCAGCACCGTTCTCCTATGCAGAGCAACCAATGAAGACCCAGCCGATCAGCTGGGACTCCAGAGGCAGAGAATAGATGGGGGGTAGGGACAGTCAGAGGTGGTATTTGCCGGTTCTCCAAAGTACTCAAAAATTTCTACTACCGGTTCTCCAGAAGGTTAAAGTGTCCTGAGGTTAAAGTGTTTGGGAAGAAACCACAGAGTCAGGCAAAGTATTCCAGGCATTGACCACTCTGTTGCTGAAGTTGTATTTCCTGCAATCGAGTTTTATGCAATTTACCCTGAGTTTGTATCTATTATGTGTTCATGTATTGTTGAGGTTGAAGCTGAAGTAGTCATTGACGGATAGGACATTATAATGGATAATTTTGTGTACTAAGCTTAGGTCAGACTGAAGGCGGTGTAGTTCTAAGTTACCTAAGCCTAAAATTTCATATGATTGCGTATCTTCTGACCCATCCACTGTGATTATCAAGTTTGCAGATGATATCACTGTATTGGGCCTATTACAGGTGGAGATGAATCAGCATACAGCGGGGAGGTTCAGAAATTATACACGGTGTTCAGAAAACAACCTGCACCTGAACATCAGCAAGACAAAGGAGATGGTGCTAGATTTCTGGAAGAAGAGAGAGGAACCTTCCCCATTTTACATCGAAGGGGGGCTGTATGGAAAGAGTCTCCTCCTTCAAATTCCAGGGAGTCCATCTTAGCGAAGATCTCACCTGGAAAAATAACATGATCCAGGTGGCCAGGAAGGCCCAATAGGGACTCCATTTCCTCAGGGTCTTGAGGAAAAAAACAAGCTGGAACAACAACTGATGACCTCCTTTTAGAAAGGGTCCACACTTATTGCATTACGATGTGATATGCTGATTTGACAGCTGCAGATAGAAAAACATTGCAGAAGGCGATAAGCACAGCACAAAACATCGTGGACTGTTCCCTGATGCCACTAGATGACCTCACATGGGCTCATTGCCTTAGAAGAGTGAGGAAAATCCTCAGGGATGACTCACACTCTTGTCATTACGGTATGGTATGGTGGTATGGTATGACCAGTGGTGGGATTCAATTTTTTTTTTACTACCAGTTCTGTGGGTGTGGCTTGGTGGGCATGGCATGACTTGGTGGGTGATTGCAACGTAACATCATAACTAGTATGTAGTATGATAGATTTGCAGGGCCAGCGCAATATGCAACATGTTCACATTGGTGCAGTATAATATAATGTAATGTTATCAGGGGTGGCCTGCTGGGGGTTCACAGGGGTTCAGGAGAGCCCCCAGCTAAGATTCTGTGTAGTTTGGAGAACCCCCAAATCCCACTCCTGGCTGACCTCGGATGTAGGTAAGTGCAAGGCGGGCATGGAGGCTCGGAGAGGGCAAAAAACGTGAAAGTTTGGGAAAGCCAGAAATGGGCTTGTTTCTGGCTTCCAGAGAGCCTCTGGAGCTCGGGGAGGCTGTTTTCGCCCTTCCAGAGGCTCAAGAAAAGCCTCCACTCTGGGGAGGGCAAAAACGCCCCCCTCCCGCTATGGTGCAGGAGGCCGATTAGGCCACGCCCACCATGGCCACGCCCACCCAGCAACCGGGCAGAGAACCTTTGCTAAGATTTTTGAAGTCCACCCCTGAATGTTATGCATGTATATGTATAGAGAATTGTGTGTTTGTTAGTATGATTTATTAGGTTAGGTGTTGTGTCTTTAATTGTTCTGTCTTTAACTTTCTTGGCTGAATATAAAGACAGTTAGATAAACTCTACAAAGGCTTCCATACAGAGTTTCTTTATTGGATTGTAATAGGCATCCTCAAAGTATAACTCACAGTTATGTTGAGATTCATCTAATGTCCAATCTTTGCATAGTCATCTTCATAGTGTGAAAATATAGTTATCTTCATCCCATAACGATGGAGCAAAGGTAAAGGCACCAGCACAATGCTGGGGTCCAAGCAAGAATAAAGGAAACTCCCCCAACCCAACCAAGGGTCAATTCAGTGACCAATCAGGATTACAGATGTGACCACATGACATGAACTACATTTCCCATGACGCATTAACTACATTCCCCATGAGACATTCCCTTAAGGAGATAGCTCCCAATTCCCAATCAACTACATACTGTCTGAACAACACACTCCCCGCCTGGAATTATAAATTCCACTACCAACTATCAATTAACTATATACTGTCTGACCAGCACATTAAGGATGTTCTCTCTTTCACTGTGAGTTATTGAGATCTATTTGTGTGGGGGGGAGCATGCACTAAGAGAGGTTCAGCCAATCTCATTGTACACATGTTGTGCACTGACAATAAAGGTTTGAAACTTGAAACAATCAAAGCCTAGCTCTTTTCTTATAATGACGCAAGTTAGGTTAAGATGGGAAAATTACTTGATAGAGAGAAGGACGAAAGGCAGAATTTCTTTCTTTCTTTCTCTTTCTTTCTCTTGTTTCCCTTTATTTTTTCTTTATTTTTATTTTTATTTATCTTTCATTCACTTTCTTTCAGTCTCTTCTTTTCTTTCTCTTTCTCTTTCTCTTTCTCTATCTCTCTCTTTTTTCTTCTTTCTTTCTTTTTCTTTTTTCTTTTTCATTCATATTCTTTTTTCCACTCCTTTTCTCTTTCTTTCTTTCTTTCTTTCTTTCTTTCTTTCTTTCTTTCTTTCTTTCTTTCTTTCTTTCTTTCTTTCTTTCTTTCTTTCTTCCTTCCTTCCTTCCTTCCTTCCTTCCTTCCTTCCTTCCTTCCTTCCTTTCTTTCTTTCTTTCTTTCTTTCTTTTTCTTTCTTTCTTTCTTCTCTTTCTCTTTCATTTGCTTTCTCTTTCTCTTTCTTTCTATTTAGTTTTACCGTCCTGAAAAAATTATTCAAAAAGAAAAATAGGCATTTTGAGCCAGAAAATCCTACCCCACCGCTTCCAAGTCCCAGTCCACAGTTTACACAGAGGGAACAACAGAAATGAAAAGTATCTGGATTTATTCTCACCAGGGCAAAAGGATGAGCTGATAAAAATGCCATCCAGCTGAGCAATGTCTCAGTCTTCTGGCAGCCAGAAGTCATAGGTTGGGGGCAGGTTCAAAAACTCTTCTTCCTTCTTGGTTCTCCTTTGAGTGGAGGTCGTCTTACAATGGAGACCTTCTTCTGCTGTATTGAGGGAACTCAAATCCACTCTAGATCTCATTGTCTGATGCCACTGGTGAAGCCCTTTAGAACAGGGGCCACCAACCTTTTGGACCTCAGGGACTAAATTCATAATTTTAAATCCTGCGGACCACTAATATGAATTTTGACAGACGGTGGCTTGCTGATGTTGGTGGGAAAATTGGTCCCATATTCCAGAGCTGCAGTAGTCACAGGACTGGCTCTTTGGTCATCCCGGAACAGCTCCTCCAGTCCATGGCAGGCCGGTGCATCTGGGTGGAGGAGCAGCTGTTCTGGGATGACCAAAAGGCCAGTCTTGTGATTACTGCAGTTCTGGAACATAGGACCGACTTTCCCACCAATGTCAGAAAGCCACCCCGGGGCGGATTTCCCTCTCCCGCCGTTGGTCTTACCTTCCAGTTCCAGCTCACATGGCTCTACTCAAGGTAAGGGTGAAGGGTGGGGGCCAGCGGGTGGGTGGACCATGTAGGCGGTGCAGCCTTGTGTTCCCACGCAGCCTGGATTAATTGCTCTGGGGGAGAGGGCTTTGGGGGGAGACATTTCTCTGCGGACCACCAAAATTTTCTTACGGACAACCAGTGGTTCCCAGCCCACCTGTTGGCAACCACTGACTTAGAAGCCCCCAAGGAATGAGACCAAAAGGCATCTTTGCCCAGAGATCCTTCTAGTCTGGAGTCAACCTTGCTTAAGGCTGGCTGAAGAACAGGACTGAGTGGGAAACCCTCGCTTGAAAAGAAAGCCAGAAAAGAAAACAACTCAATGCTTGAGACCAAATCATTGTCTCGCTGTCAGATTATCTCACAGTGTTCCTTTTGAGCACATCTTGAGCCTCCCTGTCTCACCCAAAATGCCTCTAGAACAATAACAATGATAGTGCTCTGTCTCTTGAACGCAAAGATATCAAGACACACGGAGATATGGTATTCCAATGCCCTGAATTATGATGGATGATAACAACCCTTCTTCCTTTACTGGGCAAGGCGTCATTCACCTTGAATCATTCAATTCCACTCAGCACATTGCAAAACTCTCTTTTGTGGAGGCTTTTGACCTGGAGCACCAAAAATGGGCCAATGAAACTCTCCCAATGGTTGAGATGGAGATGACTGAGAACAAATTTAGGTGGCAACTTTAGCCTGGAAGTTTTTAAGAAGAGATTGGATAAGCCAATTATCTGAAATGGAGTAGGTTCTCCTGCCTGAGCTCCAAGTCCCTTCTAACTCTGCTATTCTATTCTATTCTATTCTGTTCTGTTCTATCTATCTATCTATCTATCTATCTATCTATCTATCTATCTATCTATCTATCTACTCTCTCTCTCTCTCTCATCTATCTATCTATCTATCTATCTATCTATCTATCTATCTATCTATCTACTCTCTCTCTCTCTCTCTCTCATCTATCTATCTATCTATCTATCTATCTATCTATCTACTCTCTCTCTCTCTCTCTCTCTCTCTCTCTCTCATCTATCTATCTATCTATCTATCTATCTATCTATCTATCTATCTATCTACTCTCTCTCTCTCTCTCATCTATCTATCTATCTATCTATCTATCTATCTATCTATCTATCTATCTACTCTCTCTCTCTCTCTCATCTATCTATCTATCTATCTATCTATCTATCTATCTATCTATCTATCTACTCTCTCTCTCTCTCTCTCTCTCTTATCTATCTATCTATCTATCTATCTATCTATCTATCTATCTACTCTCTCTCTCTCTCTCTCTCTCTCATCTATCTATCTATCTATCTATCTATCTATCTATCTATCTATCTATCTTTCTATCTATCTATCTATCTATTTCTATATATTATTTATACAAACATTCCATCTTTCATTTGAACAGTGTGTCATCTGGGTATATAACCATTATAGCTTATACATATTCATTGCTTGGCTATAATACTCTGTTCTTACTTAATACTAATCTGCATCATATATCTAATTCTTATAACATTCTCCATCTTAACATTTTTAATTCTTACCACATGTTTACTATTTTGCGCTAGTCTTCTTTAATTTCTAACTTCCACATTTGTTTTCCAGCCATTGATAAAATAAATCCCATGTTATTATAATATTCAATTTGTTCCTTCTCTTGAATTGTTAATCTATTCAGTTCTGCACACTCTAATATTTTTCTAATCACACTCTCTTCAGTTGGAATATCTTTATTTTTACAATTTTGTGCAAATACAATTCTAGCTGCAGTTAGTACATGAATAATTAAACATACATTCTCTTTACTAGAATTTTCAGGTATAATCCCCAATAGAAATATTTCAGGTTTTAAATCAATAAGTTGCTGTATCATCTTTTCCAATCACCTATGTATTTTTGTCCGATATATTTTAGCTTCTACACATGTCCACCACATATGATAATATGTTCCAGGTCTCTGGTGACATTTCCAGAATTTAGCTGATTTATCTTTAAACATTCTTGCCAGTCTTGCCCATGCAAAATGCCATATATAAAACGTCTTATACAGATTTTCTTTGGAAGCAGTTGGCATTGTTAGTTTACAGTTTCTATCCTACAATTTCTGCCATTTATCTAATTCTATAGTATAACCAAAAAAATTTGCCCATGCTATCATTGTTTTGTTCTATTCTGTCCTGTCCTACCCTATCCTATCCTATGCGTCATTTTCCACTGCATCCATTTCCCGGGTCCTGTTTTGTTACCCTAAATTGGTGAGAAACATAGTTGTAGAGCATTGCTTTTCAACCTCAACAACTTTAAGATAAGTGGACTTCAATTCCCAGAACTGGCTGGGTGAGGAATTCTGGGAACTGAAGTCCACAAAGGCTAAGAAATGCAACTGTGGAGAAAATATATGATTTGCAAAGTCAAGTAGAAGTGACTCAGAGGCGGTAGTCAGCAGGTTCTGAACAGTTCTGGAGAACCAGTAGAGGAAATTTTGAGTAGTTTGGAGAACCGGCAAATACCACCTCTGACTGGCCCTTCCCCCATCTCTTGCCTGCCCACTGCCTGTGACACTACATAAAACAAACTTCTCATGAGTTCAAACTCAATAGATTGGCCTATTCCTCCCAAGATCACCCAGGGATTTTTAAAAAGAATACAATCATGAAAGCATCTTAGTAAATTAACACCTGCAGTAGAAAGCAAACTGTTGTGAATTAATAAAAGTACTTGAATAAAGATTATTAAGAGCTTGAAGTAAAGTGCAGGGTTCTGGCCCTGCACTTCTGATTGGCCGATAATAGCGACATCGGATTGGTCCGTTCAGGAGAATCTGATTGGCTATTAATGAGCCTCTCCCATTGGTTAACGGAGCTAGCGCTCCCTGTGTTTTCATTGGTTAAATACTCAAGAGCTTGCCTATATAAAGGGGGCGGTTGCGGCCACAGAACTGAGCTGTTACACATGTAAATAAAGAGTTTGAAGTTCACTGTTCACCGTCTCGTCTCCTCCTTAGCACCCATGCACAGAACGTAACACTGGCGACGAGGATGGGATGTGGAGACGTCAGAGCTGACTGAACGACGAAGAACAATAACAGAACACGTGGCTGAAACGCACCAATGGCGGAACCATGTCCGACAGCGTCATACCACCCGCTCCATTCGACCCGGCGCAAGAAGACTGGGACTCCTATATGGATTGTTTCCAGATGTTTCTGGAGACCAACAATTTGAAGGATGCCACTACTGGAAAGAAATGGAAGGTATTCCTAACTCATTGTGGGCCGACCGTATTCAAGATGGCCAAGGCACTAGCGAAACCGGCAGAAGTAAAGTCTATGGACTGGGACGTGTTTGAACCCCTGCTGAGGGCCCACTATGCACCGACTGTGCCAACGTTCGTTAGAAGGCATGAATTTTACCAGAGAAGTCAGTGGAAGGGAGAAAGTGTTGCTAATTTCATAGCGGATCTCCGGAATCTGGGAGGCCTATGCGAGTTTGCCGACCTAGAAGAAGCCCTGAGAGACCGAATAGTTCTGGGATTAGATGCTCCAGGCACACAGAGTAAGCTGATGGCGAAAGGCGACATAAGACTTAAAGATGCCATCGCTGAAGCTACTGCAGCAGAAGCAACCAGGAAGTCGGCTACCTGAATGTGCCGCACCCACGCCCCGCTTCGCCAACTCGCCCGTGAAATTTCACCTCAGTCAGAAGGACAGCCTACAACAGCCCACCATGAGGACCTCGAATCGTCATCAGAAAGCGATGAAGAAGAGGTCCACCGACTTTGGTCCAAACGAGACTAACGCCAGAGATCGCAGTACCAATGCGCTGGTTGTGGAGCAAGCCACCCCTGGTCAGAATGCAAATTCCTTGACGCGCTCTGCCATGTGTGCGGGAAAAGAGGCCATATCGGACGGGTCTGTAGAAGCAAGCTAGGACCCAGCCAGCCCTCGAGGAGGGCTAACTATCGCCAACCAACAGGAACCTGTCCTGTAAAGCGAGAACCCATGAACCACCAATGGAACAACCACTCCTACAGAAACAAAACCCTAAACCACTCAACGAAGCGAGAAGAGGCTCACCAAACTATCACGATCGGTCATGCCTCATCTCTTGATGCCAAGAAGATCCGAGTGAAAGTGGCCATCGAAAATCAGCCCTGCCTGATGGAAATCGATTCAGGATCGTCCCTCTCAATGGTTTCCTGGAAGACCCTGAAGCAGCTCATCCCTACTGTCCGGCGGCAAGACCTCAGATTCCAAAGACTCATACTCAAAGACTATCAAGGAAATCGAATTCCGGTCGTTGGATCCAGCCGAGTCCGGGTATCGTTTAAGAACCGTACAGCATTCCTACCCCTGACTGTAATCGACAGGGATCGGCCTAGTTTGTTAGGCCTCCAATGGTTTGCTCCATTCGGAATTGAAGTAGCCGGCATTTACCGAACCTGCAGCAACGACTGGGAAGAGGACCTCATCCAAGAATTCCAGGACGTCTTTGCAGAAAAACTAGGCGAGTACAAGGGGACCCCGATATCATTTAGCCTCAATCCCGAAATAGCTCCCATCCGCCTTAAGCCTCATCGAGTTCCATTTGCCCTTAAACCAAAGATTGACGAGCAACTTGATAAATTAATAGCCCAGGGTGTGTTAGAACCAACCGATCACTCTCCCTGGGAAACCCCAATCGTGACACCCATCAAGCCAGATGGATCGATAAGAATTTGTGGGGACTACCGAGCCACCCTGAACCACGCCCTTCAATAAAACGCTTACTCGGTACCGGTGGTGCAACACCTCCTCCATTCCTTGGGGGGCAGAAAAGTCTTCGCTAAACTAGACTTAGCCCAGGCATACCAACAACTGCCTGTAGACAAAAAAACGGCAGAGGCCCAAACGATCGTTACGCACCAAGGTGCGTTTAAATGTAACTGACTCCAGTTCAGAGTAAACGTAGCCCCAGGAATCTTTCAAAGTTTGATGGAAAGACTATTACAAGGGATAAAAGGCATTGTCCCATATTTTGATGATGTGTTAATCGCTGCCCCGACTCGGAAAATACTAAAGGATCGCCTGGGGTTGGTTCTCCAGAGATTTAAAGACTCCGGTCTCAAAGTTAAAAAAAACAAGTGTCAACTATGTACGGATCGTGTAGAATTTTTAGGATATTTAATTGATAGTCAAGGCATTCACCCCACCAATAGCAAACTTAGGGCAATCAAAAACACCCCAAAACCCCAAAATAAGGCCGACCTCCAGGCTTTTCTAGGCCTTATCAATTTTTATAACGTTTTCCTGCCTCACAAAGCAACCGTAGCCGAACCCCTACATCGTTTGTTAGACAAAAAGGCAACCTGGGTATGGGGACACAGAGAGGAGCAGGCGTTTCGACATGTGAAAAATTTATTGACTTCTGATGCTGTTTTGATGCAGTATAACGAGACTTTGCCTTTAACGATCACGTGTGATGCATCACCATTCAGAGTGGGCGCCATTTTGAGCCACGTTTTGCCAAACGGTAGTGAAGCCCCTGTTGCCTATTTCTCAAAGACGTTATCAAAAGCAGAACACAATTACAGTCAAATTGATAAAGAGGCCCTTGCTATTGTGTCTGCTGTTGAGAGATTTCATGAATATGTGTATGGCCGAGCCTTTACTATAGTGACTGACCGCAAACCTTTGCTGGGAATAATAGCGGGAGATAGGCCAACACCTTATATATTATCTCCCAGAATGACTTGCTGGTCAGAATTCTTGGCTACGTATAATTACAAGTTGCAACACCGCCCAGGGAAAGCCATTCCCCACGGCGACGCATTGAGCCGTGCACCACTTCCAGAGACCATTGATGACCCCGCTCCAACAGTTACAACACTGCAAATTGAGACACTTCGAACACCACCACTAATAGCCCGAGATATAGCGATTGAAATGAAACGCGACCCCATTTTAGCACGAGTCCTCAGTTGGGTCAAGCGCGGATGGCCATTGGACCAGATACTTGATGACTATGTCCCATTCAAGAATCGACAAACAGAACTATTTTTCCAGAAGGGCTGCATTATCTGGGGTGATAGAGTCGTTGTCCCAGAACGGTTACAACGAGTGATACTAAGAACCTTGCACGATGGCCACCCCGGCATTGTGCGCATGAAAGCCCTCGCACGAAGCTATGCGTGGTGGCTGGGTATCGACAAGCAGATCGAGACATGGGTAAAAGCTTCTCACAAATGCCAGGAAGTAAGCAACACCCCTCCGAAAGCAACCCCGACTGAATGGGAAACACCAAGGGGACCATGGTCCCGTATTCATCTGGACTTTGCGGGACCTACCAAAGGACACACATTTTTATTAACGGTGGATGCCTACTCGAACTGGCTTGAAATCCATGAGATGAGAAATACAACCAAATCAGTCATCAGGAAACTAGACAGACTATTTGCAACACACAGATTACCAGACGTTCTGGTATCCGACAACGGGCCCCAATTTACCGCGCTGTCTTTTGAACAGTACCTGGCGGACCGCGGTATTCACCATGCACTGACTTCGCCGGCGCATGCTGCAGCCAACGGAAGGGCCGAGCGCATGGTACAATTCGTCAAGAAAACCTTGCATAAAATGGACTATGGCGATATGGAAGACAAGATTAACCGGATACTCCTTTTGCAGCATATCACTCCGCACAGCGTCACCAACAAAACTCCCGCCGAGTTATTGATGGGGCGGAAGCTCCGCTCCCGCCTCGACTGTCTGCACCCATCATATGAACCTGAAAAACCACACGGATCCAGTGGGAAATGCCGTAACTTCCAGGTAGGTGACTTGGTTTTCGCTAGGAACTTTTCGGGTGATCCGATGTGGGTCGAGGCAACTGTAGTCCAAGTAACCGGCCCCAGATCGTACTGCGTGAGATGTCGCGACGATAGAATATGGAAGCGCCATATTGATCAGCTGCGTTCAAGGCTACAGTCAGGGATCTCCGACTCCCCTGACTTCCAAACCGAGGGTGAGGAGATACCGAGGAAGATGAACTTGAAACGGCAGAAAGCTTAAGTGGAAGTAATGACCGCTCAGAGGCAACACGTGAAGAAGGATTGGGGATGGGGGTGAACTCGCCTCAAGGAGATGCCGAGAACATTAGCGGCAACGAAAATTTGAATACAGAACTGGAGGCACCCTCTTCACCAGATAACGTCCTACCCCAACAAGACTGTAGCCAAATACCGGGAGAACAACGTAAATCAAGTAGACAATCAAAATAACCTGCCTACCTCAAGGACTACGTGACCGCACCCCTTAAACGGAACCCGGGGGAAGGGGTGTTGTGAATTAACAAAAGTACTTGAATAAAGATTATTAAGAGCTTGAAGTAAAGTGCAGGGTTCTGGCCCTGCACTTCTGATTGGCCGATAATAGCGACATCGGATTGGTCCGTTCAGGAGAATCTGATTGGCTCTTAACAAGCCTCTCCCATTGGTTAACGGAGCTAGCGCTCCCTGTGTTTTCATTGGTTAAATACTCAAGAGCTTGCCTATATAAAGGGGGCCATTGTGGACATAGAACTTAGCTGTTACACATGTAAATAAAGAGTTTGAAGTTCACTGTTCACCGGCTCGTCTCCTCCTTAGCGCCCATGCACAGAACATAACACAAACGATGCTAAATTAAGAAATACATTTCATTTTGAGTTCAAATTTCACTCTCCCCATTTGAGGTTTCTCTGCTGGAAAATAGCAACATTCAGATCTGTAACAACATGAAAAGAAGAAGAAAACTTTGATATATTTTTTTTCCCTTTGAGGTTTTGAAAGCTGTCGTTTCAAGAGAGCTTTCCATCTATTACTGAACCTTGGTCAGAAGCAGAAAGGCACAGAAAAGCTAACCCAGGGTTCTAAAGAATTCAGGTAGAAGTTAAAATATGCTCTGGTTATTTGTTTAGCTCCCTTGCTAGGCACGGAGCCATGTCACATGGCTGGGCCATGTGGAGCTTGGCATGGGATGCCCGGTTGTTAAGACGCGGCCGCCATTAACATCTGAAGTGGCTTTGCAGATTGTCAGGATGCCTCGCTTATTTTTAGATGACCGTGGCAATTTTATGCTCTCACCAAGTTGCAACCAAGTATAATCATCCCCTTTCTTCAGATGCCTTCCTTCTAATTCTCTGCTTCGCTTCTTTGTTGAGTTTTTAAAAAGCAGATCAAAAGGCAAAGAGGAGTCCAAGAAACTGTAGGGCTGTTTGCAATCCACCCTTCATTTCCTAACTCCTTTGAGATTCTTGAAAAAAGCCATTTCTCCGCCAGGAATTAATTCTGAAAACCATCCGTGGATTTGCTTAGAGGGAGTATTTCATTTTGGGGTGGGGGGAAGAGTGCATGGCCTTTTATTAACATCAGACAAAATACAGGTAATCCTTGACTTAGGACGGATTGTTTAGTGACCATTTAAAAATACACTAAAAATGAGAAAATTCCAATAGAGGAGGAAATGATTAAGAAAAGAATGAAATGTACAGAAATGAGTAGATTAACATTACCAATTAGAGAACAAGGAGTACTATAAGCTCTGGGATTTATTTTATGAATGGCTAGATAGAAGAGTAAGAAATTGAAATATATTATAAAAGTATTGATGTATTATAATTGATTATTTTTGAATAAATTACAATATGAACATAATTTAGTAAGAGTTGAGATTTGCTTTTAAAGATAGCCTGGGATTGAAATTAGAACTTTAATGATAGTATAACAATAATACAATATGATATAGAACGTTGATTAGAATATAATATGAGTGTAAATTTAAGAGGAAAGGATTATAAATATTGTGCACATGACATATGTACCAAACCAACACACTGCATAATTGAAAGAAGTTTTTATTTGTTGTTTGGTTTGCTATAAAAATAAAAAGTCAAGGTAATGTCATCCTGCACTTGGTTGGGGAGTGTTTGATCTTCCCTTTTGTTTTGACTGGTATTCACATGGCAGCAGAAATGGAAAATTGGAACACTTGCATCATATTATTCTCTCCTCCCTCCGGATGATTCATGGACAGAATCCAGAAAAAAAAAAAAGGCATATCAGTTGGCTAAAGCTGTAGAAGTAGGAATGTGGACTCAGAGAAGGGATGTCTTGCTCAAGAGCCCCACAAAATCCGTAGCTTTCTCCACCAGTTAGCAGATGAGGTTCTCATGACCCAGAGACAGTTCGGTTCATTTCAGGACGGCTTCATAGCTAAAAGGCAGCCAAAAGGGACCAGAGGCTTTTAAGAAGAGGCTGGATAGCCATTTGTCTGAAATAATGTAAGGCAGGGGTCTCCAACCTCGGCAACTTTTAAGACTTGTGGACTTCAACTCCCAAAGCTGGCTGAGGAATTCTGGGAGTTGAAGTCCCAGAAAAAAGTTGCCAAGGTTGGAGACTCTTGCCTTTCAGACAAATGCTATCCAGTCTCTTCTTAAAAACCTCTGGTCCCTTTTGGCTGCCTTTTAGCTATGAAGCCATCCTGAAAGGAACCGAACTGTCTCTGGGTCATGAGAACCTCATCTGCTAACTGGTGGAGAAAGCTACGGATTTTGTGGGGCTCTTGAGCAAGACATCCCTTCTCTGAGTCCACATTCTTACCTCTACAGCATTAGCCAACTGATATGCCTTTTTTTTTTTCTGGACTCTGTCCATGAATCATCCGGAGGGAGGAGAGAATAATATGATGCAAGTGTTCCAATTTTCTATTTCTGATGCCATGTGAATACCAGTCAAAACAAAAGGGAAGATCAAATTCTGGAGAACTTTTGGGAGAAATGCTTAGATTGAATAAGAAAGATACAGATGAAGATAGAGATACAGATGAGGAAAGTGGGAGGCAGGGGTGGGATTCTACCAGTTCGCACCTATTCGCTAGAACCAGTTGATAACATTCTAAGCAGTTCAGAGAACCAGTTGTTAGAAGAAATTACTGGCCTAATCCTGTAAGGAAGGCAGGAAGGAAACATTCTGGTGTTGCTTACAGAAACTGCCTCTCTCTTATTACATTCTTGGCAGGACTAGACTTCCTGTCTCTGGAACTTCTCTGGAGTGTTTTTTCCTCCTTTGCTGGTACTTTGCTTGTGGGGAGTGACCATTCAAAGTTACAATGGCACTGAAAAAAGTGACTTATGACCATTTTTCACACTTACGACTGTTGCAGCATCCCCACAGTCATTAGAGGCCAGGCAAGGAGATACGTGCCTTGATGTGAGTGATATTGAGTTGGCCACACCCAGCCAGTCACATGACCACCAAGCCACACCCACCACCTAAGCCACACCCACAGAACCAGTTGTTAAAAAATTTGAATCCCACACCTAGTGGGAAGCAAGTTAGAAAATGAATAAGAATTGAAACACTGAGGAGACAAAGAGGTAACGGATAGCAAGAATTGCCATTTAAATATTTAAATAGCCTGATTGTAAGCTAAAGGAGGCAGAAATAAAATTAGATAGGGGAAATATTAGAATATAAATTTTTATAGAAAGAATAAAAATAATAGATAGAAAAACTAGAAGTTTACAGATGTTAGGCCATTTTTTTACGTATTTTCAAATAATAAAAGAGAATTACTTAAATTTGATAAATGTGATAGAGATTACCAACATTGTGAGCATGAATTGGATCACGATGATGATACTTAGAATTAATTTTGTTTATATATAACAGCGAAATATTTAGATTGAACAAGAAAGACAAGATGAAGATAGAGATAAAGATGAGGAATTACGCATTTTTTGTTTATGTTTAAATAATATAATGAGAATTACTTAAATTTGACTAATGTGGTAGAGATTAATAATATTGTTATGATGAATTGGATCAATATGAATGATACTCAAAACCAAAACAATATGGATGTATATATAAGAAAAAAAACCCAATAAAATATATTTAAAAAAAGATCTGGAGAACTTCTGGGTGAACATAACCCTCTCTGCAACATACCTTAGCATACCTCATTATGACAACTTTTGCAAATTATTATCAGAAGGGTTGAGGTCATTATCAGAAGAGCTTCAGGAGAAACCGGTGGAGAAGCCAATTCAGGCAGTCTTGGACTTACGACTACCATCAAGCCCAAAATTTCTGTTGTTGATTGAGTTTTGCCCCATTTTATGACCTTTATTGTAATTAATCATATGAGCCAGAGGTCGTATTCAGCAAGTTCTGACCAGTTCTGGAGAACCGGTAGTGGAAATTTTGAGTAGTTCGGAAAACCGGCAAATCCCACCTCTGACTGGCCCCGCCTCCATCTCTTCTCTGCCCCCCCCGAGTCCCAGGAGTCCTTCCCACCCTGTCCCTCCCCCTTCCTTCCTCCCTCCCTCCCTCTGCCCTTTCCTTTCTTCTTTCCTTTTCCTCTTTTCCTTTTCCATCACTCTTCCTTTCCCTCTTCCTCTTCCCAGCTCTCAATTTCCTCCCTCCCTTCCCTTTTTAACTCATTTAACTTTGAATTGACATTTAAAATTTAATGGATTTAATGTATAGGTATGTGAAATATACATACATACATATATATCAACAAAAAGTTCAATGAATATATATTCCTTTAACTTCTTTGAATTGACATTTTAAATTTATATTTAATTCATGTTATGTATATGCTACGCATGTATATTGTTAAACATGACATTAGATCATAATAAAGGTTTACCGCTCTATACTTCTCCCCTCAGGGAGATTCTTCCCTCTTTGAAGGCGGGTATTTTCTCAGCCCAGATCATTTCTTTCAGGCAGCCCTCTTCCTCATTCTCCACAAAACACATTCTTTGCACATTTTAAAATCAAAATTACTAACCTCTGCTCCATTTTTCAGTGTGGGATGCTTGGATCAAAAATCACTTGCTTTTGACACAGTTTCCAAAAGCACAGATAAGCTACCCTGTATTTTAAAGATAGCATCATTTTCTCCTCTTATCATGACTTTAAAGGCTGACTGGCCTTCTCTATTACAAAATGCCAAATTTATAATCCTACTGTAGGAGCTCCAGTTGCTGTACTAAAGAAATTCTTCGCAGCCTCCTACATGTTTTTAATTCAAGATGTATAGAGACACAACCTGATAAAAATCTCAACTTGCACATTGTCAGTTTTCCTGTAAGATTAAAAAAATCCAGTGAATTATCTCAAAACACTGCTTTTGCTTCCCCTTTCCAGGAACTAGATTTGTATAAAAACTCTATCCCAAAATGTCATTTGCTAGTTAATGAATTGATGCCTTATGAAAACCTAATTAGTCAGCTAGTTTACAGTTGTGTGTCTTGTGAGTTCAAGTAATTGGATTAGGTTTTGGCTTTGTTACCCTGAGTTATCATTTTGAACACATTTTTTTGTGCCAGAATAAAAGAACAGAATAACAGAGTTGGAAGGGACCTTGGAGGTCTTCTAGTCCAACCCACTGCTTGGGCAGGAACCCCTACACCACTTCAGACAAATCGTTATCCAATCTCTTCTTAAAAACTTCCAGTATTGGAGCATTCACAACTTCTGGAGACCAGTTGTTCCACTGATTAATTGTTCTAACTGTCAGGAAATTTCTCTCCTTGATTAATTTCCATCCATTACTTTTTATCTTGCCTTCTGGGGCTTTGGAAAATAAATTGAACCCCTCTTCTTTGTGGCAGACCCTTATATATTGGAATACTGCTCTATGTCTCCCTAAGCCTTCTTTTTCATTAAACTAGACATACCCAATTCCTGCAACTGTTTTTCATATGTTTTAGCCTCTAGTGCCCTAATCATCTTGGTTGCTCTTTGCAGCTTTTCTTGCCAATGTTTCCCTATCCCTTTATCAAGCCTTTAACACAGTGTTTCCCAACGTTGTCATCTTCAAAATATATGGACTTCAACTCCCAGAAATCCCCAGGTAGCATTCTGCATTCAGCTTAGTAGAATATGCTTGATTTGGGTTGAGTGTAATTTTGATAAGGCATGGGTTTTTATATATTAGCAATTTAACCTGCTGGTTTGTTCAGTAAATAGTGGTTTGAGCCAATGTTTCCTAAACTTGGCAACTTTAAGATGTGTTGACTTCAGATCCAGAATTTCCCAGTTTGGGGGACAATGTGTTAAGAGAAATATGCAGTTCATGATTACAAACTCTAAAAAGTTAGCATTGTAATTATTGTCCTTTCTTCTTATTTCGATTATTTCAAATCACTTTGGAGGCTTTCATTAGAACCATTGATCAGTGGAGCGACTTGTCTCCAGAAGCTGTAAATACTCCAACACTGGAAGCTTTTAAGAAGAGATTGGATAATCATTTGTCTGAAATGGTGTAGGGTTTGCTGCCTAAGCAGGGAGGTTGGACTAGAAGACCTCCAAGGTCCCTTCCAACTCTGTTATTCTATTAAGATTTAAGGAAAGAGTTATAGAAATGTTTTAAATTAATAAGAGGAACATTCAGAACAATGCAACTATATCAAACTGATGCTACGAAACACAGGAAGCAAAATTTCAAGGCTGCTTCCTTGCTGTTAATAAAACAAAATGTCCCCAGACATCCCAACAGTTAAGAGGCTTCAAGTTGTAAAATGAGTGAAGGCTGCGTGGAAGCCTTGAGAAAGAGAGTGTTATATAAATTCTGAGGAATGGCAAGATATAAATGATATTTTATTTTGTACATTTCTGCATTAGGTTTAAAATTGATTCATGTTGTTTACTGATCCTCAGAGCTTTGAAATTGTTTGGCATGTCAGTGTATCTCTCTGTGTACACATATATCAAAACACTAAAATGTGCACACTTTTAAACATATTTCTGTGATATGCACTTAAAAAAAAAACCTATCAATTACCAAATGTCTATGGGGACTCTCAATCATTCAAGTCATGGTTGTCCCAGATGTGCTTTTCCAAAAAAACAACTGGACTTTCTTGGGTTTTTTTGCCCTGAAAATGCTATATGTTTCTCATCCAAGAGGCTTGTTCAGTTCTTCAGAAATTTCTTCAGGACTGAAAAAACAAAAAGTTTTTAAGAGAAAAAAAAGCACTTTTTGGAAAAGCACTTTTGAGTCAGTTGGTTTTACGTGAAATGCTAAGTTCATCATGTGATTTGTCTGCTTTTGGACAAGCATCCTTGTGCAAACTCAGCCACCAGGCAATGCCGGTGTCCATGTACGACATAGGCTATTGTACAAAGTCAGCCAGTTGTGACTTGTGCAATCAACCACAATTAAGGAAACCACAGTGTTGCATGATTAGTGAACCATCCCTGGCTCCTATAGCTTTGGGTTTTGTGGCTGAATTTTCTCTGGAAATTCTCCTTCTTCCTGATTTGTAATTTTCTGTCTCTTTTCATCTCCTAAACATGCACAAGATAATACAAGCAGCGTTAAAGGATGCTTCAGGCATGTTAGCCTTCAAAGCAGAGCAGAAAAACTAAAGTTTATTGTTATTATTATTATTATTACCTTTATTGTCAGAGTACAACATGTGCACAATGAGATTGGCTGAGCCTCCCTTCGTGCACCCCTCCCCCAAAACACAACTCACAATGAGGACAGAAGTCCCTAACCCAGGCCCAATCTTATTACACTATGTGACCTTGTTGCACAACACATTGGCCCCGCAAGTCTATCATTCTCTGTTGACATGAAGTTATTTTCCATTCAGGAGTCTGACAGCCCACAGGCAGAAACTGTTCTTCGGCCTGTTGGTGCGTCAGGCTATGCCTCTCTATCTCCTATCCGATGGTAGGAGAGTGAAGAAGTGTTGACCGGGATGTGGTTCATCCCTGAGGATTTTCCTCCCTCTTCTAAGGCAGCGAGCCCTAGAGAAGTCATCTAGATCAGGGGTCGCCAACCTTTTGGACCTCAGAGACCACCAAATTCATAATTTTGAATCCCGCAGCCCACTAATATGAATTTTGACTGACGGTGGCTTGCTGATATTGGTGGGAAAGTCAGTCCCATATTCCAGAGCTGCAGTAGTCATAGGACTGGCCCTTTGGTCGTCCCGGAGCAGCTGCTCCTCCACCTGGGTGTACCGCCCTGCCATGGACTGGAGGAGCTGCTCCGGGATGATCAAAGGGCCAGTCTTATGACTACTGCAGCTCTGGAATATGGGTCCGGCTTTCCCAATGTCAGCAAGCCACCCCAGGGCGGATTTCCTTCCCCCACCATTGGTCTTACCTTCCAGTTCCAGCTCGCCTGGCTCTACTCAAGCTAAGGTTTGCACTTGGCCGAAGGCTGGGGGCCAGTGGGTGGGTAGGCCATGTGGGTGGTGCAGTCTGGGTTAATTGCTTTGGGGGGGGACATTTCTCTGCGTACCACCAAAATTTTCTTGTGGACCACCAATGGTCCCCAGCCCACTGGTTGGCAACCACTGATCTAGCAGTATCAGGGGACAGCCCACAATGTTTTTGTGCTGTGCACACCATGCTCTGTAGTATCTTTCTATCCATGGCTGTCAAGCCAGCATACCACACC
Source organism: Hydrophis major (assembly GCA_033807585.1). Lineage (NCBI taxonomy): Eukaryota > Metazoa > Chordata > Lepidosauria > Squamata > Elapidae > Hydrophis > Hydrophis major. Next base: position 367,691,551 of record CM066329.1, read on the forward strand.
GTAATGCAATATGTGAGGATGCTTTCTATTGTGGACTGGTAAAAGGAAGTCATCAGTCGTTGTTCTGTTTTATTCTTTTGCAAGACCCTAAGGAAATGTAGTCTCTGTTGGGCCTTTCTGGCCACTTTGGTTGTGTTGAATTTCCAGGTAAGATCTTCACTGAGGTAGTTATGTATCCTAATACAGGTAGTCCTCAAATTTTGGACTTCAGTTGAGTCCAAAAATTCTATTGCTCAGCAAGGCAGTTTTTAAGTGAATTTTGACCTATTTTAGGACCTTTCTTGCTACAGTTCTAAAGGGACTTGTGCAGTTGTTAAGCTAATTTGGCTTCGCCCATTGAGTTTGCTTGCTGAAAGATAGTCGGGACAATGTGCAACTCTCATAAATACTTGCCAGTTGCCAAGCACTCAAATTTTGATCATGTGGCCATAAAGGTGCTGCAATGGTCGTAAGAATGAAAACTGGACATAAGTCACTTTTTTTTCAATGCCATTATAACTTCAGTCCCTAAACAAATGGTTGTAAGTCAAGGACTACCTGCATTAACTTTTATTTTTGGGTTACTGTAACAGAATCTCATAACGTTTTGAAGCCAGGAGAAAATTCTGGAAACAGCAAGGCCCATGGCGGTGAATCTAGGGCAAGCATGCCACAGGTGGCATGCAGAGCCCTCTCTGTGGGCACGTGCACTGTTGTCCATGTGCAGGGTGTGCAAATGCGAGGCATGTGCGCATGCACGGGGGTACACACGTGTTGCATTTTGGATATGTGTGCACTTTGGGCACTCAGTGCTGAAAAGGTTCGCCATCACTGAGCTAGGCTTTGCTACTTCTCAGGAAGCACTTCCATTTGTCAGGGTTCCAGTTGATGCCCTAACTCAGTGGTGGCTAACCTTTTTGGGCTCCTGTGCCAAAACTTGTGCACGCGCTTGCATTCTCGCACTCGCGTGCCAGCACCCAGAAGGCAATGTTCTCCGACATGCCCCCTATGCATGCGCATGCAATCCCCCACCCCCCTGCCACCCTGCCGCCCTGCACTTACCTGCACTGCACCTCACAGATGATTTTCAGCCTCCCAGAGGCTACAGGAAGGCTTCTGCAGGCTTTTCAGGCCAAAACAGGAAGTGACAAAATGGGCCTAGTTTTCATCCTGAAAAGCCTGCAGAAGCCTGCAGAAGCCTTCCTGAAGCCTCTGGGAGGCTGAGAAAAAAAACATCTCAAACTGGCCAAAAATCAGCTGTGAGGCATGCACATGCGCAGTGAGGTAAGTTTGCCTGTGGGTGCTGGCATAAATGGCTCTGCGTGCCACCTGTGGCACGTGTGCCATAGGTTCACCATCATGGCTGTAACTAAATCATGAGGCTCAAGCCAAGCTTCAAAGGAAATCCAGATATTTATTAGGAGCTTCATGTTGGCACAGACCAAATGAAGCCAACTCTGACCTCACTTAATTTGCGCCTTGGTTCTGACCCTGTTTCCCCGTCCCCCCCCAAGGTGTGTCATCAGTCACATTCCCCAACCAAGCAATTTCACAGGTTGTAGAAGTCACTCCCTCCGGCTGTCAACTAAAGATACTCCTTTAGTCTTTTTAGCTGCCAGAAAAAGGGAGTGGGGGAAAACAAGGCATTCTTGAAATGCTTAGATAATCACCTTGGCAGCCCAAAGTTCTCCGAGCATAAGAAGGTTATTGGAGAGCATGATGACTGTTGGAAATGGATGTATCCCATTGGAGAAGTCACATCCAGGGGGTGGGGGGAAGACCAGGATCAAGGGGGAAATATATGATGTAATTAAGTATTGGCTGCATCCAGCCACGCACCAACATGGCAACCTCTAATAAGCCAATTTACTTTTCTCTGAGCTGCAGCTAGAGACTTTTGATTTGAATGAGGGTGGATTTGTTGAAGCCGTGACATCAGCCACTCCAGATCTCCGTGGAGATGACCTTGACGTTGCTGGTTGGAATGTGCTTTGTTTTGACTGAAATGCAAGTTCCTCGATGCAGCTGCAAGGCTCAATTTCCCAGCTTCCTGCCTATGGCAACTCGAGAGCAGGTCAGGGATGCTTCATGAGTTGACACCATTAAGTTACCGAACTTTAAAGCTGGGTTTCCTAACGTTGGCAACTTTAAGATGCATGGACTTACAACTCCCAGAATTCCTCAGCCAACCCCTGCTGGCTAGGGGGTTCTGGGAGTTGAAGCCCACATGCCTTAAAATTGCCAATGATCTGAAACCCTGCTTCAAAGTAATCCTAGCATCTTTGCACTCTAGATATAGTTATCCTCAATGGCTATATCAGTGACGGTCTTTTAATTTTGGAGACAAATTGGAGGGCCTCTATCCAACTTCAGAATGGCACACCTCAGATCACTTTCCTGAAGAGAAGATCTTTTCTCATAGATTGAGCAAGTCCCTCAACAAATAAAGAAGAAAAACCTTTCTGTGGTCTATAAAATTAACCAGGGGCTGCCACAAAGAAGTGTGTGTGAGGGGGTGTCAACCTATTATCCAAAGCAGGGAGTCTTCAAACTTGGCAAATTTAAGACTTGTGGACTTCAACTCCCAGAATTCCTCTTCCAGTCATGTTAGCTCAGGAATTCTGGGAGTTGAAGTCCACAAGTCTTAAACTTGCCAAGTTTGAAGGCATTTGCTGAAAAGCACCAGAAGGCAAGACAAGAAGCAATGGATGGCAACTCATCAAGCAGAGAACCAATGTAGAGCTAAGGAGAAATTCCTGACAGTGAGAACAATCTATCAGTGGAACCAGTGGTGGGATTCAAATTTTTTACTACCAGTTCTGTGGGCGTGGCTTGGTGGGCGTGACAGAGGAAGGGTACTGCAAAATCTCCATTCCCTCTCCACCCCACTAACCTGCTTTCCAGCTCTGTTCTCCTGTGCAGGGTAACCAAAGAAGGCCCAGCCAATCAGCTGGGACTTGGGAGGCAGAGAAGAGATGGGGTTGGTGGAGCCAGTCAGAGGTGGGATTTGCCGGTTCTCCAATCTACTCAAAATTTCCGCTACTGTTTCCCCAAAACTGGTCAGAACCTGCTAAATACCACCTCTGAGTGGAACGGCTTGCCTTCAGAAGCTGTGGTTGTTCCAACATAGATTTTTAAGAAGAGATTGAGCAACCATTTGTCTGAACCGATATAGGACAATGGTCTCCAACCTTTATGGCTTGGCAGCCCAGTGGAGGTGGGTAAGAGAGGGGAACTGGCCCGTGAAAGCGGTGGATTGATGCATGCCTGTGACTCACTCACGTGAACCACTTCCAAACCCACCTCCAAAGTCCCTTCCAACTCTGTTAATTCTGTTACTCTCTTCTGTTAACCAGAGATTTGAAGTGACATCATGAAAATATTCTGTCACCGGTTACGTCTTAATCGCTTTGCCAGTGATGCTGGCCCACTGAGAGTTTAAGTCCCCTCCGAACTTAATAGGATTTAAGCGGAGCAGACAAGTAAAGAATTTCGTTGTCGGGCCCTGCCCTTGTCTAAAAAGGCATCCTTTGGTGTGAACCGCGGGGCAGAGGGACAAAGGTGCAGCCAAGTTTAAAACTGCTGTGATTTCAGCTGCAGCTTAATCTCTTCAAGACGATGCACAGCTTGAGAATGACAGATACATGGCTGGCGCATAAATGGGCAAAGGATATATGAAGCTGGGAGGGTCATTGTTATCTTCACCTTGACTTCTGCACATTTTTATTAAAAGGCGTAAGGAACAGCAAAAGGTTTCCCCCCGGGTTAGTTGGCAATCCCATTGTTCAACCAGGAAACTCAAGAGTTTTCAGTGCGATGGGATTAAGATCAGGGGCGGGATTCAATTTTTTTAACAACTGGTTCTGTGGGTGTGGCTTAGGTGGTGGGTGTGGCTTGGTGGTCATGGCTGGGCATGGCCAACTCAACATCACTCACATCAAGGCACACATCTCCTCATCTGGCCTCTCATGACTGTGGGGATGCTGCAACAGTCATAAGTGTGAAAAATGGTCATAAATCACTTTTTTCAGTGCCATTGTAACTTTGAATGGTCACTCCACACAAGCAAAGTACCAACACAGGAGGGGAAAAAAGACTCCAGAGAAGTTCCTGAGACAGGAAGACTAGTCCTGTCAAGAATGTAATAAAGGCTAACGGAGAGGCAGTTTCTGTAAGCAACACCAGAATGTTTCCTTCCTGCCTTCTTTACAGGATTAGTCCAGTAATTGCTTCTAACAACTGGTTTTCTGAACTGCTTAGAATGGGCGTTGGTCCTTACCTGACATGCCATTTCTCTTCGAGCCGCGAGGATCATCCAGAGAGTGGGAGGTGCTTCAGTCTGCATCATTGTAGGCTGAGTTTAATTACTGAGGAACGCTCCACCCTTCATCACGTGACTTCCTTGTGGCATTCCCCAGTTAATGCGAAGTCGAGAGTGAAGAGAAAGTCATACTCTCATCTTACTAGACTTAAGGGTTCATTGGCTGAAACAAGACCCCACCAGACGGTGAAATAATAAGGGTGGGGCTGGATGATCCTCGCAGCTTGAAGAGAAATGGCGTGTCAGATAAGGACCAATGCCCATTCTCCTTAGAGCTGCTCGGATCATCCAGAGAGTGGGACATACCAAAGCTTGGCTGTTCTACGGGAGGGACTCCGTCTGGTGTGGAGGCCTCTGCGGGTCCTTGAGGACTCGCTGCAGGACTAGTCTGCCAAACGAAGCCTCCACCGAGGCAAATATGTCGATCTTATAATGCCTAATGAAAGGAGACGGGGAGGCCCAGGTGGCAAATATCAGTGATTGGAGCTTGTGTGGCCCAAGCTGCTGAGGTAGCTGCACTCCTGGTGGAATGTGCTGTTATTCCACTGGGTACCGGCAGAGCCTGAGACAAATAGGCTTTGGAAATAGTGGCTCTGATCCAGCAGCCGATGGTTGAAGGGGACACTTTGTGGCCTAATGTTTTGGGCTGAAAGGAAAGGAATAGGGATTCGGACCTCCTAAATGGTTGGGTACGCTTAATGTAAACGCGGAGGGCACACCTCACGTCCAGGGTGTGCCAAAGCTTCTCTCTCTCCTGCGAGGGATTGGGGCAGAAGTTCGGGAGTTCCTGTGCCCTGTGGAAGGCTGAGTTGACCTTGGGCAAGAAGGTAGGGTCCGGCCGGAGGACCACCCAGTCAGCATGGAAGATGCAAAGGTCCTTCCTCACCGACAAGGCTGTGATCTCCGATATTCGGCGAGCCGAAGTAATGGCTACCAGGAACACGACTTTGAATGTTAGAAACTGGAGGGTGGATTCCCTGAGAGGCTCAAAGGGGTGTTTAGTAAGGGACACAAGGACCTTATTGATGTCCCAGGTAGGATATCAGTGAACAGTTGGGGGGCACAAGTTAATGGCTCCTCTGAGGAAAGCCCTAATCCGAGAGTGGTGGGAAAGGGAACCCAAGTTGTCACAAGCGATGACGGTTGAGAGGGCTGTGACCTGACACCTCAAGGTGTTAGGGGAAAGTCCTTTCCTCAGACCTTCTTGGAGGTAGTCCAAAACTTGAGCGATGGAGGGCGACAGCGGGTTGACCTGGGAATTATGGCACCACTTGCAGAAACTATTCCAAGTGGCATGGTATATTCAGGTAGTTGAGGGCCGCCTAGCGGCTAAAATTATATCAATTACCTGGTCAGAGAGCTTCTCCTTTCTTAGACGTTCCCGCTCAACCTCCAAACGGCTAACTGGAGCCATTGAGGATCCGGATGCTGCTGGAGGGGCCCCTGAGAAAGGGACATCCTATTTGGGGGGATTTTCCAGGGAGGGGCCACCAATAGGTTGCGGAGGTCCGCAAACCATGGGCGTCTGGGCCAGTAGGGGGCCACCAGAAGCAGTTCTGCCTTCTCGTAAATGAGCTTCTGGATGACTCTGAGGACTAAGGCTAATGGAGGGAATGCATATAGAAGCCCTGTGGGCCAGGGGCAACGGAGGGCATTGTGATTCTCGGCCCCGTGGGAGGGGTACCTCGAGAAAAACCTTGGGAGTTGTGTGTTGAGGGGGATGTGAAGAGGTCCACTGTTGGAAGACCGAACATCATGGTCACCTCCTTGAACAGAGACAGGTGGATGCACCACTCGGACTGGTCCACCGTGGCCCTGCTCAGCCAGTCTGCTTGGGTGTTTGAAGCCCCTGAGATGTGCTCGGCTTCGAGGGAGAGGAGATTGCACTCCGCCCAATGGCAGAGGCACTCGGCCTCTCTCATCAACTGTATGGACTGGGTACCCCCTTGGCAGTTGACGTGAGCCTTGGCGGTGACGTTGTCCATGAGTATCAGGACATGCTGCCCATGTACCTGAGGGAGGAAGTTGCATAGGGCCAGATGGATGGCATGGAGTTCCAACCAGTTTATATTGCATGCCCGTTCTGCCTGCGACCATCTGCCCTGTGTCGTGAGCGAGTGGATGTGAGCACCCCATCTGGACAGGCTGGCATCTGTGGTGAGGATGAGGCATTGGGGCTCCTTGAAGCAATGTCCCTTGTTGATGGCGGGATTGGTCCACCAGAGGAGAGACGTGAGGATCTTGAAGGCACCTTGACCGTGGCCTTTGAATTGCTTCTGCCGGATCTTTGGAACGGGAGCAGGTACCACTGTAGGGATTTGGTGTGTAAATGGGCCCAGGGAACAATGGAAATGCATGAGACCATTTTACCTAGTAATTTAGACAATTCTAAGAGTGTTACCCTTTTTGATCGTCTGATATGTTTGATGGTTTCCTGGATGCTAAGGAATCTTTCCAAGGAAAGGAAGACCTTTCCTTGAACTGAGTCAATGACGGACCCCAAGTGGATTATCCGGGTAGATGGTAACAATTGGCTCTTTTGCCAGTTTACTAGGAACCCATGGTCTTGGAGGGCAGACAGAGTACCTCTGGTGTCCTTCTCTGCTTGGCGTCTGGCGTGGGACAGGATGAGGATGTCATCCAGGTAGCAGTGGAGACGCACCGGGAGGTTCCTAAGGTGAGCCGCTAGAGCTGCGAGGACCTTAGTGAAGGTTCTCGGGGCAGAAGCCAACCCAAAGGGAAGGACCACATATTGGAAGTGGAGGTGGTTGTAACAGAACCTGAGGAATTTGGAATGGGAGGGCTGGATTGGTATGTGTAGATACGCTTCTGAAAGATCTATAGAGGAGAGCCAGTCCCCCTGCCTGATGCCCAGTAGAATGGACTGGAAGGTGTGCATCTTAAACCTGTGGTGGATCAGGTAACGGTTAAGGCGTTTCAGGTCTAGAATTGCCCTCCATCCACCTGAGGATTTGGGAACCACGAAAAGGTGGGAGTAAAAACCCCGCCCTCCTTGGGAGGGTGGGACGGGTTGGATAGCCTATATGTTGAGGAGATGATGAATAGCGGAATCCATCAAGCTGCGTTTGGTGGGATCCCTCGAGGGGGGGGATGCCATGAAAAAGTCAGGGGGGGCGCGCTGAAATTCCAGAGCGAGGCCGAATCTGATGGTGTCGTGGACCCAGGCATCGGAAGTAGAGGAGTCCCATTGGTCGGCGAAATGCCTGAGACATCCGCCGATGGGAAGGGAGGGATGGGGTCTATCTGGAGCACCGGAAGGGCTTCCCCCCTGAATCCCTGAAGGGACGCTTGTAGCTGCCGCCCCTCCTGTTCCTGTCGCCCGGGACGGCTCGATCCTGGGGTTGGAATTGCTGGAAGGAGGGGGGTCTCAGGTACCTGGGCGGGAAGGGAGACTGGTAGAAAGGTCGGGAGGAACCTCTCCGAAATGGCTGAGGGGCTCTTGGCTCTGACCTCCGAAAAAGAGAAGGAAGAAATTTTTTCTTGCTTCGGGTCTCGGCTAGCAGGAGCTCCAGAAACATGCCGAATAGTTTGTCCCCCCTTGATGGGGGCGGTGGCCAACTTAACTTTGTTTTTTACATCCGCCTGCCAGTGTTTAAGCCAGAGCAGGCAGCGGGCTGTAACATGAGAGGTTATTGCTCGGGTGGAGAACTTAACCGCGTGGTAGGTGGCGTCGGCCGAGAATTCTGCTGCGGCTGTTTGGCGATGTCCAGATGCGCCCTTGTATTAGAGGGGGGGACATGCTGTTTTAGTTGGTGGAGGCACCGGATTGAAGACCTGGCGAAGAAGGAGGCGGCCGTAGCCAATCTAATGGCCCAAGCATCGGCTTGGTGAGCCCGATGTAAGGCTAGTTCAGACCTCTTGTCCTCAGGTTTCAGAGCCTTCAGAGGATCACTAGGGGAGGAGGAGGATGCTAGGCCAATGATGGGCTCATCGACCTTGAGAGTATTAAGCAGGTTGTAGCAGCTTGAGTCGAGGTTAAGGAACCTCTTGTCCTGGCTGGATGGGGCAGGGGGGGCCCCTGTGGAGTCCAGCTGGTTTGAGACTAGGTCGTGAAAGATGGGTGGAGTCAGAATAACCTCCGCTTCCACCATGAGCTGCCTAAAAATGGCATCCTCTTGTCCCTCCGCCGGGGAAGGGAGAGCAGAGGGAGACTGTATGGACAGGCCAGAGATATTTTTGGCCTTAAAGAGGAGCGATTTAAACATGTGTGGCTTGAACAAACCCCCAAAGATGGGTTGGTCAGGGAAGAGACCTTCATCCTTGGACATCTCCCCTTCCATAGGGTCTATCTCCGATAGGGGTTCCCCGTGATGTGTAGACCCCCGTTCAAATTTTTCCTCCTCCCTGAACCTGGTCCAGACCCTCTATCGCCTCCTCCAGTTCCCCTTCTGGAAGAGGGCTGCCCCTCTGTAAAGGTACCTGACCGTGGGGAGGGTCCGATCTAGGCAAGGACCTGACTGATAGCGACTCGTGTTTGGGTGCCATCGGGAGGGGACTGGGTGTGGACATCTGTTGGAGACCTTCTGCAATCCCCTGGCGGATAGCCTGTTCCATCCATGCCCTCATTTGTTCAGGGATCTCGACTGTGGCGCAGACCAGCGGCCGTGGGCATGATTGTAGCTTCGGGCGTCCGTCTGGTCGTTGGTCTGGGGACCTGATGTCCCTGGGATGAGCTGTGCCTGTAGAGGGAAGAGCAATCTGGAGGAGGAGGGGTGTCTAGAGGTAGAAGGAATGGAGGGTGGGAGGGCTGGAGGCACTGTTTGTGACTCCCTGGATTGCCTGTGGAATTCTTTCTCCAATGCCTTATGGCGTCTTAAGGCATCTCTTTGAGAGGCCTTGGAAGTTTCCTTAGAAGTTTCCTTAGCCTGTCTGCGCAAGTGCAGGACTTACATCTGGCCTTCAAAGAAGGGCCTTTAGCGGAATTGTCATCTGCCATTTTAGAAGTAAGAATTGTATATAAGATTCTAAAGGCGGTTGGCTCGCCAAGGGTTTGACTTACAACAAAGGCTGGGTGTCCTTTCAGCTGGCCCGCGCCCCCTTTTGGAATTTAGATGTATATAATCTATAATATTATTATTGTTATTGTTATTATTATTAATAAATATACGTATCTGCGTATAAATAAATGAATAATCCTGTTACTATGGTTAATGTTATTACTGTTATATATATATATATGTATATATATATATATATATATATATATATATATATATATATATATATATATATATTTATTTATTTATATTATTATTATTAAAAAAAATTATAATAACAATTATCTAATTAATGAACTAGGTTCAGAGCTCCCAGGAGGGATTAACCCAAGAGATAGTTATTATTAGCATCATATTGATCAAATGAATGCCTGAGGCTGGAAATAAGGCCTCTAGCAGCTAGAGCTCCCAGACAACAACCAGGAGGGATAGGCTGCTAATCCTCACCCTGAGCGCTGCTGCGGAAAGCCAACAAGTTTGTGAATTTTAAAGGGAATCACAGTACAGCACAATAACAGCTCGAACAGGCTAGAAGGCCTGTGAATAGAGCTAGCCCCTTCGCAGCCGCAATGAGGCCAGGAAAATGGCACCCGAGCATGCGGCAGCGCCCGAAATGGTGTCCGCCTACAAATTTACTTGTCGGGCCACTCAGAGCGGAACTAGGCCCCTCTGACAAGTTTAGAGGCCAAGAGAGGCAGCCAGGAGAAATTCGCCCCTTCCTGGGGCGATCGCATTTGCGGTGGGGGGAAAACCAGCTGCACTTTAATAGCGCGATCAGTTCAAGTCACAACGAGGGCGGCGTAGAGAAGCAGCAGGAATAAAAACCGAATCGAGGGGGGGGGGTTAGCGCTGGAGCACTGTTAAAACCGCCCGCTCTCTTTTTTTCCCCCTTGGAGGCGAGGAACGTGCTCCCCTTCTACAGAGACATCCCAAATGCGCAGAGGCTAAGGAAGGAATTGATAATAATAAGGCAAACCTGATAAATAAGGAAAGCCTTAAATCGGCCAAGGAGTAGGAAATAACACAGCCTATTCTCACGAACGCTGAGCATAAACTGGGGAACGCCATGAGGGAGTCATGTGATGAAGGGCGGAGCGTTCCTCAGTAATTAAGCTCAGCCTACAACAACACAGACTGAAGCACCTCCCACTCTCTGGATGATCCGAGTGGCTCTAAGGAGAATGTTAACCGGTTCTAGCAAATAAGTTCGAACTGATAGAATCCCACCCCTGATTAATATACTTATTAACATATAACAGATAATCCCAGTTGGAAGGGACCTTCTAGGTCATCTACTCCAACCCCTCCGCCCAAGCAGGAGACCCGACACCATTTCTGACAAATGGCAGTCCAATCTTTTCTTGAAAGTCTCAAGTGATGATGCTCCCACAACTTCTGAGGGCAATTTCTGTTCCATTGGTTGATTGTTCTCACCGTCAAAAAGTTTCTCCTTATTTCCAGGTTGAATCTCTCCTCCTCCTCAATTTCCATCCATGATTCCTTGTCTGGCCTTCTGGTGCTTTGGAAAATAATTTGACCCCTTCCTCCTCTCTGTGGCAGCCCCTCAAATATTGGAAGACTGCTATCATGTCTCCCCTGGTCCTTCTCTTCTCTAGACTAGCCAAGCCCAGTTCCTGCAACCGTTTGTTGTATGTTTTAGCCTCGAGTCCCCTAATCATCCTGGTTCTTCTCTGTATTTTTTCTAGAGTCTCAACGTCTTTTTTATAATACGGTGACCAAAACTGGATGCAGGACTCTAGGTGTGGACTTATTTACTGGGATGTTATCAAGTAGAGTCCCACAGCAATCAATAATATAGGAAAGTCCTCAACTTCTGACCACAAAGGAGCCCAAAATTAAGGGAGTGTTGCCCCATTTTATGACCCTTGTTGGGCTCAAAATGTGTCATAAAAAAAGGACTACCTGTATTATTCTATTATTATTTAACCACGTGAGCCACCACACTCCTTTGCAGCTGTTAAGACACAGAATCAAATCTGCACTTCTCAGAATAATGAAGTGTTAGAATTATTCTTTGGATTTGCACCCTTGTCCAAATTTGCAATCCAGGCTGCAAGGATTTGAAGGGGACCAACTGATGGTGACTTGATGGGGGAATTCCAACTTTACATGTCGGTTTAGCTGAACAGGTTTACAGAGTTCCTCCAGCACGGATTTCTCTCAACAGACACTCCATGTTAGGATTGTTTTAAACGAAATAATTAAAATGTCCACATCTGATTTTAAAGAAGTCACTGAGTTTATTTTTCTGCTCCTGGCTTGTAAAAAACAATTAGATTTTTTTTTTAAAAAAAGAGACTCTTTATATAAATATACAAATGCATATTTCTGAGACAAAAATAAATAGAGAAAGAGCAATTATTGCAAAAAGCCATTATATACACATTTAACTTCACAGACAGAGCTTCAGGATCACTTCATAAGTTGGCACAGGTCACAGTTAAATTACCTCAAATTCTGTTTCTGAAGGACAAAGACAAAATGTCATCTATATAGGAAAAAAGTGTATTTCATTTCATCCCTGTTTGCAAAAAAAGCCAACCTACAGTAGCTCCTTCCTCCAAAAATGTAACAGACTTCAAAAATGGCAGAAAATTCAGTTACTTCTTAGCCATTTATGGTGTCCACCTGGTTTGAATGCACAATTTCATCTAAATAATGCAGAAAATTAAGACACCCAATGCTCACAGCAGATGTTGAAACAATAAATCACAGAGATGCAGTAGACACCGTGGGCTCAACACTCAACTTAATATAAATTAATTTCTCACAGCTCTCTTTAATAATCAAGGCCTATCATTTCATAAAACACAATCTTCTATTCTAAGAGGAAATTGTTCCCTCTAAAAAAAAAAAGAGGATGTTTCAACAAGGGAACACTCAAGGACCATCCAAAGGAAAATATTTATGTTTTTCTCTTGGGGAAAATTCAAAAGAAAAATATGAACTGGTTTTGGGGCAAAGAGGAAGAAGAAGAAGAAGAAGAAGAAGAAGAAGAAGAAGAAGAAGAAGAAGAAGAAGAAGAAGAAGAGGAAGAGGAAGAGGAAGAGGAAGAGGAAGAGGAAGAGGAAGAGGAAGAGGAAGAGGAAGAAGAAGAAGAAGAAGAAGAAGAAGAAGAAGAAGAAGAAGAAGAAGAAGAAGAAGAAGAAGAAGACTGAACTTGTCGAAAATCATGGATGTTAATTGACTAGAGCAGGGGTGGGCAAACTTTTTGGCTCAGGGGCCGCATTGACTTTTAAAATTTGACAGACGGGCCGGGTCAGCACAAGATTTTTTGGGAATCGGCCCCCTCCACCCTTTCCCTCCCCTCTTCTCCTCCTTCCCCTCCCCTCGGAGGCCCCCTGAGTCAGGAGTTGCTACCGCTGGTGTGGCTCTGCGTGGCTCCAGTCCCGCGTTGCCTCGGGAAGGGAAAGGCAAAAAGGAAGAGCCGCGGTGGTGCTTTGCAATGGCAGCAGCGGCACTGGAGGCTCAGGCTCAGCGGCTCCTGGTTTTGCCTTTTCCTTCCCAAGGCAACGCGGGACTGGAGGCACGCGGAGCCGCGCCAGCGGTAGCAACTCCTGACAGCCCCAGCCACACACCTGAGTGGGGCCCGGGAGGAACTGCCTGTTGCTGTTGCCGGAGCACCTCCGGGTCGCCTCTTCCAAGCAGCCCACCCGCCCGCCGGGCTTCTCTTCCGCCGCGCGGCTCGGGGCCAGGCGCGAGCGCCCATGAGTTAAAAGGAAGGCGAAAGTTGCTGGGAAGTTGCTCGGGTTTCTGGGGCTTCCAGGCTTAAACTTTGCACAGGCAACATTTGCAGGCAGGAGCGTCTTCCCGCCGAGGAGCGGGAAGGGTTCCGCCCGGTGGGCAGGCAGGCTGTTTGGAGGAAGCGACCTGGCGGTGCTCTGGCAGTTGCTGGGAAGTTGCTCGGGTGCTGGGAGCAGGCTTTTAAAGTGCCGCCCGAGCAGGACCGCCGAGCTGGGAAACGGGGCACCAAGGCAGGGCAAGGATCCACCAGCAGCGGCCTAGCTTTAGGTGGCTCCAAGCAGCCCGTTCCAAGCAGCCCGCCCGCTCGCCGGGTGGAACCCTTCCCGCTCCTCGGCCGAAAGACACTCCCGCCTACAAACTTAAACTTGCCTTTGCAAAGTTTAAGCCTGGAAGCCCCAGAAAAAAAGGAGGGATCGGCGGGGACTCACCTTCGGAGAGGTCGCACTCGAAGGTGACTTCGAATTCCCAGCCGAGGCCTTTGCAAAGTTGTTCCTTTCTTTCCTACCCCGAGAGTGCTCCGCACTGTTTTGCAGCTTTGGGGGCCACGCGGCACAGTGCAATACGCCACACCCAGCGATTTTTTTTCAGGGGCGGGCCGGATTGGACAGACCAACGGGCCGGATGTGGCCAGCGAGCCGTAGTTTGCCCACCCCTGGACTAGAGGATCAGGATGAGTGGGAAACTACAACTAATAATCTTAAAAGAAGTCATGGGTCCCTGAACAGAATAAATCTAAATAAATAAATTTTCTTCTGTCTCCTGTTCATCTCTTATTAAACCAGACTTCATTTCACTCAAAAGTATGCTTTGCTGTCATTGTTTTAAAAAAAATATTTGTTGGAGGGGGGCAGATGAAATTTTCCTGCAATTATTCCTTCCTTGAGAATAGAGTGATTGTCCTGAATATTTTAGAAGAGAAAAAGAAGCAGAAACAGGGAGGTATATTGGCCTGATAAACAACAGATAATTTTGAGCACAATGCTTTGGTCAGATGAGTGGAGAATTTAAGAGCTGCAATGTTGAAGGAGAAAAATACCCCCACCCTTTCCTCCCCTATTACGGGAAGAGCTTCGGGTTGTGCGCACTTAGAAAGCTATTTGGTGGGCGTAGTTTGGTGGGTGTGCTTTGCCTAATGCTGGCATGCAGCTTTCCCCACACCTGCAGTGCCAATCATCTGAGAGGGTAAAGAAGAGGAAAGCTCAGGGGTTGGTGGGAGGGCCGATCCTGTGCTTTTTTCCTCTTTTTCCAGAGGATTTTTTTTCCCTTCTCTCAACTGATTGGTGACTTTTTTTTTTTTCTTTACTACCGGTTCTGTTGAACCGGTCCAAACCGGTAGCATACCACCACTGAACAGCACCCTGCTTTGAAAGTTGCATTAACTTTAATAAGCAGATTTTTAAAAAACGTTAGCTTTTCAATCAAGGAATGACCAATGCACAGACAAACAAGCTGACCGTAAACAACAGCCTAATCAAAGAATCACCAAAAACATCCCACCAACACTGACATGGAAAGCCACTAATATATAAAAATAAGAGCAAACCTCGTTTCCTTCTAGCGTTCCCTTTTAGCACTAGCTGGGTAATGAAACATCTGCAAGAAAATCCCCGAGCTCCAAATTGGTTGAATGATAAGTAGGGGAATAGACCCTCTTCCCTTATCATTTTTGAACACTCCATTTCTCAAACTCAGCAACGTTAAGATGGGGAATCCTGGGAGTTGAAGTCCAGACATCTTAATCTTGCTGAAGTTGAGAAACAGTGCTCCATCAATAGAAGAAGAGGGGATTTGTAGCTCAGGGTTGAACTGTGGTTTGCTCCATCATTGTTGAGAGACCACAACCCCTTCTCACCAACAATCAATGGCCAAATTACTAGAGATTAACACGAAGATTAATCCTAGACCAAGAATCAACAAGCAAGCAAGACCCCAATCAAGGAACAAGCCAAAGTAAACAGCTTAGTCAAAGAGCCACCAAGAACATTGCCACCAACACTGAAAGAGCAAGCGAGTGGTACATAAGCAGAAGGAAAACCCCATTCCTTTCAAGCACTGATGATGTTATCAAGTTGGGTCATGAAATGTCTGTAAAAAACAACAACCCTCCAGGTTCAGAGAGAACCAAGGACCCCACAGTGTTTTATATCATATGATTGGCTCTGTCTGCATTCACATTAATTATGGTGTTGCAATAATGTGCAATTTGTTTTGACTGGGCCTGTAAAAGAGGCATAGACTCCAAACATTGACCAAGGCAAGATGGCATAGGCACAACCAGAAAGGCTCTCCAAAAAGAGGCCAGTTTTGTAACAGGTGGGTTTATTCCCTCCCAATAGATAGTTCTTAGCAACCCCCACAGATCCATCTTTAAACTACAAGCTCTTGCAAGTCCTGACATGTGAGGAAGCCAGAGGAAAAAGTCTGCAGAAACACGTTTTGGGTTTTTTTTGTCTTTAGTCACAGCAAACGTTTTTTCCAGCTGGGTTGGCCCCTGATGGATCTAAGTGGCTTCTCCAGGAGAGCATTTCAATTCCTATTTTATCCTGGTCTAAGAAAGGAAGAGAAAAACAAAGAACATGATTTAAGAGGCTCAAATTACAGCTTTGATGCGCTTTGACAATAATTTAAGATGAACTGGCCTCAAAGAGAAACGAGACCGGGAAAAGGGGAAAGAAAAACTCCCTCTAAAGATTTGTGGGAGGAGGCCAAGTTCCTCTTTCAGGGAGTTTGTGGGAAGTTTCAGATTTGACTAATGGCCACTGAACCACAAATGGTCCTGTCATGCTTGAGGAGAACCACTGATGGAGACTTCCAGGTACCATAAAGTTAAATGGACTTTGTAGTGGGAAATGCTGAGTAAAAAGCCTGATTTATCTAGGGATGGCTAAGAGTTCTCTTAGAGCAGGGTTTCTCCCACTCTTGGCAACTTTGAGATATGCGGCCCCATGTGATCAAAACCTTGTTCTTTTATTTTTATATATAGAAGGTTTCTACTACGTTGAGTTTTTTTTTTGACCACCTTTACAGATATCCCTGCACCCCAGTTTGCAATTTGTAGTCCTCAGATGCTCACAGAAGGCCCCAAAATGGGCATTAGTAGCTTGGATTTGAGATTAGATTTGATTTGATTTCCTCCTCCTCCTCCTCCTCCTCCTCCTCCTCCTCCTCCTCCTCCTCCTCCTCCTCCTCCTCCTCTACCACTACCACCAATTTCTTCTCCTCCTCCTTTTCCTTCCTCACCATTACTATCTCTCCTCCTCCTCCTGTATTATTTCTCCTTCTCCTCATGTGCCATCATCCCTTCTTTCCTTGCTCTTTCCTCTGTTCTTTCCCTTTTAGAGGTATTAGGGAGCTTAAGGGGCACACTGTTAGTCTACGTTCTGGGGATGTTTTGGATGTCCATTGCTTCTTTCCAAACCTTCCCAAATTAGGTAGTTTCCTATTTTTATAGTTTTAAGGGATAATCCTGCCTAATAGATTTGGGGAAGAATTGTCTTCTCTGCAACATAGTCAGCTAACTCCTCAGGCTAATTCTGTTGCAAGCAATTAAATTCTAAACTGGCACCAGGACTTACATTGTTCTGTTCCATTTTTGCCACCCTTCACGGCATTTTACAAACCAGAGTTCTTGGCCAGGAGATATGTCGGTCTTCCCAGGGTCTTCTACACAAAACACAAGCCTGAAAGAAAACAAAAAATAATAATCAAAAGTGTTTTTAAGTCACATACAACACAAGGACCTTTAAATGGAAAGTGATACCAAGCTTCAAAGTTTGTATCTATTCCTTGACAAAACCCAGGGCTGCCAACCTTGAGTGATAGTTCAGAGTGAGACACTGCGAGGGAGCGAAGCGACCGAGGGGGGGATGGTGTGGAAGGGGGGTGTCCCCCTTCCACGGTAGGGAGCTTTGACAATTTTACATTTTAAATGGTGCAATCTGATGCATACTTTAGTCATGATTTGGACATATACATACATACATACATGCAAGCAGCACCAATGTACTTGAACCGGATTTGTAAGATATTAATAATGCAGTTCACTGACCATCTTAGCCGGAAAGGGTCTACATTCTTGGGCCTCTGCCCATCTGCTCCGTCCCTTTGGGCTGCTCCGGCTCTCCTCCTCCTCCAGGGTCCCTGGCTGAGAGGGGCGTCCCAAGTGCCTGGGATCCGGCCCCTCCAGGCTGCCTCTTCAGGGCCACAGAAGCCTCCCTCACATGGCCCCGGGGGTGGAGGGGGTCTTGCCAGGGTTCCCGGCCTTGGAGCTGGGCAGAAACGGCCCTTCCCAGCCCTCTCCCACCCTCTGGGCCTCCCACCTGTGGAGGGGAGGGGGATCCAGGCTGAGTCTTGGACCCACCAGCCTCACAGTCCAGCTGAAGGGTCGGAAAGGGCCAGGCAGGCAGATGGACACACACACACACACAGAATGGGGGGGGAGGCTGGTGTCCTTCACTCCCCAAACGCCCCCCTCCCAGTCTGTGCATGGGACCCCCAGCAATGCTGCCATCAGCTCTCCCCTGCAGGGAAGTCCTGGATTGTCTGGGGGAGGAGAGGAGAGGACAGTGGCCACTCCCCGCCCCTTTGCTTGGCATTTGTGGGGAGACCCCTCAAGGCGAGATTCCTTCCCAGGGGCTCCCAAAGAGCATCCAAACGTTCCTGGCATCAAGTGGGGAAAGAAGCCTAAAAAGAGAGAAACTCCTGCACCGGCTGTGATTGGGGCTCGGAGGGGACAGGAACCCCCCCTCCTTGCGAGCCCCCCCTGCCCCGCTCCAGCCTGCCCTCTGGCGGGACCCCCTTCCTGGAGAGGCTCCTCCCTGCCAGACCCTCTTGCAGCCTCTTGGACCCAGGGGAGGCTGGGGGGGGCGCATATCTAGGTGCAAAGGGCGGGGGGAGGGACACAATGTACCCGGGAAGGAGCCCTCCCCCCCTCTTCCCCCTCCCTCTCCAGGGACTTCCCATCAGGCTGGGGAGCGAGAGAAGCCGAGGCACGCAAGAGGCCAGCCACGGCAGCTCCCCTTGCGAGAGGGAGGCCGGAGAGGGACGCGCCTTTGCGCCCCAATCCCAGACGGGTGCAGGGAGGGGATGATGGGAGCTCAGCTCTCGAGAAAGGCCCAGGGATGCCCTGTAGTCGTACTTCATGGGGGATAGAGAGTTCGTCTCTCTCATCTCCGCCTGCCAGAGCAGAGTGCAGCGCAAGGGTTAAGCCCAGAGAGTTGTGACATCCTAGAGCGGAAAGGAGCAACCGCTTCCTGCAGCGTGGAATTCTCTCCTCACCCCAGTACAGAAATCAATGCGGGCAACGTCCTCTCGCACATGCTCTGTTCGCCCTCTGAAGCCGCCCAGGATCGGAGGCTTCACTTCTCGAAACTTTGGGCTTGGGCATATCGATATTCGGAATATCAGAGAATGTAGAGATATATTTATTTTTGTACATTCCATTTTGGGGGTTTAGCGTGAGATTTCGTTTATCAGAGTGAGACAGTCAAAATTGGTTGAATTGCGTGAGTCTCACGCTGATTGCGTGAGAGTTGGCAGCCATGCAAAACCGTTAATTCCAAGATCATTGTTTTTGACCCTTGGCAAATGATGGAGACTCATGTGGGCTTCCTCTCCCATAATTCTCCAGCTAGCATACTGGATGAGGAATTCTGGGAGCTGAAGTTCACAAGTCATAAAAGAGCCATGGTTCCCAGCCCCAGTTCTAGAGAAATGGCTTCTTTCCATCTTCCTTCTTTCGTTATCATTCCCATGCAAAGTGAAGTTTTCTTTTGAAAACTTTGGCATCTATTATCATGAAAACCAAAAGATTTATTTTATAGATTGGTGGTGGTGGTGGTTTAAATTATATTTATGGGAAGATAGCAGATGAGCAGGCTGTTTGCCTTAAATTAATTCTCCGGTTTATAAAAGATTCTTCTACTAATATCCTTGAGTTAATTTGTAAAGATGGGTGGGTTAGGTTAAAATATTATTCAGGCCTTTTTCTTGCTAATTATAAAGTCCTGCTTCTGAAAGCAATTTTAATTCATAACCTGAACATGAAACCAGATTATGAATATTTACAACTAAAATAGCTTCTACAACAATGGTGGCTAACCTTTTTGGGCTCTGTGCCAAACATTGTGCATGCACCAGTGTGCACGCACTCGTGTGTCAGCACCCAAAATGCCCCCTGTGCATGAGCGTGCAAACCGTCTCCACCCCCTTTAGCTACACTGCGCCTCACAGCTGATTTTTCGGCTGGTTTGAGGCCTTTTTCAGCCTCTCAGAGGCTTGGAAAAAAATCTCCGCAAGGCCTTCCAGGACAAATTATAGGAAGTGACGAAATGGGCCTATAATTTGGCCTGGAAAGCCTTGCAGAGGCGTTTTCCAAGCTCTGGGAGGCCGAAAAAGGCCTCAATCAAACTGAAAAAAAAAACCAGCTGTGAGGCACATGCATACGCAATGAGGTAAATTTGCCTGTGGCTCACATGCCAGCACAATTGGCTGCGTACCACTTTGGCACGCGTGCCATAGGTTTGCCATCACTGTTCTAAGAATGCATTCACTGCTTTTTTAACATCATTTTCTTATTTTTTAATATCATTTTTAACATCATATCATCCCCCTTTCAAATCCCTTTCTTTGCACTTTATTTCACTGGATTTTGATTTCTTGGGGAGTGGGGGAAGTTGTTTTAATTTTTCAAAATTCTTTTCAAAATTCTTTCTTGGCCAGAGTTGTTATAAGTGAATCACTGCAGCGGCTAAGTTAGCAACATGATTGTTAAGTGAACCTGGCTTCACCACGGACTTTGTCAGAAAGTGGTCAGAGCTTTGTGATTTGTCAGAAAGTCACAAAGGGCGTTCACATGACCCCCAGATACTGCAACTTTCACAAATGTGAGTCAGTTACCAAGCACCTGAATTTTGATCACATGACAATGGTATTAAGTCCTGAGCATGGGCGCAAGGAACGGAGACGAGACTGTGACTTCAACTCTTTATTCGTGACTTCAGAACAGAGTAAATACTTGGGCAGCAGCAGCTCTTTTATAGAGCTGGCTGCTGTCAAAACAACCAATGATTTGAGTTTACCGCTCTAACAAGCGTCCAATCAGAGAGAACCGCTAACAGTCAATCGGACTGGCCAGAATCGACCAATCACGACTCGCTATTCGCGGGCCAATGAGAAGTGCAGGATTATGAGCCTGCTGTAAAAGTAAAGCTATTAGGGTTATTACTGATGCGTTGGCTTAGTCCATAATACCCCTCCCCCCTAGGTTCCGTCTGAGGGGTGGGGTGACGTATTCTCGTAAGTAGGCAAGTCGCTTCACCTGTCTGCTTGATCTGCGCTGTTCCACCGGTTTCTGTCCTGGCTCTGGTTCCGGTGGGCTGCTTGCTGAGCTGGATGGTGAAAACAGTCCTGCTGTTTCGTCAAATGGCTCTGGGCTGTCCTCTCTGCTCTTGCCAATGCTGTCCTCCGGGTTCCCAGGATCTGTTTCCATCGCGGTGTTGTCACACGGCGAGGCCACTCCCCGGCTTGGTTCTCCTTCTGGCGGTGAGTATCTCATGGTTGGTTGTGGAGACTGCTGGGTTTCGATTATTAAATCATCTGTTATTTCTTTTTTGGTCCCCTCGATATCCCTTCCCCCCCCCCAGTTTGAGATTCAGGGGATGAGATGGGAGTAGGTGCTAGTCTGGAACAAAGTTGGTCTATGTGGTGCTTCCACATTTTACCATCTGCAGTTTGTAGATGATAGGATCGGGGTCCCGTAAGTTGCGTAATGGTAGCAGGGACCCACAATGGGTCGCCTGAGAAGTTTTTCGCAAAAACGGGGTCACCTTCCTGGAATGATCAACACTTGCTGCTGGATCCCAGGGGTTGTTCAGGCGTGTAAGCAGGGTGGAGGTGATCGAGATGCGAGTGAAGTTTCTGGCCCATCAGGAGTTCAGCTGGGGTTCTGTTTGTGGTGCTGCTTGGGATAATATGTTGGAGGAGAAGCATCCGGGTTATTTTGTCGTCAATGTCACCGTGGTCCATTTTGTGTAGAGTCTTCTTTACAAATTGAACCATTCGCTCAGCCCTACCATTGGCCGCAGGTTGAGCTGGCGATGTTAAGGCATGGCGGATGCCCGGTCTGCTAGGTACTGTTTGAATGCCAGGGCAGTGAATTGGGTAGCGAATAGCTTATTCAGTTTTTTAATGACTGCCTCCGTGGTGGTGCTTTTCATTTTGTGGACCTTGAGCCAGTTAGAATAGGCATCCACAGTTAGAAGGAAAGTGTGTCCTCTTGTGGGTCCCGCAAAATCGATGTGGATACGGGACCAGGGACCTTGAGGCGTTTCCCACTGAGTTGGAGGTGTTTTTGGAGGAGCAGAGTGAGTCTCCTGGCATTTGCTGCACGTCGCTACCCAGGTCTCTATCTGCTTGTCTAACCCAGGCCACAATGCGTAATTCCTGGCCAATGCCTTCATCCGCACGATGCCTGGATGTCCATTGTGCAACATTTTAAAAACTTTATGTTGCAATTTCTCTGGGATTACAACTCTGTCTCCCCACAAGATGCAGCCCTTTTGGGAGAATAGTTCTGTCTGTCGATTTCTGAATGGCTTGAAAGTATCATTGGGTGTGCTGTCCGGCCAACCCCGTTCCACCCAGCTTAGGACTCATGCCAAAGAAGGGTCCTTTTTCGTTTCTGAGGCGATGTCTCGAGCGGTCAGCGGCGGCGATTTAAGAGTTTCGATTTGCAATACAGTTAGGGTTGGAGCTGGGTCCTCTATGACATCTGGTAGTGGAGAGCGGCTCAAAGCGTCAGCGTGGGGAATGGCTTTCCCCAGGCAGTGTTGCAGTTGGTAATTGTAGGCAGCTAAAAATTCTGACCAACATGTCATTCTTGGTGATAAGATGTGGGGAGTTGGTTTGTTTCCTGCCAAAATACCAAGTAGCGGCTTGTGGTCTGTAATTATGGCAAAGGGTCTCCCATACACATATTCATGGAAACGTTTAATTGCGGATACAATGGTGAGAGCCTCTTTATCAAGTTGGCTATAGTTCCTTTCAGTTTTGGACAAAGTTCTTGAAAAGAACGCAATAGGTGCCTCATTACCATTTAGCAGGACATGGCTTAAAATGGCTCCCACTCCAAATGGTGAGGCGTCACAGGTAACCGTTAAGGGTAAAATCTCGTTGTATTGTGTCAATACAGCATCAGAAGTTAAGAGGTCTTTTACTTGTTGAAATGCCCATTCTTCACGCCGTCCCCAGACCCAGGAAGCCTTTTTGTCGAGAAGTCTATGTAGGGGTTCGGCTACGGTCACCTTCTGGGGCAAGAAGATGTTATAAAAGTTAATGAGTCCCAGGAAGGCTTGGAGGTCTGTCTTATTCCTAGGTCTTGGGGCATTTTTGATTGCAGCTAGTTTTTTTTTCAGTGGGATGGATTCCCTGTCTGTCGAGAAGGTATCCCAGGAACTCCACTCTCTCCGTACAAAGTTGACACTTGTCCCTTTTTACTTTCAGGCCAGCGTCTTTAAATTTTTGAAGAACCCTTCTGAGTCGTTGTATTAATAACTCTTTAGTAGGGGCAGCTATTAAGACGTCGTCAAAATAAGGCACGGCGCCTTTTATGCCTTGTAATAGTCTCTCCATCAAACTTTGGAAAATGCCAGGTGCCACGCTTACTCCGAATTGGAGTCTATTGCACTTGAAGGCACCTCTATGTGTAACTATTGTCTGGGCTTCTGCAGTCGTTGCGTCGACGGGTAGCTGTTGGTACGCCTGAGCTAAGTCCAATTTCGCAAATATTTTTCCACCACCCAGGGAGTGAAGAAGGTGTTGGACCACCGGTACTGGGTAAGCGCTCTGTTGAAGGGCATGATTTAGGGTGGCCTGGTAATCCCCATAAATTCTTAACGAGCCATCTGGCTTCATGGACGTTACTATTGGAGTTTCCCAATGGGCATGGTCAATCGGTTCCAACACACCCTGGGCTATTAATTTATCTAGCTGCTCGTCGATCTTTGGCTTGAGGGCAAAAGGCACCCGACGAGGCTGAAGACGAATGGGAGCTACATCAGGGCTGAGATTAAACTATATAGGGGTCCCCTTGTACTTGCCTAATGTTCCTGTGAACACGTCCTGGAATTCCTGGATGAGGGCCTCTTCCCAGTCATCGCTTCCGGTTTGGTGTATGCCGGCTTGTTCAATTCCAGGTGGGGCAAACCACTGTAACCCTAACAAACTGGGCCGGTCACGATCGACGACAGTCAGGGGAAGCGTCGCAGTGTGGTCCTTGAAGAATACTTGGACGTGGCTGGAACCGACAACCGGAATTCTGTTTCCCTGGTAGTCTTTTAGGATGATTCTTTGAGTGCTGAGGTCCTGGCGACAGATGGCAGGGATCAGCTGTTTGAGGGTTTTCCAGGAGACCATCGATAGGGACGACCCTGAATCGACTTCCATCACGCATGGTCGATTCTCAATAGTAACCTTTATGTGGATCTTTTTTGTTTCTAGCGATGAAGCGCGGCCGATAATAATAGTTTGGTGCGCCTCTTCTCGTCTCGTTGAAGAGGCAGGTGCTCAATTTCTGTAGTGGTAGTGGTTGTTCCATTGGTGGTTCAGGCGGTCCCGATTTCCAGGTGGTTTGCCTGTCTCCCGACGGAGATTGTTCTCCCTTCGGTTTGGACTGGACTCTCACTTGCTTCTGCAGACCTTTGCGATGTGGCCTCTTTTCGGCTTGACCTCCTCTTCCTCACTGTCTCAGGATGACTTGAGGTCTTCGTGATGGGTGGTAATAGCGTGCCTCTCAGAGGAGAGCGGACTATCGTTAGCGAGTTGGCAGTGCAGTGCGTTCACTCGGCGCATTCGAGCAGCTGACTTCCTGGTTGCTTCTGCGGCAGTAGCGTCGGTGATGATATCTGCAAGGCTGATGTCTCCTTTCGCCATGAGTTTACTCTGCGCTGTGTGGTCATCTACACCCAGAACTATGTGGTCTCTCAGGGCTTCCTCGAGGTTTGCAAAACCACAGAGGCCTTCTAGGTTCCGGAGGTCGACTATGAAGTCCCCAACACTCTCATTCTTCCATTGGTTCCTCTGGTAAAACTCGTGTCTTCGTATCAGTGTAGGTACTGCGGGTGCGTAATGGGGTTGGAGGATTGGCGCGAGGTTATCCCAATCCATGGTCTTCACTTCCGCCGGTTTGGCAAGTGCTTTAGCCATTTTGAAAACGGCGGGGCCGCAGTGGGTCAGGAACACCGCTCGTTTCTTGCCAGGCGTAGTATCCTTCAGATTGTTGGTCTCTAGGAACATCTGGAAACGGTCTATATACGAGTCCCAGTCTTCATTTGCTGGGTCAAATGGAGGTGGTATGGCGCCGCTGGTCATTCTGCCATTTGTTGCATGCGCTCTTCAGCCACGTGCTCTGTGTTGTTCGATGAGTACTTAGTCAGCTCTATCGTCTCCGCATCCCATCCTCGTCTCCAGTGTTAAGTCCTGAGCATGGGCGCAAGGAACGGAGACGAGACATCGAACTGTGACTTCAACTCTTTATTCGTGACTTCAGAACAGAGCAAATACTTGGGCAGCAGCAGCTCTTTTATAGAGCTGGCTGCTGTCAAAACAACCAATGATTTGAGTTTACTGGTCTAACAAGCGTCCAATCAGAGAGACCTGCTAACAGCCAATCGGACTGGCCAGAATCGACCAATCATGACTCGCTATTCGCGGGCCAATGAGAAGTGCAGGATTATGAGCCTGCTGTAAAAGTAAAGCTATTAGGGTTGTTACTGATGCGTTGGCTTAGTCCATAACAAATGGGGAGGCTGTAATGGTGGTAAGTGTGAAAAATGGTCATAAGCAGAGGTGGTATTCATCAGGTTCTGACCAGTTCTGGAGAACTGGTCATGGAAATTTTGAGTAGTTTGGAGAACCAGTCAATACCACTTTTGACTGGCCCTGTCCCCATCTCTTCTCTGCCTCCCATCGAGTCCCAGTTGATCGGCTGGGTCTTCTTTGGTTGCCTTGCACAGGAGAACGGAGCTGGAAAGCAGGTTAGTGGGGTAAAGTGGGAATGGGGATTTTGCAGTATCTGTCAACTCATAAAATATTTATCTGGTCTTTTAGAGTTGCCAGCAGAAAGAGAGGGGGGAGTAGTGCAGCAGCTTGCAAAACCGAAACTGCATTCCATAAATGTTTTCAAAGATAGTTTCGAGGTGACCGAAATTTCTGCCTCACAAAATTCTAACTGGAGAGCATGATTGATGATTCTTGGCTATGGATGTGTCCCATTGGAGAATATGAATTATGATACACCCAGGGGATGGGGAGAAAACCAGGGTCAAGGGTGACAATGAATGATGTGTCTCAGAGTCAGCTACACCCAGGTAGCATTAGCATGTTTACTCCTAATAAATCTTCTTTAAGCTTTGAAAATCCATCTAGAGACTCATGATTTAAATGGGGGTAACTACCGGAACCCTGACAGATAGCTTCCCCTGGAGTGGGGTGGGAATGGAGATTTTGCTATATCCTTCCCCTGCCAAGCGACGCCCACCAAGCCACACCATGGCCACCAAGACACGCCCACAGAACCAGTAGTAAAAAAAAAAAAGAATCCCACTTCTGGCATAAGTCCCTTTTTTCAGTACCACTGCAACTTTGAACAGTCGCTAAATGAACCGTTGTAAATCAAAGACTACCTCCACAAAAACATAGAGGCACATTGAATTGTTGAGTTCAAACTGAGCATTCCCTCCCAGCCAGCCTGTCCAACACCACCATTCGGACGGCCACGTGCTCCCGAACTGGTGACCCTTTTAGCAAGATCCTTACTTCTTCTGAGTTTCGCCTGACTTCACACGGATCCGTCTGATCTGCAGTTCTTTGGATGAGAGATCGGGCTTGGACCAGTAATTTTGCATTTGGCTCCAAAAGTTGTACCAGGACTGAGTCGTGATTTCCCAGGTGAGTTTGATCCTTAGAATATCACCCACATCTTCTCCTGTGTAGACCAGGAAGGTGTTTGTATAGTTCAGGCCAATCTGATCTGATCTGAAAAGGAAACCAAAGTGGAACAAATGTCATTCCTCCACCAGCTCAGCCTTGCTTCAAAGGGAAGACAGCAAGGCCCCACAGGGTTCAAGAGTCGAGATGATGAGATGGGATTAGACCAGGGGTCTCCAACCTTGGCTCCTGAAAGCCTGGCGGACTTCAACTCCCAGAGTTCCACAGCCAGGCTGGCTGTGGAATTCTGGGAGTTGAAGTCCACCAGGCTTCCAGGGGCCAAGGTTGGAGACCCCTGGATTAGACCCTCAAGGTACAAGTTTCCGACCCTCGTTTCAAATTATGGAGGCACTAAGACATGCGGTGTAGGAACAACAAAGACCATGAAAACTTCTCTGACTCTCAGAATCAGAATAGAGCTGGAAGGGACCTTGGAGGTCTTCTAGTCCAGCCCCCTGTCCCTGCAACAGATCCCATACCATTTCAGACAAGTGACTGTCCAATCTCTTCTTAAAAACCTCCAGTGAGGAAGCACCCACAGCATCTGAAGGTAACTTCTATTTCACTGGTTAATTGTCCTCCCTGTTGGGAAGTTTAGTTCCAGGTTGCTTCTCTCCTTCATTAGTTTCCATCCATTGTTTCTTCTTGTCTTGCCTTTTGGTGCTTTGGAAAGTAAATTGACCCCCCTCTTCTTTGTGGCAACCTCTCAAATACTAGACTACTGCTATCCTGTCTCCCCTAGTCCTTCTTTTCTCTAGCCTAGCCAAACCCAAATCCTCCAACCAGTTTTCATACGTTTTAGTCTCATCTTAGTTGCTCTTCTCTGTACTTTTTCCAAAATCTCAACATCTTTTTTTGTAATGTGGTGACCAAAACTGGATGCAGCATTCCAAGTGTGGTCTCACCAAGGCTCTGGACCGTTCCCCTCTTTGAAATAAGGAATCTAACAACTCTTCCTAGGACAGAGTTGGGGAAACAAAGCATGGAAGTGGCCTTTTTAGAAAATGTTGGGGCCCGCCAGCAGCCAGCAGAGCTGGCAGTAGAATTGGACAGTGAGGAGGTTGGGGAGGAACATGGGGCCAGTCCTGGAGTCTGGGGAAGGCTCTGATGAGGGCTCTGTGTCAGGAGGGCAGAAATGGGGCCAGGGCCGTCTGACAGTTACCAGCTGCCTTTGGAGTTGGAGATCAGTGGGGCAGAAGAACAGCTGGAGCCTGTTCCCAATGTGCGCATGTGCAGAGCTGCCAGGAGAAGGGAACAGTTAAGGAACATGGGTTGACTCGGGAGTAAAGGCACAGGTGGACGGTGAATGGCCCCTTCCATATGGTGAAATGGAGTGTTTGCAGGAGACAATTAGTTCATTTAATTAGTGTGAAGATTTGTCCGTGACTCTCAGAGACTCCTTGTCAAGTATTTTCTGGTACAGCGTTGCACTTGGAAGCTATTGGCCTGGCAACTCTCCAAGCCTGATAAGGTCTATGGTTATAATTCACCCTTGAAAGACTGTTTGCCAGGACTTTGCTGGATGTGAATGATAGAAATTTACATTAACCTAATAAAAGGGTTTTTTGTTAGGACAAGAAGTCTGTTTCATGATTTTGTGAAGCCTAGAACAGAAAAAAACAATGTCAACTTTAATGAGATTGACTGATATTTGAAATTTTCCACTTACATTTCCAGAGGTAGAGGTTCAGAATTTCCACTGGTCCCAAAGAAGGTCACGGAAAATACTGGTTCAGTTTCTCCCAGACTTTTGTAGCTGAAGACATGGATTTTCAACTGATAGTGGAAAACTGAGGAAAAACAAGAGCCCAACATTAGAGTAGCAAACTTGTGGCAACATAGACAGACATGGCTCACAAGGGGCAGAGGATCTGAGGACCATAGGTGTTCTTAGGACCCCAAACTGGAAGACTAGAGAGAACCAGAAAAGCAGTAGGGTGTGGAGGTCATAAAATGGGGCAAAACACACTCAGCAACTGTCTCGCTTAGGAACGGACATTTTGGGCTCAATTGTGTTCATAAGCCAAGGACTACCTGTAGTAGGATTTCACCTTACCTTTGAAAGGCATGCCAGCCCTTGTCTTGAGGTACATCTTGCTGTTGCGTTTGTTCCTCATCTTCTTGGTGTTGTATCCGATGCTGTTGCAGCGATTCTTCCGACAGCTCAAGCAAATGCCCTTCTTGAAGCGTCCGGAATCCGTGCATTGGAAGGCAAAACTAGGCTTGTCCTTGTTCACAAGCGAGTCCACAAAGAGGTGCACTGACCGCTCATGTTCACATATCACAAGGCCCCCAATGTCTACAGGGGGGAGATGGATCACAGTCGATCATTAGGACCTTAGAGTCCCAGTGGATGATCACTTAAACATAGAATCATAGAGTTGGAAGGGACCTTGGAGGTCTTCTAGTCCAACCCCCTGCTTAAGGAGAAGACTGTAAACCAGTGGTTCCCAACCTTTTTTTGGACATGTCCCATCTCTAAAACCCTGATGTTTCCCCCCCCCCCCGTGACATATAATTCTTACTATTCAAAAAGTGAACCCTTACTCATGTGGAGGAAGCTAAAAGGCCATTAACTTGGTTTAAACATGGCTCTAAAGAACATGGCATCCATAAAAGAGAAAAATAAAAGAATGAAAGACAGTAGAAGTACTGAGGAACTTAAAAAAATAATAATAGGATGAAGGGATATCAAAAAAAAAACTACTTGCCCACTTGGTTTGAACCTGCAGCTTAGTGGGAAAATGCTTTGGTAGTTCAGTAGGTGGAGATGAATCACACAGGCCTGGCAAGGCCTATGCATGCATGGCTCAGCCCCAGATTGCCCCGAGAGGAAAAGTATTGTAAAACATGGTATGGGAAAACACAGACCAAAAATAACTGTAAATCGAACAATTTCTTACTTAAACTTGGGTCCTGGTTCTGTATCCTCACTGCTGGGCTTCCCCCAGTAGCCATCCACTCTGTCTCCCCACAGAGCAGCTCTGCCTGCAACCACCCAGCCAGCAGCAAAGCCCACGAGAGAGAGAGAGAGAGAGAGAGAGAGAGAGAGAGAGAGAGAGAGAGAGAGAGAGAGAGAGAGACTCTGCTAGTCTCATGATCCTTATTGGGAACACATCTGATGGACTGGCAGTTGCTCCCTCCTCCTCCCAGCTGGGATATCTTTTCCAGACCAGGCCCTAGGCCTGATGAACCTATGGCATGCGTGCTGGAAGTAGCACGCTGAGCCACTTCTGCCGGCACGCAAGAGCTCGCCTGGAAGAGCCCCACTGTGCATTCACACACACTGCCACCGCCCAATAGCTGATTGTTGGGTATCGGGTGCGCGGGAGACACGCGAGTATGTGCAGATGAAAAACACTACGTTGCAATTTCGCATTTTCCTGCTCAGCCAAAAGGGAGGAGCATTTCCCCATGGGCTGCAGCGACATTTATGGTGGTTTTTGGAGTGTGGGGCAAGCACGAGCTCAGCTTGGCCAAGAACCAGACAAGCCACTAGCGAAGAATGTTGCAGTGCAGCCCAAAGGACACACATATCATTTAAATAATAAGGACGGGGCAGAACCAGTTGGAAACATTTCATAAACTGAAATGGCTTTGTGCAGTACCTTAAATGGGAAGGCATGAGTTTTCCAAGCGGCTGCCAATTATCACAAAGCCTCAGGTTCATTAGCCAAGCAGCCCACACGGGCATGCTTTTCTTTCCTATTGCCAGGATTGAGAGTCCAAGAAAGATGTCTGAAGTTTAAATGATGGCTTTGCATTTATAAAATGTGTGTTGTAGTTTAAAGTCCTTCCAGAGGGCGTTCTAACTGAAAACCTGAAACACAGCCCTTCCTAGTCTAGGCTCCTTCCAGAATTTTGGGACTACCCTATCCCATAATGCCTCCCAGGAATGGGGCTTTTGATCATACTGCTTGATGGTCAAGGGAACCAAAATCAGCAGCAAGAGCCATGTGGGAAGGTCAAAACCAGCAAGATGGCATCTCCTCCTCCTCCTCCTCCTCCTCCTCCTCCTCTATTTTAATGAAAATAAGGCCTAGAAGCGACATGAGAGCACTGTTCCAATATCTAAGGGGCTGCCACAAAGAAGAAGGGATAATCCACTTGAAGGCAGGATAAGAAGCAATGGAAGGACACTAATCAAGGAGAGAAGCAACTTACAACTAAGGTGAAATTTTCTGACAATGAGGACAATCAATCAGTGGAACAACTGACCTCCAGAAGTTGTGGGTATTCCATCAGTAGAAGTTTTAAAAAGAGATTAGACAGCCATTTGTTTAAAACAAATCATTTGCAGATGATACAACAGTGGTAGGACTCATCTCCAGGCGGGATGAGTCTGCCTACCGAGATGAGGTGGATCGGTTGCTTTCGTGGTGTAGAGACAATAACTTGCTCCTCAACACCAATAAGCAATGGAGACCGAGTGGAGCAAGTGGCCAGTTTTAAGTTTCTGGGTGTTACCATAAAAAAGGACCTGACCTGAGACTTCTCAGAAAACAGCAACTGAATGAAAAACTGCTGGTGACCTTCTACCGCTGTACCATAGAGAGTATCTTAATTTACTGCACCTCTGTATGGTTTGCCAATTGCACAGGGGCAGATAGGAAAGCACTCCAGAGGGTTAACGCCATTGCCCAGAAGATCATGGGTTGCCCTCTCCCCTCTTTGGAAGAGCTTTATAGCTCCCGCTGCCTTAAGAAAGTTCAAAACATTCTCAAAGATCCATCTCATCCTGGGAACCCTTTTTTTGAACTATTACCATCGGGCAGACGGTACAGGATAATAAAAACAAGGACAAATGGGCTGAAAGGCAGCTTCTATCCCAGGGCAGTTGCTCTGTTGAATTCTGCTGTATAGTGCAATGTTGGTGCGGTGTCGGGGTTTTTCAATTCAATGCGTTGAGTGTGTTTGTGTTTATTTTCATGGTCATGATGTACACTGAAGATGGTGTTTGATTTCGTTGTCTGAGGTGCAATGACAATAAACTAAACTAAATTAAATGTTATAAGGGGTTGAGCAAAGAGTTGGATTATAAGACCTCTAAGGTCCCTTCCAACTCTGTTACTTTGTTTGCTTTTTGGCTCCCCCCCCCCCCCACCAACACATATCCATTGATTGCAGGCCAAAATATTTAAGAGGTAGCTGCTTTAAAGCAACCTTGAAATATAAGTCAATTTTGCCATTGTAACTTCCTTGATACTGAAATTGGAGGCCTAAAGAAGTCTAGTATTTATATGGTAAAGAAAAAATACCAAGAAGATTTTATTAATATTTCACTGGGCATTATCCTGCTCTAATGCTCACAAGGATCCTATATGAAAAGAAAGGCCAAAGAGGTAGAAGCTGCATTGGATTTTGTCTTGGAGACTGTTTGAAATACTTTCTCAGTAGTTATGTTCACACAACTTGGTTCATCAAATCAGGGAAAAGACAGTAACAGTACAGGAAGTCCTTGTCTTACAACCACTTGAGCCATGGTGGCTCAGTGGTTAGAGTGCAGTACTTCAGGCTACTTGTGCTGCCTAAAGGCTGACTGCAATTTGGCAGTTCAAATCTCACCAGGCTCAAGGTTGACTCAGCCTTCCATCCTTCCAAGGTGTGTAAAATGAGGACCCCGATTGTTGGGAGCAATAGGTTGACTCTGTAAACCGCTTAGAGAGAGCTGTAAAGCACTGTGAAACAGTATATAAGTCTAAGTGCTATTGCTATTGGTTTAGTGATCAAAGTTACAATGGCACTGAAGAAAGTGATTTATGACTATTTTTCACATTCACAAACATTGCAGCATCCCCATGGTCACATGATCAAAATTCAGACGCTTGACAAATGACTGATATTATGATGGTTGGAGTGTCCCAGGATCATGGGGTCACCTTTTGCGACCTTCTGACAAGCAAAGTCAATGGGGAAGCCATATTCACTTAACAACTGGGTAACTAACTTAACCACTGCTGTCACTTAATATCTGTGGCAAGAAGGGTTGTAAAATGGGGCAAGACTCACTTAACAACTTGTCTCACTGAGCAATGGAAATTTGGGGGTCAATTATGGTAATCAAGGTATACCTGTAATGCACCATATCCCAAGCTTATTTAAGGTGCATCCATCTGTGTTTTTGCATGTTGTACAAATCTCAGCAAACTGAGTCAGTTTTTAATATATTGTCTTCTGCAAGGAGTTGTGGCTAAATTAGGCAATTATGCACAACTGGTTCTGATAAAAATGCATCAAAATGAGAAGTGCCATGTCATTGCTTGGAAATCTTCTAAAGTTCTAAACCAGGGGTCCTCAAACTTGGCAAGTTTAAGACTTGTGGACTTCGATTCCCAGAATTCCTCCTCCAGTCATGTTAGCTCAGGAATTCTGGGAGTTGAAGTCCACAAGTCTTAAATTTGCCAAGTTTGAAGACCCTTGTTAATCTAAACCCTAGACTCGTAACAACAACGGAGACAGGATTTTCAAATTTTGAGAAGCCACTATATTTCAAATAGAACAGACTTTGCTCATCACAAATTCAAGAATCTGTTCTGAATAATGCAATTTAACCAGAGTTAAATTGAGAAGTGCAGTGGTTTGGGATTGGAAGAATGAGATAGAAAAAAAAAAATCTTCCACATTAAAAAAAATTCCCTTTGACTTTGGATGCCCTTTCTTGAAAATAAAAGGTTAGAAAATGTGGTCTTTGTTGCTATTCTTGGAGAATTGAAGACGTCTGGAGAACTAGCTTGATATCCCTCTGGAATGTGGATACTGAAGCTATAAGTGCTTAGACAATTTTTTGCCTTAACAGTTCCTCAATTTTGCCCTTTTATTTTGATTCTTTACTAATTTACTTGATTATTTACTAGAATTTTTAATTGTATATTTAGTGAGCATTTTTATTTATTCTGGTGTCTGGTCAAAAACTGTAATAAACAAAATAATAAAATACTAATCAAGGAGAGAACCAACTTAGAACTAAGGAGAAATTTGCTAACAGAACAATTAATCACCCGGCTGGCTTTCATGGAACGACATACAACGCCTCCTGGAGCTTTTAAAGAAAAGATTGGACAACCATTTGTCTGAAATGCTATAGCAGGGGTCTCCAACCTTGGCTCCTGGAAGCCTGGCGGACTTCAACTCCCAGAGTTCCACAGCCAGCTGCTGTGGAATTCTGGGAGTTGAAGTCCGCCAGGCTTCCAGGAGCCAAGGTTGGAGACCCCTGTATAGGGTTTCCTGCCTGAGAAGGGGGTTAGATTAGAAGACCTCCAAGGTCCCTTCCAACTCTGTTATACTGTAATCTTGTGTAGGTACTGCCACACTTCATACGGATCTACAGCAGCGTATAATCTTTACGTTAGTATAAAACATATTTTATCAAAAGCAACATTTATATAACTTTTAGTACTGCTCATATGGTACTGAAGCTTTACTATTTAAACATTTCACAGGCAGACCTCTAGTTACAACTGTCCATTATGGTTGCAAGTAATGACAGTCAGGAAGCAGCTCATCATGTGACCAAGCCTGATTTTACAACCTTTTTTGTCGTGGTCATTAAGTGAGCCCATTGTTCAACTATGGTTGAGGTGGGAATATGCCCACAGGTGAATAGCCCCTTCCATAGGGATTAAAAGAGGAACAAAAGCGGAGGGGGCTTTTGCAGGAAACAATTTGTTTGCTGCAGCACTGTGAAGATCTGTCTGTGCATCTCAGAGACTCTGTGCTGAGCCCTTCCGTGTCAGCACTGCGTTTGGAAATATTCACTTGGCAGCTCTCCAGGCTAGATAAGGTCTGTGCTCCTAATTACACCCTTGAAAGACTGGTTGCAAGGCCTTTGGCTGAATGTGAATGCAAGAAATTCACCTTCGTTTAATAAAAAAGGCTTTGCCGGAACAAAGTGTCTGCTACTCTGCTTAGTGCTTTTTGGGGAAACCTAGGTCAGAACAGTGGTATTCCTGCCTCTGGAAAGCTCCTACACTCTGAAGCAACTTCATAGATCAAGCAGAAGAGTCAACTCACCTCCTAAAGCGAGCGTTCCCAAGATGTCAGTAAGGCCGCATCCTGGCTGGATG
This sequence comes from Hydrophis major, assembly GCA_033807585.1. Taxonomy (NCBI): domain Eukaryota; kingdom Metazoa; phylum Chordata; class Lepidosauria; order Squamata; family Elapidae; genus Hydrophis; species Hydrophis major. The sequence continues at coordinate 367,725,681 of CM066329.1, forward strand.
TCTCCTCCATTGGGGTAAATGTCGATATGACCCACAGGCATCTGGATCCCAATGCTGATGCCCAATGTTTCTCTTGTGTACGTGTGCAAGACATCCACAAAATCAGCATCGTCGGGAGAGAGACGTTTGCTTGGATCAGCTCCTTCAAACATCGGCCCAGCTGGATCCAAGCCTGGAATATCCAAGGCATGTGGTTAGCCCTTCACCATAATTGAAGGCTGTTGTTCTTCTAGAACAGTGTAGGGAACGATGGCTCTTTGATGACTTGTGGACTTCAACTCTCAGAATTCCTGAGCCAGCTGGCTGACAGCTGGCTGAGGAATTCTGGGAGTTGAAGTCCACAAGTCATCAAGGGGCCATCGTTCCCCACACTCTGTTCTAGAAGAACCTGCTTTGTACCTCATCAGAGGAATGGTTAGTCTACTTCAGCAGCGGGGACAAACGTAATGCTACTTTAACCATTATGTTATGGTGGATCTCATGGTTAACTTCCAAATTTGGAAGTGAGTTGGTACTAGTGGTGGGATTCAAATCTGTTTACTACTGGTTCTGTGGGCGTGGCTTGGTGGGCGTGGCGGGGGAGGATACTGTAAAATCTCCAGTCAGAGGTGGAATTTGCCGTTTCTCCGAACTATTCAAAATTTCCACTACCGGTTCTCCAGAACTGGTCAGAACCTGCTGAATACCACCTCTGGTTGTACGTAGAATATGAAACTAGCTTTCTGGGACTGTACAGAATCCATGGCCCACCTACATTGATAAACTTAGTTTTTTGGGGGAAGAAAAGAGCTACATTTCTTGCAAGTCTTAGTTTGCTGTCTCATAGAACTTGCATCCAACATGTAGGAAATCTCAGGAGGGAAGAAAAGAAAATGGAAGAAGGTTTTCATTCACAAAAGAACTATGAAACTTTTATGCCACCCATAAGGGACTTTTGAGGCAAAATTGTCATACATTTTTGCCTCAAAAGAACAGCATATTTTCAGCCCATTCTGAGAAAGGCAGGCAGGGTTGGGAATCCCTCATAGCCTTGGGGTGACAGGTTGTTTGGTTTGAAAGGAGAATTATAAAATAGATCCTCTACGGGAAGCAAAGTTTGGGGAAAATATTCTTGGCAAAATAAGGTGCTGGGTGTGCACACATAGACAAAAGGACACGTACCTACTTAAACACACATACCGTACACACAGAATTAGGAATAAAAGCTTCACATGGCAATTAAGGTTAAGGGTGGATTGAGGAGTGCCAATCTGCCACAAATGCCAATAAAAGATCTTTTTTTTCTTGACTTTTCTCCTGTGTAATGAAGGACTGAGGGCGCTAGAAATCAAAAAGCTGATGACATGGCAGAAGACAGAAGAGAAGGCAGAGACCGAAATGAGATGCCCTCCCACCTTCTCACTTTGGCCCCGTCCACCACTAACCACAACCCAGCCTTGACCAAAACACAGCTCTGCAATTACCCCCAAGGGCGTGCATCGAAGGCAGCCTACAGATGAGATCAGTTTACTCAAAGCTATTTTGAGTGGCTATTTTGATGGCTTTGATTAATTATTTGAAGTCTAGCACCCACAACTTAGTCAGGGTCAACTAAGTCAGGGGTCTCCCAACTTGGCAACTTCTTGAAGTCTTATGGACTTCAACTCCCAGAATTCTTCAGTCAGCCATGTTGAAGTCCCCAAGTCTTAAAGTTGCCAAATTTGGAGACCTCTGGACTAATTCTTTAAGGCAGGGGTCCCCAAACTTGGCAATTTTAAGACTTGTGGACTTCAACTCCTAGATTTCTGGGAGATGAAGTCCACAAGTCTTAAAATTACCAAGTTTGGAGACCACTGCTTTAGGGCTACGAAACCACTTCTTGCACTAAATGCAAAAAATTCTGGAGAACCAGTAGGGAAATTTTGGGTAGTTCAGAGAACCGGCAAATACCACTTCTAAGTGGCCCCATCCCCATCTATTCTTTGCCTCCCGAGTCCCAGCTGATCAGCTGGATCTTCTTTGGTTGCCCTGCACAGGAGAACAGAGCTGGAAAGCAGATTAGTGGGGTGGGGAGGGAATGGGGATTTTACAGTAACCTTCCCCTGCCACGCCCACCAAGCCATGTCACACCCACCAAGCCACGCCCACAAAAAAGTTTTAAAAAAGAAAAAAAAAAGTAAAAAAATTTGAATCCCACCACTGACTAAATGGGATATCTGACAGTTGCAGAAATGGGAGACAAATCTCTGCAATGTTTTTGGAAAGCAAGAGAAAGCCACGAAGTGGTCACCTTACCTGTAATTCTCCCAACAGTGCCCCGGGCATAATTTCCGGTATAGCCAGCAATATGGGCCCCGAGACTGTAGCCAATCAGATGAACATTCTCGAGTTGGAAGTCCTTCTTGTTCTGCAACAATTAAGAGGAGAAATGACAAATGGACAAAAATCTCATGCTAGAACTTTCCTCCCAGGAGAAAACCCACATCTTTAAAAATCAAGGGTATCTAAGAAAAATGCATTTTACAGGTAGTCCTTGGCTTATGACAACAACCGGGACAGCTGCTCAGTGCGTTTCATCCCATTTTACAACCTTTCTTGCCACAGTTGTTAAGTGAATCTCTGCAGTTGTTAAGTTAGTAACATGGTTACTAATTAAATCTGTTGACTTTGCTTATCAGAAGGTCACCAAAGGGGATCAAATGCCCCAGGGACACTGCAACTGTCATAAATACAAATCAATTGCCAACTGTTCAGAGTATTGCAGTGTAAATTCAGCCCCAGAACAGTAAACACAGATGGCTGAAGCTTCATTTAACTTCTTTATAAACATATAAAGTAAATTTTACAATACCAGTTGTAGATTTCTCCAACATGGAGCAAACTCAAACAGAAACAGACATGTTACAGGTTCAGAGCTTAACAGCAACTTAACTTCAGCACATAAACAAGCAAGCTTTTTCTTTCACGAGACAGACTCAGAGCTCAACATAGCTTCAGAGCTGCAGAGCTTAATATAGAGCCATGCCTAGGCTACTTCTAGTTTCAGTTTCCAAACAGCCCTCATTGGCTGACTTAGTTGCTATGCCTATTCATTGGCTGACTTTGTTACCATGCTCTATTCCAGTTCATAAATATACTTGGACACCACAATCTGAATTTTGATCATATAACTGTGGGGAGGCTGCAACAAACGGTCATGTCACTTTTTTCAGTGCCATTGTCACTTCGAATGATCACCAAATGAACTGTGGTAGAATAGATTGAGAACTACCTGTAGTTATATGTCCAGTTAGACATCCACCACTCAAATGTGCATTCTTCCCCTGCAAATTATAAACCAATCCAGCTGTAAAGGGCCATAGCAAGGAACAGCTAAGAAATTAAATCCTAAATGTATAGTTCCGTTACAGAAGGCCTCAATCTAAACGTCAAAGTACATAAAACAGCTTGGAAGATCAGGCTTATCCAATGGGAGGCAGATTAATTAAAGACAGAAGTTGACTAATCAACTGTGACAGAGAGAGAGAGAGAAAAGCAAATTTGGATGAAGGAACAGCTGCCGGCTGCAAGGAATGAGGCCTGCCTACTGAGATCCGCTAAATAAATATGCGCATAAAATAGAGGCAAGGTTATTATGGCTTTTCAGTATTTGACTAAGATCCAGTGAGGAGGCTAGTATTTAAGATCTGTGAAATGATATTATTTCCTAGTCTCCTGTTTCCCCGAAGCTTCACATTTTTAAATGACAGCAGGGACCTAACTAGATTAAGGAACAGATAATTTAAGGAATGATTAAGCAATTGGGGATTTAACCAAGCAGATCTGAGCAAGAGACCTAAGCCAGATTGGCAAATGTCAAAGGATGAAGGTGCATTTTGTACATAGATTGTGTGTCCCTGAGATATCCGGCATTTAATCAGCCCCAGTTGTTTCCTCTCCTCACCTTTTTGGCACCCAGCCAGCATTGTCGTGCTGCTTCCAAGTAGTAAGTCTTGAGTGAGCAGATGTGGCGCTTCCCAAGCATCAGTTTGATGCGAGGTTGAGCCGTCACTTTTGTGTGCGGTTTTTGCAGAATGAAATGTTTGCCTGCTTGCAAAATTTACCTCTAACCAGTCCAGCAGCTCTGCAAGTTGTTTTCCAACCACCCTTGTGTTGTTGACAGCAATGGTGTAGAGCTGTTGGGCGAGAGGCAGCCAGTTCACCACCACCACGTTGGCTTCCTTCTCACGTTCCTGCAGAGCGGAGACCAGAGTGTTCAGCCATCTTTCATACATGCCGCCCATCTGTGGGGAGAGGAGAAAAAAAATATATCAGGATATGGCTCCATTCCAGTCCTAGGGAGATTGTAACCTGGTCTTGAAGTCTCAGGAAAGACTTCAGAAAATGACCAGCTGTCTGCAAATAATAGAAATCCTTCCATTCCTCACCATCCAGTCAGAGCTGAAGAAGCTTCTTGGATGAGAAGCGAAATATCTTCAAAAGAAAAAAACCAGAAAGTCCAGTGGCCTCCTGAAAAAAAGGAACTTTGGGACAACTCTCCCAAAGTTGGTTCAGGCTCTCAGAAAAGACATGTTTTTAATAGAAGGATGTAGCTATTAATACATTTGGGGAATGTAATCTTGGGAGAAGATTTGGCTCTTAATCCACATCCAAAGATTTGGATGACCAAGAAGTACATCCCACTATCCTCAGTCCAAATTCAAAAGACCTTCACAAGTGACCAGTTTGGTTTTCTACCAAGGATAGTTTCTTCCCAAACAAAAGGCTGGAGAAGCAGAAGGGTGAGAGAAATGGCTTACAACACTCTGAAAATCACATTATTTAAAAAAAAACAAAAAACTTTTCAAGCTATTAAAATCAGAGGTGGTATTCAGCAGGTTCTGACCAGTTCTGGAGAACCAGTAGTGGAAATTTTGAGTAGTTCAGAAAATCTCCTCTGACTGGCCCCGCCCCCATCTCTTCTCTGCCTCCCGAGTCCCAGCTGATTGGCTGGGTCTTCTTTGGTTGCCCTGCATAGGAGAACGGAGCTGGAAAGCAGGTTAGTGGGGTGGGGAGGGAATGGGGATTTTGCAGTATCCTTCCCCTGCCACACCCACCAAGCCACACCATGCCCACAGAACCACTAGTAAAAATATTTGAATCCCACCACTGATTAAAATATATAGTTTTTCAAACTCAACGTTTGGATCGTGATTCAAACGTTCTGATTCCAGAGTTGGCCTTTCTTAACTTAAACAAGCGTGATCACAGGAGTCGCAAAGATGCTTTTTTCAAAAGGCAACTGGGCTTTCTTTTTCCTTGAAGTCATTTCGCTTCGCACCCAAGAAGCTTCATCAGTTCTGATTGAAGGGTCCTCCACCATTCAATCAGAACTGAAAAAGCTTCTTAGGGAAGAAGCGAAACATCTTCAAGGAAAAACAAAGTCCAGTTGGCCTTTGAAAAAGCACCTTTAGGACAATCATGATCTCTCCATAGACATAAGCACAGGAGGATCTAGTTTTAACCAAGACCACCCCATGTTGATGGAGGATACCTAACCATCCTCTCCACACGCACTAACACAAATTGTTGTTTTTAACTGCACTAGCACCAATATACTTCTTTGGGGGTCATTTGCAGGTGGGAGAATTTTGAAAACTCAGAAAGTTCTACCATGCTTGCACTGGCAAATGCAGGCAAAACCATGCTGGATATTTGATGTATTATGTAGCTCAGCCCTTGAAAATCACGAACTGCCCATGTTTGATTGAACTGGCAGTTTGGCTGGGTCTGTAAACTGAGGTTTTCCTCTGTTTTGGGTAGGATGGAAGGAATGATTATGACAACTTTTTCTTTCCAAATAATCGAAAAATATCTGGAAATGATCTTATAACTCCCAGACCTCAAGCTGCATTCTTACCAGGAAAAGAGGACAGGCACTGACTCAGCCACTGGTGGAATCCCAATCTCTCTCTATAAAAGCGAAATGCCACTCACGCATCATCACAAAATCTCCAGAACCGTCAAGCCTACTGTTATGGACTAAGCTAACGCTTCAGTAACAACCCTAATAGCTTACTTTAACAGCAGGCTCGTAATCCTGCACTTCTCATTGGCCCGCGAACAGCGAGTTGTGATTGGTCGTTTCTGGCCAATCTGATTGGCTGACAGCGGGTCTCTCTGATTGGACGCTTGTTAGAGCGGTAAACTCAAATCATTGGTTGTTTTGACAGCAGCCAGCTCTAAAAAGAGCTGCTTGTGCCCAAGTATTTTGCTCTGTTCTGAAGTCACGAATAAAGAGTTGAAGTCACAGTTCGATGTCTCGTCTCTGTTCCTTGCGCCCATGCTCAGGACTTAACACTGGCGACGAAGGTGGGATGCGGAGACGATAGAGCTGACTCATCGAACAAGACAGAGCACGTGGCTGAGAGCGCACGCAACAAACGGCAGAATGACCAGTGGCGTCATACCACCCGCTCCATTTGACCCGGCAAACGAAGACTGGGACTCGTATATAGACCGTTTCCAGATGTTCCCGGAGACCAACAATCTGAAAGATGCTACGCCTGGCAAGAAACGAGCAGTATTCCTGACCCACTGTGGCCCCGCCGTTTTTAAAATGGCTAAAGCACTAGCCAAACCGGCGGAAGTGAAGACCATGGATTGGGATAACCTCGCGCTGATCCTCCGGGCCCATTATGCACCCGTAGTACCTACACTGATACCAAGACACGAGTTTTACCAGAGGGACCAATGGAAGAACGAGGGCGTTGGGGACTTTGTAGCCGACCTCCGGAACCTGGGAGGACTCTGTGGTTTTGCAAACCTCGAGGAAGCCATGAGAGACCGAATAGTTCTGGGATTAGATGACCATACGCTACAGAGCAAGATCATGGCAAAAGGAGACATCAGCCTTGCAGATATCATCGCTGACGCTACTGCCGCAGAAGCAACCAGGAAGTCAGCCGCTCGAATGCACCGAGCGAACGCACCGCACCACCAACTCGCTAGCGATAGTCCGCCTTCCTCTGAGAGGCACACTATTACCACCCATCATGAAGACCTCGAGTCATCCTCAGACAGTGAGGAAGAGGAGGTCAACCAGCTCCACTCGGAACGAGAGCAAAGGAACCAGAGACTTCCATGCCAATGTGCTGGTTGCGGGGCAAACCACCCGCAATCAGACTGCAAATTCCTCGACGCACTCTGCCATTCCTGTGGGAAAAGAGGCCACATAACAAAGGTCTGCAGAAGCAAGCGAGAGTCCAGTCCAAGCCAGAGAGAGAATAACCTCCGCCGGGAGACAGGCAAACCACCTGGAAATCGGGACTGCCTGAACCATCAATGGAACAACCACTACTACAGAAATCAAGCACCTGCCGCTTCAACGAGACGAGAAGAGGCACACCAAACTATCACTATCGGCCACGCTTCATCACTAGATGCAAGAAAGATCCGCGTAAAGGTCACTATTGAGAATCGACCATGCGTGATGGAAGTCGATTCAGGGTCATCCCTATCGATGGTCTCCTGGAAAACCCTGAAACAGCTGATCCCTGCCATCTGTCGCCAGGACCTCAGCGCTCAAAGAATCATCCTAAAAGACTACCAGGGGAACAGAATTCCAGTTGTCAGTTCCAGCCACGTCCAAGTATCCTTCAAGAACTGCACCGCGACACTTCCCCTGACTGTCGTCGATCGTGACTGGCCCAGTTTGTTAGGGTTACAGTGGTTCACCCCACTCGGAATTGAACTAGCCGGCATACACCAAACTGGAAGCGATGAATGGGAAGAGGCCCTCATCCAGGAATTCCAGGACGTGTTCACAGGAACGTTAGGCAAGTACAAGGGGACCCCTATATAGTTTAATCTCAGCCCTGATGTAGCTCCCATTCGTCTTCAGCCTCGTCGGGTGCCTTTTGCCCTCAAGCCAAAGATGGACGAGCAACTAGACAAATTAATAGCCCAGGGTGTGTTGGAACCGATTGACCATGCCCGATGGGAAACTCCAATAGTAACACCCATAAAGCCAGATGGCTCATTAGAAATTTGTGGGGATTACCGGGCCACCCTAAATCACACGCTTCAGCAGAACGCTTACCCAGTACCGGTGGTCCAACACCTTCTTCACTCCCTGGGTGGCGGAAAAATATTTGCGAAATTGGACTTAGCTCAGGCGTACCAACAGCTACCCGTAGATGCGACGACTGCAGAAGCCCAGACAATAGTTACACATAGAGGTGCCTTCAAGTGCAATAGGCTCCAATTCGGAGTAAGCGTGGCACCGGACCTTTTTGCAAAGTTTGATGGGGAGACTATTACAAGGCATAAAAGGCGTCGTGCCTTATTTTGACGACGTCTTAATAGCTGCCCCACTAGAGAGTTATTAGTACAACGACTCAGAAAGGTTCTTCAAAAATTTAAAGACACTGGCCTGAAGGTAAAAAGGGACAAGTGTCAACTTTGTACGGAGAGAGTGGAGTTCCTGGGATACTTTCTCGACAGACAGGCAATCCACCCCACCGAAAAAAACTAGCTGCAATCAAAAACGCCCCAAGGCCTAGAAATAAGACAGACCTCCAAGCCTTCCTGGGACTCATTAACTTTTATAACATCTTCTTGCCCCAGAAGGTGACCGTAGCCGAGCCCCTACATAGACTTGTCGACAAAAAGGCTTCCTGGGTCTGGGGACGGCGTGAAGAAAGAGCATTTCAACAAGTAAAAGACCTCTTAACTTCTGATGCTGTATTGATACAATACAACGAGACTCTACTCTTAACGGTTACCTGTGACGCCTCACCATTTGGAGTGGGAGCCATTTTAAGCCATGTCCTGCTAAATGGTAATGAGGCACCTATTGCGTTCTTTTCGAGAACTTTGTCCAAAACTGAAAGGAACTATAGCCAACTTGATAAAGAGGCTCTTGCCATTGTATCCACAATTAAACGTTTCCATGAATATGTGTATGGGAGACCCTTTGCCATAATTACAGACCACAAGCTGCTACTTGGCATTTTAGCAGGAAACAAACCAACTCCCCACATCTTATCACCAAGAATGACACGTTGGTCGGAGTTTTTAGCCACATACGATTACCAACTGCAACACCGCCTGGGGAAAGCCATTCCCCATGCTGACGCTTTGAGCCGTTCTCCACTACCAGACGTCATAGATGACCCAACTCCAACCCTAGCCATATTGCAAATCGAAACTCTTAAATCACCGCCGCTGACCACTCGAGACATTGCCTCAGAAATGAAAAAGGACCCTTCTTTGGCACAAGTCCTCAGCTGGGTAGAACGGGGTTGGCCGGACAGCGAACCCAATGACAATTTCAGGCCGTTCAGGAATCGACAAACAGAACTTTTCTCTCAAAAGGGCTGCATCTTGTGGGGAGACAGAGTCGTCATCCCGGAGAAATTGCAACATAGTTTTGAAAATGTTGCACGATGGACATCCAGGCATTGTGCAGATGAAGGCATTGGCAAGGAGTTATACATGGTGGCCAGGTTTAGACAAGCAGACAGAGACCTGGGTGGCGACGTGCAGCAAGTGCCAGGAGACTCACTCTGCTCCTCCAAAAACACCCCCAACTCAGTGGGAAACGCCTCGAGGTCCCTGGTCCCATATCCACATCGATTTTGCGGGACCCACAAGAGGACACACTTTCCTTCTAACCATGGATGCCTATTCTAACTGGCTTGAGGTCCACAAAATGAAAAGCACAACCATGGAGGCGGTCATTAAAAAACTGAATAAGCTATTTGCTATCCACGGATTGCCGGATGTCCTGGTCTCCGATAATGGCCCTCAATTCACTGCCCTGGCATTCGAACAGTACCTAGCAGACCGGGGCATCCGCCATGCCTTAACATCGCCAGCTCACCCTGCGGCCAATGGTAGGGCTGAGCGAATGGTTCAATTTGTAAAGAAGACCTTACACAAAATGGAACAGGGTGACATTTACGACAAGATAACCCGGATGCTTCTCCTCCAACATATTATTCCAAGCAGCACCACAAACAGAACCCCAGCTGAACTCCTGATGGGCCGAAAACTTCGCTCACATCTTGATCGCCTCCACCCTGCTTACACACCTGAACAACCCCTGGGATCCAGCAGCAAATGTCGATCATTCCAGGCAGGCGACCCCGTTTTTGCAAAAAACTTCTCCGGTGACCCATTGTGGGTCCCCGCTATCATAACACAACTTACGGGACCCTGATCCTATCGTCTACAAACTGCAGATGGCAAAATGTGGAAGCGCCACATAGACCAGCTTCAATCCAGACTAGCACCTACTCCCATTTCATCCCCTGAATCTCAAACTGGGGGGGGGGAAGGGACATCGAGGGGGCCGAAAAGGAAATAACAGATGACTTAACAATCGGAACCCAGCAGTCTACACAACCAACCATGAGATACTCACCGCCAGAAGGAGAACCAAGCCGGGAAGTTGCCTTGCCACATGACAGCACCGCAATGGAAACAGATCCAGGGAACCCAGAGGACAGCATTGGCAAGAGCAGAGTGGACAGCCCAGAGCCATTCAACGAAACAGCGGGACCGTTTTCGCCACCCAGCTCAGCAAGCAGCCCACCGGAACCAGAGCCAGGACAGAAACCGGTGGAACAGCGCAGGTCAAGCAGACAGGTGAAGCAACCTGCCTACTTACGAGAATACGTCACCCCACCCCTCAGACGGAACCTAGGGGGGAGGGGTGTTATGGACTAAGCCAACACTTCAGTAACAACCCTAATAGCTTTACTTTAACAGCCGGCTCGTAATCCTGCACTTCTCATTGGCCCGCGAATAGCGAGTCGTGATTGGTCGTTTCTGGCCAATCTGATTGGCTGACAGCGGGTCTCTCTGATTGGACGCTTGTTAGAGCAGTAAACTCAAATCATTGGTTGTTTTAACAACAGCCAGCTCTATAAAAAAGCTGCTGCTGCCCAAGTATTTTGCTGTGTTCTGAAGTCACAAATAAAGAGTTGAAGTCACAGTTCGATGTCTCGTCTCCGTTCCTTGCACCCATGCTCAGGACTTAACACCTACAAACTTGAAATTTGGCACTTATGTTCCTCTTGGCTTCTAGGTGCTCGCTAAGAAAGGATTTTTCGAAATGACCATCAGAACCTTAGTATTTCATATATTATTATTATTAACACACTCTTATTCTAAGGAGTTCTACTCCCCCACCCCACCTGAAAAGAAATCTGTTCCAAATGCAAAACACAAGCAGAGGAGTGGAGTTTCAGTTCCAGAGCATCAAGCAGCTTTAGTACAGAAAAGCTGAGCTAAGGTACACCCAGGCTCCTTGCTGTCTCCTTCTCGCTCACACAGCAAATACTCTTTCAGTTTCCAAAATAGCCCTCAATTCTCTCACACCCTGACAGGATGCTAGCCAGATGAATACTGATGGATGCTGGTAGGCAGAGGCAGAATTTTCCCCCTCTTATTTTCCTCCTCAAAAGCTAATCCCGACCACAGAGTTTCGTAGCAAAATACGGGTATCCAGCTAGTTATCAATAAAGGAGAAAAATTGTAGCTCAGGGTTAAAATGAAGGGTCCTTGGTGCTCTCTGAACTTGGTTGTTTTCTTACCTTATTGTAACTAGGTAGTGTACTGATGATGTTACCTAGTTTGGGTAATGAAATGTCTGTAAGAAAAACAACCCAGCTCAGTTGGATCCCCAATTATCTTCATAGGAACAAACAACTGAACACTTCCAGATGATTTGTGGGGCATCATATTAGCATTCTACAGTCAGTTTTCCACCGAGCAAGTTTCAAGTTTTTTGTGGCTCTGGTGCACCCATTACCAATTTCTTGTCTGATCCCTTCTTTCTACCTAGCCATGCCAGTGATTGAATTAGACTGAAATTCATCCAGGGGTAATCTTGCAAACAATAGGCATATATTTCAGTGAGGTCTCACTCAGAGGTGGTATTTAGCAGGTTCTGACCAGTTCTGGAGAACCGGTAGTGGAAATTTTGAGCAGTTTGGAGAATCGGCAAATACCACCTATGACTGGTCCCGTCTATTCTCTGCCTCCTGAGTCCCAACTGACTGTCTGGGTCTTCTTTGGTTGCCCTGCACAGGAGAACGGAGCTGGAAAGCAGGTTAGTGGGGTGGGGAGGGAATGGGGATTTTATGGTATCCTTCCCCCAGGAATGGGAAGCGAATGGGGATTTTGCAGTATCCTTCCCCTGCCACGCCCACCAAGCCACACCACGCCCACCAAGCCACGCCCACAGAACTGGTAGCAAAAAAAGTTTGAATCCCACCACTGGTCTCACTGTCTAAATACTAGAACTGACCAACATAGAAGGCATGTTCCATCAAGAAAGATGGGAGGTTCAAAGCCAGTGGTGAGATTCAATTTTTTTTACTACCAGTTCTGTGGGCGTGGTTTGGTGGGTGTAGCAGGGCAAGGAGAGTGCAAACTCTCCAATCAGAGGTGGGATTTGCCAGTTCTCCGAACTACACAAAATTTCCACTACTGGTTCTTCGGAACTAGTGAGAACCTGCTGAATACCAATACAGTAACTTAGTTCTATATATATGATCATGCTGCCAAAAATAGTCGCTATAACTAATCATAGCTTTAATTGGGGAGCTTGTCATGTGTCACAGAGCTCAGAAAAGTCCTACTTACCGACCATCCATGAATAACAAAAAAGGTCTTTGCGGAGATGTTGAAGTTGCAATCATCTAGGAGATGGTCTTGGCCAACGGTGAGATAGCAGTTAGCATGATCAGGGTCTGGGGTGGTACGAACAATGAACTTCACTTGTAGATCCTCAACTTTGGATGGTTCTTCTCTCAGCTTTAACACTTGAAAAATGCTAGCATCTGGAATAAAATATGTAGAATTGAAGTTCATTCTTCCGTAAGTGGTGTTGAACATATAAGCTGAACAAATACGGGTAGCCTTTGTCTGCAATAAATGAATTTCAGCCAGTTGCCAAACATCTGAATTTCAATCACGTGACCATAGGGGTTGCTGCAACGGTCATAAGTGTAAAAAACAGTCATATGTCACTTTTTTCAGTGTCGTTGTAACTTTGAACAGACAAACTTTAAACAAACTATTGTTAAGTCGAGGATTACCTGTACAAATCTGCCTTCTTAATGCAGCCATCTTACTTGGTACCCTTAAAATATGTTGGACTTCAGCCTTCAGAAGTGGAAGCTGAAATCCAACATCTCAGGACATCATCACCTTGAGAAAAAATGGCTTCAATCTTCAATGGTTGTAAGTTGCTGTTATCACTGGACACCATATCCCTTGTGCTGTCAAGATTCCAGCAGATACTCTAATTAAATCATGAGCCTCGAGCCACACTCTCAAAACTAAAAAATATTTATTTGAAGGTAACATTCTACATCTGGCATTTACCTGGGCGTAGCCAACTCTGAGATACCGTCACCCTTGATCCTGCTTTTCCCCCCAGCCCTCTGGGTGTATCATCCAACGAAAAACGTCCATAGCCAAGAGTCATCAACCATGCTCTCCAATTAGATTTTTTCGGGCAGAAGCTTCAGTCATCTAATCAGTGTTTGAAGAAAATATGAATGGAATGTACTTTTGATTCCACACTGCCACCTGCTCTTTGAAAATCCCCCCTTCTTTCCGTTGTCAACTATAAAACATGTATACAAAATGTTTTATGAGTTGACATGTGCATTTGTTGAGAAAGCAGAAAAGTTTTCGCATCTTTATCTTTGCACCTGCCGTCTACTTAGGTCTGATGACTGCATGAAGAATTTCTACAAGAACTTCCCCTTCTCCATAAGTTGATTCAATACGTATCTGGCAGTTTTTCAAACAATGAAAAGCTCTTGTGTAAATTTATGTATGAGTCAACTGCAAAATCCATAGCTAGAATTCAACTACCAAGGAATTGGCTTTGGCTAAATAAAAAATTCTGAGACAATGGAGACCTGCCTCAAAGACAAACAATATTGTATATCTCTTTATCGTGCTAAGCTATTTCATACCTCTAAAGCTTCCGGGTGTTAGCTTTCCACTGAAAACCAACCTATATAGCCTGGGGCCAGGTTATTTAAACTGCTGAAAAGATTTTCCACATCTTCTTGGCTGCGGCTGAACTCTCAATCAATCGGAATAGAGCTGGAAGGGACCTTGGAGGACTTCTAGTCCAACCCACATCTCTAACAGAAGACCTTATACTATTTCAGATAAGTGTCTGTCCAATCTCGTCTTAAAAACCCTCCAGCACCCACAACTTCTAGAGGCAAGCTGTTCCACTGATTAATTCCAGGTTGCTTCTCTCCTTGATTAGTTTCCATCCATTGTTTGTTGTCCTGCTTTCTGGTGTTTTGGAAAATAAGTTGACTCCGTTTTCTTTGTGACAGCCACTCAAATACTGGAACAATGCCATCATGTCATCCCTAGTCCTTCTTTTGGCCATACTGAATTCCTGCAACTATTCTTCATATGCTTTTGTATCCAGGCTTTTAACCATCTTAGTTGCTCTTTGTGCTTTTTCTAAAGTCTCAACATCTTTTTGCGTTGACCAAAACTGGATGCAGTTATTCTGCATTTAGGTGTGGTCCTACTGAAGCTTTATAAAGCAGTATTAAAACTTCACATGATTTTGATTCTACGCCTCGAGCTCTGTTTTCCTTGGCAGAAGGTTGCAGAGGCCGTCCCGGGCGCAAACAGAGATTGGGAGCCCATTTTTGCTGGCAGAGCATCCATGATGACCCCCTGCCCCCCCCCAAGGTCAAACACGACCCTGATGCGGCCCTCAGTGACATCGAGTTTGACATCCCTGACCTAGGCAGACTGGCTTCAGACCAATGCCAGTTCACCTCCTTTCAAGCAAAAGGGGTCAAGCTATTTTCCAAAGCGCCCGAAGGCCAGATAAGGAACAACGGGTGGAAACTGAAGAAGGAGAGATTCAACCTGGAAATAAGGAGAAATTTCCTGACAGGGAGAACAATCAACCCATGGAACAGAAGTTGCCTCTGGAAGTTGTGGGAGCTTCATCAGTGGAGACTTTCAAGGAGAGACTGGACTGCCATCTGTCAGAAATGGTGTAGGGTCTCCTGCTTAGGCCGGGGGGGGGGGGTTGGACTAGATGACCTACAAGGTCCCTTCCAACTCAGATTACCTATTATCTGTTAAAAGTGAAACATTGTCTTTTGGGGACTTTCAGCTTGAGAAGCATCACTGTTGCCCCGGAAGAGGAGCAGAGGTGAAACAGGCCTATACTTGCAGCTGTGTTGTGGTAGTGACCTTACAAAAACTTCAGCTTAATTTGCAAGATAACCAAAGCTGAAATAGCACTAGGCAACTGCAATTAAGAGTTGTTGTTGTTATTATTATTACACTATCTATAGTGGCAGCTGGGTTTTCTGTTGCTCTCCTACCCCTTGTAGTCATAAAACCTGTTGAGCAGCCTAGACTCAACCCACATCAGAAGAAACAAGCTTTCCTGAAGGTAACTCCTCCAAACGTTTTCTCAAACATCCCAAGAGTACAGGGAGTCCTTGACCAGAATGGAGTCCAACATTTCTGTTGTGAAGTGAGACATTGGTTAAGCGAGTTTTGCCCCATTTTACGACCTTTCTTGCCACAGTTGTTAAGTGAATTACGGCAGCTGATAAACAAATAGCCCAGTTATCGAAGGTTAGAGAATTGTTGGTTGGCCAAGTGTGATTGACACAGAAGGCGTTTTGTCTTTGGTGTATATGCTCTCAGTGTTCATAAACAAAAAAATAAAATATATTTGTCAAGAATCACAAGATACCACACTTAGTGATAGTCATAGGATACTAATAAGCAATCAAATCATACTAGGCAACAATAAAAGCAATGTAAGTCATAAAGATACAAGCAACATGGATATAGCCATAAGTGGGAAGAGATGGGTACTAGTAAGGACGAGAAGAATAGTAATACAGTCTTAGTAGTTAATTTGACTGTGTTGTGGGAATTAGTTATTTAGCAGAGTGATCTACCTCAGCATCTACTTCTGTCCTGCTACTGCAGCACCATTGAGAATGTCCTGACATATGGCATTCTTGCATGGTATGGGAGCAGTTCTGTAGTGGACAAAAAAACTCTATCGAGAATTATTAAAACTGCCCAGAATATCATCAGGCTCCAGCTACCAACCCTAGACAACATCTTAATATCTCACTGTTTGAGGAAGTTGCACACCATGTGATCATCCTTTTCACTTTGGAACTCTGAGTTTGGAGACCGCTGGAATGAAGGAAAAGAGGGGTGTAAAAATATTTACAGACCCCTCACATCCTGGACATAAACTGTTTCAACTCCTACCCTCAAAACGACACTACAGAGCCCTGCACACCAGAAAAACTAGACACAAGAACAGTTTTTTCCCAAATGCCATCACTGTTAAACAAATAATTCCCTCAACACTGTTCAACTATTTACACAGTGTACTGTACACTACTATTACTGTTAATCTTCTCATCACTCCTTATCACCCATCCCCTCCCACTTGTGACTGTGGGACTATAACTTTGTTGCATGTATCCTTACAATTTATATTGACTGTTTCCTAGTATGGTTTGATTGCTTATGACAGTATTATGAAGTGTTGAACCTTATAATTCTTGACTCTTGACAAATGTATCTTTCCTTTTATGTACACTGAGAGCATTTGCACCAAGACAAATTCCTTATGTGTCCAATCACACTTGGCCAATAAAGAACTCCTATTCTATTCTATTCTATTCTATTCTATTCTATTCTATTCTATTCTATTCTATTCTATTCTATTCTATTCTATTCTATTCATGAATGGCGGGGGGGAGATAAACACCAGGAGAATTTATTGATCAGACCATTTGAATTCAAGATGAGTTTGTACCACAAGACAAATTTTTTAAAAAATGAAACATCACCCACATTTTTTTGCTATTGTTGACAGTGCAATTTAATGCCTCTTCCAAAGCAGCATAAACTACAATTTTGCTACATCTCGAGCCTTTCTAGCTTTCTAGCTAGTTGGGTTGATAATGCCTTCAACTATCTGAAATCAACTATCTGAAATCGCGAATCTATTACTATAAATCAAGAGCGGACTCAGCAAACATGACCAAAACACCTGACTAAAACAAGACCACCGAGAGAGTTACCCTATATTTAGAAGCGATCCTATCATTCTGCTTCACGTCACATCGTACGATTTGCTTGCTGGTGTCTTAGTGCAACTACTGAAGTCTCCACTCCAAAGTGGTTGCTGCTTCCATAAAGCACGG